>OY748288.1:10939505-11539505 GCA_963556515.1 Nudaria mundana | reverse complement strand
GTATTTCAACCACTTCTAAGAATATAAGGCTCTATGATGTATTCTAACAATACAATATTGTAACATTTTAATCTGTATTGAAGTTATTAATTTTGGTAATCTGAATTTTCTATCTAAATTAATGTTTATCTGGCTTCTACCTATTATTCTGATATCTACATAGATTCTACTTATAAGAACTTGTCACTCTTCATCATGGGACACCTCAAATTTGAAGAAACAATTGTAATGAATTGTTAAAATTTTGGTAAATTAATCTTTATTTTCTACCACTAAACTCCTAATATTTCCTACTTCCCTGCTATATTCTAGTTTATATGTAGTCTACATTCTTCAGATATGTTAGTACTTCATAATAATTACAGGCATTAGCATAGTTTTAACAGATTGAATTTTCACTATGTTACTGGACCAATATTTTTAAGTATAATGTGAATTTATCAATTCTTAAGCAAACTCATGTTTATAACTAACAGTGATACCTCATGAACTTATAGGAGTAGAATTTATCTCATTTTCAGCATATTCTTTTGGTTAAATGTGAAATTTTAAGATATTTTTATAGCTTACTTATCCTGAATTTTGAATGTTTGGGATTCAATGTTTCTACTACATAACTTAATTGGTACTTGGCATTCTAATTGAATTTACATAATACATAGTATATATTTACTTATTTAATAGATACATACATCAATAATAACTTGTATTCAAAATTATACCTAGGGTCTAAGTTAGACTAAATTGACTGTCTTTCTATTCAATACTTTCATATTTTTGATCATAACTTTATTATTAATTGGAATTTTAATGTTATATTTTGAATGGTAGTCGTAGGTACTGGCACAATCAATATTCTAACATCAATTATTGCCAATCTATCAATAATTTGAAATCCAACATAAACCTTCATTCCCTTCCTAAGCTAATATATGCATTTCCAGATTTATGAATTCTACTTCTACATTGGCTGTAAAGTGACAACTAATGAACCAATCACCCCTAAGGTACTGTCTCTTACTTATACTTACGTTTAGTAACTAGACATGCTGAAAATAAGTAAATTATTAAAATTTAATAAATTGATTCATTTAAAATTTATAACTAGCGCCATCTAGTGATAATAGGATGAACTAAGTACTATTTGCTTAGAGAATATAGTGTATCCGACATTGATTTTTAAATGTAATTGTTAATTGCCAGCAGATGGCAGTTATAAATAATTTTTATCATATCAAAATGAGATTTATTCAATTAAGAATGATATTTTTTTAAGGGGAATTAAAACAATCGAATCTTATTATTCTTTATTTTATGTTTCCAATTTGAAGGTCTTCTTCAAGAAGAATTAGCGTTGCAGACATAAATTTATCATACGGATCTACTCGTGTGAGTAGAGATCCGTTACAATAGCTAAGAACTCCCTTAGAATACATCTTTGAAACAGAACACTAGATCAAAATCTTAAACGTTTTTATCAGTCTTCGTCAATTATGAAAGTGAATAAATAAACATAATAAAAAACTGGTTGCTTGTAAAGTCGGTTTAGGACGATAATTTTATCGGATAACGTCATAATATTATTCTCCATCGCTTGTACTGCGCTCTCGCTTGACCCTAGCGTGACATAATGTGACACTTTTTTGTGCGTGTTGCCGATGTTCATCGATTTATAAGACGTTATCACGTCATAAATTTAATAAATCCGACTATATGCATAAAAACTCAAAAGGTAAAAAGAAAACAAGTCTACGGTCTTGAATTATGTTACATAAAAATAAATAAGAACACTATTGTAATAAATCGAATTCAACAGTTGAGACCCATTGAAATCCTCACAGGCTCGAAGATATTCCTGACTAGCTAAATATTTCTTTAGAAATAGGCCCCGACTGCTAAATACGCTATATTACAATGGTGTTGTTATTTATTTTTATTACACATTTTCATTTTTTAATCTGTCGGGTTTTAACATTTTTATTGTTTATTTATTTATATTCATAACTGACGAAGACAAATATAAAAGTGCAAAAGAATTCATACAATATTATGTTCGTGATGAACAGAAATTATAAATTTCCTTTACGCTATACGTATTGGTTTTTTATGGCGTCACTTATTCTATGTCACTCGGGCTTAGAAGACAATTCTAATGATACTAAAAACATTAAAATCGGTTCAATAATTTTGAACTTATCGTGCCACAAAGATATATTACTTAGTATACATACATACATACGTACACCAGTCGCGTAAAAGATAATATTTTACAAAAAAAAATCTTGATTTTGGTAAAATACGAGATTTGAACGTGAATTTTCTTTTGAGAAAGTAATTGAGAAGTATGTGTTTGTCTCACAATGAAAATAATAAATATTGCAAAAAAAAACTGTAGGTACTGAGATTTTGTCTTCGCCCATCACTAGCTAGTTTGTTTATTTATGTAACAAGTCTACAAGAATTACGTATAACAACTTACCTCTATACAGCGCGTAGCAGTGTTGCTCGGAGTCTCGGCCTGAAGGTTTTCTTCATTTTCAGTACTGGAAATATTATTCATCAATATCCACTTTTTATTTATTTTGTAATTTTTGTACAACCCTACGCCAGCCACGGCGCGCGCGCGCCCGTGCAATTTCTGATAGGAAACATACCTACTTCCACTTCCACATATTTAGACATGATGAACATGAAAACTAATAATACTGTAACTAATAATAGTGTAAGCAAACTCATTGCTTTGAAATACATAAATATATGAAAACTAATACTATATTATGTAATAAAATTTATTATTATGAAAATTGTTCCTATAGAAATTGACTTTATTACTTATATAGATATTGAAATTACGTAATTATTACCTACTGGACATTGTAATTTTTCTTCTTAGACTGACATACCTAATTGTGTACCTATCTAATTACATGTCAAATCAATATTTACATGCTGTTGTAGGTATATGTCTGAATCAGGCGAACTAAATCATTGTACCTATTTGCTTTGTAATGTACCTACCCTGTTCAAAATGCAAATAGATTATATTATTATTACTACTAAGACATGATAAGCATACACACAAATAAAAGTAATAAAACTAGGATTTTTACTTGACACTAACACAAATCTAGTAAATTTTTTCTAGGTATTTAGGACAAGACGTAGTCAAGTAGGCAGGTAAATAAATAAGTAGGGAGGAACTTACATTTTATTCCGAGATCTTTTGGCTTTCACGTTTTTATAATGCGTACTAAATTTTCTTTTCGCTGGCATGGCACTCAGCAAATTATCCTGCGAAAAGAGACCCTCGATTACCAATTACGTTTATGATACCTATTGCCTTTATCATGTTGAAAAATCTATGTATGTCGTGCAGAGAACTATATACCCGCCAGTTCATATCTCGAGAAAATAAGGTGGGCAGGGCTTTGATTGTTTCAAGCCTGAATTGATACCTACTTTACAAGGTTCATAAAATGACCTACGCAACAAAGTAAATAATTTTGTATTTCTTACGATTTATATCTAGTTCCATCATGGTTTTCTTTCAGACTTTCATTATATCGGTACTTTCTATTTACTGAAAGTAAATTAGTTATAAAAATATTGTACTTACAGTTTTTCACAAAAAACACAAATTCACAACACGTAATTTTGCTGTAGCATCCGACACGCGTGGAGTCACTTTGAAATTCTATGGCGCACTGGCTATTAGTTGCGACGATCGTTCTATCGGGACGCGTTTGAATTTGCATACATTTTTCTATGGAGAATTTACGTAAAACATATCTAGATTTTAGGGCTTTAAAAGGGGAAGTCTTTGTTTGTAAAGGTACAAAAAAAAGTACATGGTTATATTTATTGGCTTTTTCAGTGTTCAAAAAGTGTTTCTTTTTATCAATTTGTGTTGATTTATTGGGTTAAATCTGAAAAATACGAAGGCAGGTTTTCGAATTTTTTCTCAATTTTGTGCGTTTGTTGACGTTTATTATATAACAACTACAGGGTTTTAAGAGTTAAAATTAGCACTAACATCATTTTTGGTCTTTCATTTTAATATATACAAATTATCGTTGTTATTAATCATATGTAAATAGGTTAAATATGAAAAATCGTAACACTCTTTTCGGTGATTTTCACGATCTGGGCCCTTAATGTGAGTTTACCTATAATATGCCTCTGACTAACCCTTTGACGAAATAGTCAAGCTTTAATTTGCCATTGAAATAAATATCCATCTGAAAATAACACTGTTCGCATTGAATTGAATATTTATTGAATGAGGTATGATCTCAATTTATTTTATTTTTATTTTATTTTATTCTTTTAGGAAAACTTACAGCTAAAATACAAAACAAGATAAAGATAACATAAAAAGGCCAATTAAAATTTTCCACATGTAGTACTTAAGTAAATATAGAAATCCCATGATGGTAGACAGTGCAATTGGTACAATTTAGGTAGGTAATAAATAATAATAATAAAACAATTACAATAGGCAGGTAAATATTTACCTCAAGAACCCCTTAAACTAGGTACACTACATGCCTTCAAAAAATGCCATGCTTAATCTAACCTTAAGCTGATTAATGTTCATGCAAAATAAGTCCAAATCATGCGTATGAAAAAGTGAATTGAACGCTCGACACACTCTGATAAAGTATGAGTTCTGTCTATAAGTGCAAGTTGTTATAGGCACATACAGTAGCTTCGGTCTCCTAAGACGCACAGATGACACACATAATCCAATCCTACTAAGCAGCTCTGAACAATCGATCGAGTGATTCAACAGTTTGAACAGGAGCGTCAAATCGGCTATGCTTCTACGTTCATATAAAGGTAGAATGTGAAACCTCCTACACCTGCTCAGATAGTTAGGTAAAAGGTCCCAGATCTGAACTGTATATATCGCATAAACTTTTTTTGAATTGCTTCCACTCTATCAATATAAATATTATACACAGGATTCCACACCTGCGAGCAATATTCGAGATGACTGCGAACAAAAGCACAGTACAGTATTTTGATGGTTTTGACATTCTTAAAATCAACTGAGACTCTTTGGATGAATCCCAGAGCTTTCCCGGCCTTTTTAATAATATTATCTATGTGGTCATCGAACAGCAACTTGGAGTCGAAAACCACACCTAGGTCCCTAATAGTACTTACTCTGGCCAACGGCATATTAGCCAACGTATAATCGAAATACACAGGGTTCGGTCGACGCGTGAAGGTACATAGATAGCATTTAGGTATATTTAGATCCAACCTATTGTCAAGACAGTAATTGTGAAAACGGTTAAGGTCAGCTTGTAAGTTATAGGCATCCTGTAAATTTTGAATTTGGGACATTATCTTCAAGTCATCAGCAAACATAAGTATCTTAGAGTACTTAAAACATGAAGATATGTCGTTAATAAAGATATTAAAGAGCAAAGGCCCAAGTAAGGAACCTTGGGGAATTCCCGAGGGAACACTTCTGGCCCGGGAGGAGTACCCATTCAGGACTACTGTTTGACATCTGTTTTCCACGTAAGATGAGAACCACCTGAAAAGATTACCTCGAATCCCCATACCACGAATTTTACGGAGTAGCAACATATGATCCAGGCGATCAAAACACTTGCTGAAATCCGTGTAAATAGTATCTACCTGACTAGGCTTTGACATAGATTCTGACAGGAAATCACTACATAATAACAAGTTGGTAGTACACGAGCGCCCCTTCATGAACCCATGTTGTTGTTCACTAATATGGGGTCTTAGGGAAGTGTATAACTGCTTGTGGACAATTTTCTCCAGCATTTTAGCAAATAGACAGAGTTTGGATATGGGTCTGTAATTTTCGACCGAGTCGCGCGCGCCTTTCTTATAAACTGGTGTTATAAACGCCATCTTCCAAATATTAGGTACTACGCCCTCGCTTAAAGACCGCTGGAACAGAATTGTGAGTGGGGTGGCGAAGCTTTTAGCACAATTTAATATAAGCACTGGTGGTATATCATCAGGGCCCGCCGATTTATTAAGATTAATTCCCTTAAGTAAATCAAGGACTTCTTCCTCGCACACTTCTATAAAAAATAGGTCCGTAGGAGTTTCACATGCATGGTCGGGGTACGATATATGAAGATGTTGCCCACCCGGACGTTCCAAAAAGTTGGATTGAAAGTATTCGCTAAACATGTCGCACACATCGTTGCCGTCGGCGGCAGAGCGTTGACCGTACTTTACTAGGGAAGGGTAGGTATTAGCTTGCCTTTTCGACTTCACGTAAGACCAAAAAGCTCGAGGAGATTTGGTTATGCCTTCCTCTATTTTGGAGATATACCGATCATACATCTCAGCTTCAGCCTCCTTAGCACGTTGACGAAGAAGGATGAAGGAATTATAATCGGATATATTCCCGTATTTTTTAAATTTTTTGTGAAATTTAGCTTTTTCGCGCAATATTTTTATAAGTGGTTTCTTGTACCATAACGGGTATCTAGTGCATGGAGTAAAAGTTTTCGATGGGATATGGCTAGTTCTAAGTTCCTTAATTGCACTATAAAAAAACAGAGTGGCGTCCTCAAGCGTTCCTTCATTAAGTCTCTGAGCCCAAGAAATACGATTGAGTGCAATATTCATTGCGTCATAGTCACCCGCTTGGTATAGATACCTAGTGTGCGGCTGAATAGGCAGGGTAACGGATATATCAAGCTCCACGGATATACAGACCGCAACATGATTAGGGTCTTGAGGTACCAATGGGTCCGCGCAGGAGGAGACCGCGATTTGAAAGGTCGACAATATTAAATCTAGTATTCGGTTAATAGCATTTACATAACTGTTATACTGCAGCAAATTACATACTCGCAAAGTATCAAAAAAGCTCTCCTGAATGTGGCCGCTAATGTTAGTAGGCTGAAGTGAATCATCCTCACCGTCAGGTACCCAAATTATGTAGGGTAAATTAAAATCACCGACTATCAAGAACTTATCCGCGGGGTGAGACTGAACCACGTCCAAAAGATTATTGTGGAAGTTCGTGAGTTGAACTCCCGCTGAATTACCCCGCCCCTCAGTGCAAATATAAACTACACATATATGCATTTTGTACAACACACTCGGCCGTCTACTACGTAAGGTGATTGTAACCCACAAATCCTCGGCGGAGGAACACCATTCATTACATATTTCGGCAACTAATTCACGTCGCACGGCAATTAGTATACCCCCACCATATTTTTGGTCTGTTGCAGCGTAATTTCTATCCCGCCTCCAAACAAGGTAACGGTTGTCAAAAAGTTCACTACTGTCTATATTTGCTAGGAGCCAAGTCTCAGTCAAGCAAACAATATCAAATGAATTCAAACACATATTTCTATAAAATACTGATGTTTTTGTTCGCAGTCCCCGAACGTTCTGATAGTAGATACTAATAGCCATTAAAAATATGTACGGTAGTTAGCAAAAGAGTGACAATAAGGTAAAAGTAGTTTGAACATATTGTAGAAAAAAAAAAAATACTCATTAGTGTGGAAGTTGAGTGTCGTTAGACAAAATGCGAGTTTAGTGTAGTATGCACAAAGCTTAAATTGGATTAAATAGTAAGTTACGTCGAGCGATAAACAAGTTCGGGACAAAAGATCTGGTATGCGTAAACAATATAGGTACCTACGTATCTCAAAGTTTTTGTAATAAAACTATAAACTAGAACAGTAAAATAGTGAACGAAAGTATTTAACGTAAATATTTTCTTAAGTCCTGTTCCGATCGCACATGATATGTTGGTGAAGTAGCATTCTTCTTTAATAGTATTTTGCACCCGACGACCCATACATAAGAAAAACCCAATTCCTTCGCAAGAGATTTCGTCTTATTTAGTAGCAACTTGTTCTCTAACGTCAGATGATCATTGACATAGACGGTACCACCGCCACCCAAGCCCAATTTCCCGGTATTGAGCGAGCTTTTTAATTTTCTGGCCGACGCCACAAAGTTATTTTTCAGATAATTGTTATGTATGGAACAGATGATGTGTTTGCTGTGTTCATTGCTTCGCATTGGCACACGGGCAATGTAATTTATTTGATCTCTGGGTATGCTACACCCTATAGCATTGCCGATCTTAGTTAAAATCTCGTAAAGATCCTCCGAATTACTAGCAGGAACCCCTTTGATCTCTATGTTGTTCAGCCTAGCTCGTTGCTCATTCTCTCGTCTAAACTCCTCCAACTTAGTACATCGATCCCGTAGTACGGCCACCTCTTCCTGAGTTGTCTTTAACTGGGTGACTTCATGCTCCATACTGACAACTCTGCCCGAGAGCGATTCTACAGCATTAGCCATAAATTCGACCGATGCCTTTATTCCTGAGAAGTCTGACCTTATCGCTCTAAGTTCCACAAGCTCAAGTTGTATAGCCTTGACGTTCTCAATCAAAGCCGGCAGATCATCCATACGTGCTGAAAGGTTCTTCAGTTCATCAAGTATGAGCTGCAGATCACCCGACTCGACGTCTGGTTTGTGACGTGGGCTGAGGGGGGCAGAAGGTTTACACTGGCTGCATTTCCATGTCAACTTACGGTCGCCTAGCCTCTTCCATCCAGCCTCCGTTATTCCAGAACAAGTGAAGTCATACTCCCCCATGCAAGCTGAACATTTCACACCGTCACGAAATTGGACACCGCACTTTACACACTTAGACATAGTCAAGACCTACAAAACGGTGTCGCGCAGAAACCAAAAACTTTGAGAACCACGCAATGATTTTGCCGTTCAACCGTTCAACCCGCTGATCAAGCTTAACCAAGTAGGTACGTGCGAACAGTACACTGTCTACCGACTGACTGGTCATTTGCAAAATGGTCTGCATTTATGCTATCGTTTTTGGCTATGATGCAAAACAATGGCGTATGTAGGTTATACCTACAAAAATTTTAAATTAAAAACTACATTTAAATCATTTATTACTAGATAATTTCTATTGAATATGCTGTTGATTACAACCAATGATTAGAACCATCAACTTGTTTACAATCAAAAATTTGAATAGGTAGACTTACATTTTTGTTTATCGCCGTACGTTTATCTCGATAAAATTCGGGACGGCTAGACCGATTTAGCTCATTTTTGTCGTGAAATATTCTTAAAAGTTCAGAGAACGTTTAAAAGGTTTATAATTGAAGTTCCCGGGACAGCTAGTACACTATAAATGGACTGTGTCTGGCTCTGGTCTCCAAAAACTTTTCTACCCTTTCTCCTTCCGATTCAATAACAATGAGGGTACATAAGTGCTTACTGATTGGAACAAACACTGCACAAAGAAGACTACAACAATTGCTGTACAATAATTGAAAAAGAAATGTATCTATCTGCCAACTTCAGGTTTTTATAAACAAGTGGAAATTTCTAGTAAAAAGTAACACAAGGGGCGGACGGGGCGCAAGTGAATCGGAAGCGCGGCGGCAAACGGAAAGTGCGTAGCTCCAGATTCAATTTCCGTTGCCGGTCGCGTAATAAGCTCACTATTCACTCTGTGTACTCACGTAGAAAAAGTAAATTAAAAGTCTTTGAAATTAAAAATACAGGACTTCATAGCGTTTGATTCTGGTGGAATAAATTTAGTACTGTTTAAATTTGGAATAGAATAGTCTGACAGTATGTCTGATTCTCAATAGGTAACAAATGAGAATATTCTCAGAAATCATAATTACGATGTTACGAAACTACTACTACGACTAGTTACAAACAAACATTCACCAAGGAGTCTCGATTCAACTCAATTCAACTTCGAAAGAGTGCAATTCTGATATTCTAAGCTCATTTGATATTTTGAGTACAAACCAAACCAAAACATACCTATTGGATGTTAACTTTACTTAATTTATTTTTCATTGTATTAATACATTTTAATAAATTAACGATAATACTGAAAACACTTTGTCTCGTTTGTTACGCTTGAACATTTTCGTCCAGCACTATACTCTGTACTTGAGTTGAGTTTATTAACCCCAAAGAAATAAAGAACGCTTTAAAGAAGAATGTTATTAGTAATCGATTGCTATAAAATTATGCGTTTAAGCCCCTCGTTAAAGTAGGGGTGTATTTACACCCCACGATACTTTATTAGTATTTAAGTACTGAACGTCCCTGCACATCTTAAGTAAATTACAATACCTACTAAGATCAAAATGATGAAAGAAAGTGAGACTACTGAAATTTTTAAGGAACAAAATGTTAATTATTCTTTGTGATGGTAAAATGTTACAATTTATCTAATTATGTGAAATAGCCAATAGGGCCAACATCGCCGTGGAGTAAGTCACCCTCATCTGTACATGATGCCATTGTTGACAAACGGAGAAGACTCCAAAGAAATTATTCAAAGGACCCGGAAACAGTATTAGATTCGCCACAATTACGTGGAACGAACAAAGTTTCTGTCGTAATAAACGCCTCTGTCTACCTTTGGCCATAAAGATGCGTTTTCGTGATCTGTGCAAGACTGACACAATAAATGCTATTAGTGGCACTTGAAAAAGAGTGAGTGTGAGTGTGAGTACACAGTGTGTTTTTATAGTTTTTAGAAGTTGAGCCTTAGAGAGAAAAACCTGGCAATAAAACTCAGGGCCACTCTTTCGATCATGGACGACTGCCTGCAGAGGTGACATGGTGACCTCACGTATTGTGCGACTCAGATCGTCACCGGACACGGATGCTTCTGTGGGTATCTGTTTTGCATCCATCGAGAGGGCACACCCCAATGTCAACCCTGCGAGGCCTCCGACGGAGACACTGCGCTCCACTCGTTGGTAGAGTGATCAGCGTGGGCGAGTCAGCGCCGGGACCTCGTAGTGGATCTTCAAGCCATAGTTTCCAGCTGGAGTAGGTGGATCGCGGCCGTGTCCTTCTGCGAGCAGGACATGCTCACGAAGGAGGCGGCCGAGAGGGAGAGAGAGCGTACCCTCCCCGCTGAGTTCTGGAGTCAGCGGCTAGAGCGCCGCAGACTCATCTACGCCCAAGACCATCGACCTCCATGATCGGGGCCTGAGGACGGCGGGATAGCCACCCGCCGTCCTTACAGAAGCAGGCTAGAAGGGTCGCTTACTGCGAGCCCTCGGCCCCGCAGCACGCTACCTGATTCACTCACCGATGCGGGATAAAACCCAACCCCAAAAACGGAACCCGAACCCGAGCAACCAAAGTCCGCCAGGCGCCACTGGAAATTCCCTGGAACCTCACCATAGGCGCTCGACAATGGAAGTAGGAAAGGCCGCGGCCTTGGGCCGCGGAATCTGAAAAAAGGGCCTCTTTTCCAATCGCCAGTAATTTCAATCATTCCATCAATATTATGCGACTGTGATTAAAATCTTACGGTTTTTACAATCCTACGGTGACATGCATAAAGGTTACCGACATAATACGAGTATTAAGCGTTCAGTGTTACAGAACACAATGCATTATCATAACAAGACCTACTTTCACGCACAAAGGGAATACGAATATCACGTGCAAGTATCCGACAAAGCGCCCAGTCCGCGGGTAATTCGATATTCTCGGGTTGAATGATCCCATATCAACACCGAGGACCTTAATTCAGCTCTCAACGTGACAGAAGCAGAGTGCACTTGGGCGTAAATAAAAAGTTGAACGTCGTTGTAACGAGAGAACCGCGGCGGCAGACAATGACGCTAGACAATGTGTTAGCGAAATGACACTCTAGAGCCACTAGGCGCGCCCTTACTACCTTAGAGTGTCATATTCGAGCTGCACTCCTTTGAAGAAAAGCCTGAGATAATTTTCGGAGACAACATTGAAAAATATTTCACATATAATTATTATAACGAGCCTCGTGTGGTAGATACTGTATAAAACTAGTGTAAAATGAAAATCTGATGTCTTCTTTGACACACATAATATCCTGAGGCATGCATGAGGCAGGGGCATTAATTGCCCACATTTTGCCAGTAGGTTTATAGGTCCTACCTAGGTAATTAGGGGCAATCCTATTGCGGTTACCGGCCACTGTATACAATAGACAATCAATAACCATTCTGCAAAATTTCAACAACCAGGCCTGATTTTACATTAATAGGTACCTAGAATCTTTGTAGCCTGGGCAATATTTGTTTTGAACGAAACTTAAGTGATAATAATTTAAACTTGAAAATAATCTACAGTTAGTAAAATAATAAAAAACAATACTTATTAATCTTTAAACTTTGATACATGACTGAATTCCTAAGCAAAAGAATACAATACCTGCACGAAAAAGCACGTATTTCTTATATCAAATCCTGCAAAACCAACAACAAATAAAGTGTGAATAATTATTCTGGTAAATTTGTCTTCAATAGTATACGGTTGAACAGTGAATGAGTTGATGAGTTGCGACCCTTTGCGTGTACATTCTTCAAAACTCGTATCAATGGTTGGAGCACCCTCGTAAAGCCTCGTGCACCACAGTCCTAGGGAGACGTCATGGCAGATATCAACGACGCATTTTTCAAAAGACATGAAATGGTTTTTAGAAAATACTTCTCCTGCCACGAATATTTTACACCCTATGCACACCTTTTAGAGCCGAGATGGCTTAAACATTACATTTCAAAAGGCATGCTCCCATTCTCCATTACCCAAGTGTGTACTGCATCATCTTTTACGATTAAGGCACATCAAGAAATAAAACGACCCATCAAAGGAGATGTGTTCTTAAGTTAAGGTTATAATATTGTTACAAATAAAAGAATACTGACATATGGATTAAAGTTATTTTACAAATACACTATTTGGTAAAGCTAACAGTTTACTCGCAATTCATTTAGCACGTCTTTTCAGTATGAAAATAGGTATACGTGTCGTAGTTTGAATTTGACATGCCTACTACTCTTCTTAACGATTTCATAGTCTTAAATTACAACTATTAATGAAAGCCACTGAGTGCGGGTATTGTTATACAAACAAACACCACACTCTGGTTGAAATTTAAATAGCGGGCTATCGTATTAACGATGACTGAGCGGTTTCTCTTAATTATCATTTTGCATGGTTCGTCAGATACACGCTGGCCTCCTGTTCGAAACACAGCATGGCTTTTTGGTACGGGCACAACAAATTTGGTATCAGGTATCACTATGAAGTGAGATCAGCCCAATATGCCATTTCTTTCTTTCCTTTACTAGCATTACGGACAATTACGGTTATTAATCTTTTCTTTTAAAATTACTTGTTAGTTGTGGCCAGTATGAAACTCACATCGTTTAAGCACTAGAATAACGCTATACACTGGCTACGGACTCTTCAATCACTTTAGAAACCCTATTCTGCATGCAGTACAAAAACCTGTGATATTTTTCAACGTCGTTGTAGAGATTTTTATCAAAAGAACGCTAAGTAAACAAAAACTATTGCTTGAACCCTAATGTATTAGAAATTATGTTTGTATCACAAATTATAATTGTCATCGCGCTATTTTACTATATCAGTACACCCCAGGGTTTGTAATCTTTAGCGCACTATTTATCGCAAATCGAGGCTTAGAGTGGTGCGAACTGATTTAGAGTTGACTTCCCCCGGAACTCTTGTCTTACGACGGGGAGTTCCGTACGTAGCTATAAATTTCAGTCGACTTAGTTTTATACTGCAATTTACATTTCAAATGTAAGTATGATTTGCGTTAATGTCCCATATTTGGTGACACGCGCCATCATTTTTTTAAGGAGTCTTTCTCATCCTCCGATATATTTTCTTCAATGTACAATGATGATTCATTACATCACTTTGAATTTGATTGAAAGCGGATTTAGTACTTGCTAGATGAAGTATTTGAATGCCTAACAACGGCATTTAGCCGCTTACTTTATCAATTTACTTATCTACTGATGAAGCTAATCTTAGTGCCCCCAGCTAACCCCACCAACCAACATAAATGTTCCCAGTTAGCAACAATAGACTGGCACCGTATGACATGGAACCAACAAAGATATCGGCGAAATCGGGATCTATGTAAGTAATTATGTGAGAAAATTTGTAATTTTATTTGATAGTTGTGATGGATGAAGTAATTAAGAACTCTTGCCGATGACATGAGTTTTTGTCATCTCTTTATATGTTCAATCTCAATATTTTAATTACTATATACCTACTAATAAACTATTATTGCCGATGCTCAAATCTTTTCTTTTAGTACAGTAGGTATATATATCATGAATAAGTGCCTCGTTCCGTCCTTCGTTATGTACTTAGACTATTGAATCAGAAAGTGCATTTACACCAGTAGGTCAACGCTCCTTAAAGTTCAGAAAAGAACGTTGGTTGTAAGTTGTACTTTTAATACTTAATGTTTCAAAGGATCACAAACAAGCTAGCAAAAGAATCTTCAAAGTAACCGTAAACATTCCTTTCTGGGAAAACTGTTTGAAGTGATGAAAACTCGTTACTTATCATTAACTATTATTGGCCTCACTTTTTTTACATTATTTATTATTAAGTAAGTACATAATTACAAGAATGTTATATAGTTTCAGTATTGAAACGATTGTTATTTAAAATAATGTTAACCGAAATAATCTTGTCTGAAATTCGTCCGTATTATCTAATGAATTACCTATATTCAAGTACATGAGATTCTAGAGATAAAATCGCTTTTTTACCACTGTTCACCTGCTGGTACTTTTTCAGAATAATGAGTTCAAACATTCAATTGGTTTTCACTGAATTTAAAATCATGAAGGCTCTTATGTTGTCATGTATTCCTGGTACATTTAGATTGACTTCCCCCGGAACTCTTGTCTTACGACGGGGAGTTCCGTACGTAGCTATAAATTTCAGTCGACTTAGTTTTATACTGCAATTTACATTTCAAATGTAAGTATGATTTGCGTTAATGTCCCATATTTGGTGACACGCGCCATCATTTTTTTAAGGAGTCTTTCTCATCCTCCGATATATTTTCTTCAATGTACAATGATGATTCATTACATCACTTTGAATTTGATTGAAAGCGGATTTAGTACTTGCTAGATGAAGTATTTGAATGCCTAACAACGGCATTTAGCCGCTTACTTTATCAATTTACTTATCTACTGATGAAGCTAATCTTAGTGCCCCCAGCTAACCCCACCAACCAACATAAATGTTCCCAGTTAGCAACAATAGACTGGCACCGTATGACATGGAACCAACAAAGATATCGGCGAAATCGGGATCTATGTAAGTAATTATGTGAGAAAATTTGTAATTTTATTTGATAGTTGTGATGGATGAAGTAATTAAGAACTCTTGCCGATGACATGAGTTTTTGTCATCTCTTTATATGTTCAATCTCAATATTTTAATTACTATATACCTACTAATAAACTATTATTGCCGATGCTCAAATCTTTTCTTTTAGTACAGTAGGTATATATATCATGAATAAGTGCCTCGTTCCGTCCTTCGTTATGTACTTAGACTATTGAATCAGAAAGTGCATTTACACCAGTAGGTCAACGCTCCTTAAAGTTCAGAAAAGAACGTTGGTTGTAAGTTGTACTTTTAATACTTAATGTTTCAAAGGATCACAAACAAGCTAGCAAAAGAATCTTCAAAGTAACCGTAAACATTCCTTTCTGGGAAAACTGTTTGAAGTGATGAAAACTCGTTACTTATCATTAACTATTATTGGCCTCACTTTTTTTACATTATTTATTATTAAGTAAGTACATAATTACAAGAATGTTATATAGTTTCAGTATTGAAACGATTGTTATTTAAAATAATGTTAACCGAAATAATCTTGTCTGAAATTCGTCCGTATTATCTAATGAATTACCTATATTCAAGTACATGAGATTCTAGAGATAAAATCGCTTTTTTACCACTGTTCACCTGCTGGTACTTTTTCAGAATAATGAGTTCAAACATTCAATTGGTTTTCACTGAATTTAAAATCATGAAGGCTCTTATGTTGTCATGTATTCCTGGTACATTTGAGGAAACGAGGACGGTGAAAATTTTATATTTCCCACGTAACACCCAGGTGGTCACAGGTGGCCCGCTGTAAAAAAAAACTTTCCACGGTCCACCCAGGTGGTATCAGCAGGTGAACAGTGGTAAATAAGCGAATAAAATAAGTACATGTGGGAATCAGGAAGAAGGCAACTACTCCTTGTGAAAGGGCCACGTATAAGTGTAAGAACTTAAGTGTATAAGTGTGCCAATTTCAGACACTATTATTTAAACAAGAGGACATTAAAGGTAACTACAATTATTGATTTATCTTAACGTTATGGTAACAGTGTAAAATATTCAAGTATGTATAATGTACGTAAGAGGTGTCGATCTTAAGATCATAAGATTGTATACCCACAGGAACAAAAGTAAATTTGTGAAAAATAGTGATAATCATAATCTAAACTTAAGAAATAAGGATAAACTGGCTTTTCCTAAATTTAGGCTTCATAAAGTGAGTAATTCTTTTGCGGGGAACTTTATTCGAATGTACAATACATTGCCAACCGAAATAGCAAATTTAAAAAACTAATAAAAAGTAAATTGTGCCATAAAGCTTATTATAGTATTAATGATTTCTTAGATGACAAGGCTGCCTGGTTGTAACACGAATTGCTCCTTTCTAAATAACTCAGTATTAGATTTAAGATGAAATATTTTGAAAAAAGCCGAACTGAGTTTCTTGAGGGCTCTTCTCAGTCTCTTTGCATTTTGGAACCCTCGGTAGAGTCACACCAACTTTTGATGAATCTAAATAATTTTCTAAAAATTTCAAAGATAATAAACGTTATTTTATTTTATTTTAAGAAATTTCTAAGTAATCTATAGATAGATGTTTGTTGATATTCGTACGACTCCACGAATTCGTAAGAACCGAAATAATATATTCGTAGTACGCATACTACTTACCAGTTCCAAGCTTAAAGCAAATCGATCAATCATGAGTGCCTGAATATTGAATCGTTGAGTAACTACTCCACTTCAAGATTCAGTAACAAGCTCTCCACAGTACATTACGCAACTTGTTCCTCTCATCGTTGACATAATAATTGTCAACCTCGTCTCCTTAAAAGTCTACATAATTTGGAGATACTTAGTAAAATGTATAATCTGTGTAAGTGACGTGTACTACACTGTACATTAATTTAGAATCATTAGGAATTATTATCTTCAGAAATATTAAAGGCCATTAATTGACCGAGCGAGCGTAGCGTCTACATTTTGAGACCATACTGAACAGTTTTGCTTTTAACCTGTCTGTATATCTGTCTGTATGGGAATTCCGGGATAAAGGCCACATTTTTATCCGATCTCCACTAAACTTAGCACAAGTATTAATAATAAAATATGTTTTTGCATACTTTTTTTGATTAGGGGAAATGGGGGCAAATGCCCAAATAATGTTTTAAATGTTTAATGAGATACCTTCTGTGCTCGCGAGGTCTACTGTTTTACGTGGAAAGCCAGGGAGAACCATCAAATAATGATTTATTTAGTACATTTACATATGTTTCCTCAAAGGGTATGACCATTTAGCCAGTAACTTTGTTGATCCCACGTTATAGAGAGCGAACCAATTACCTACCGTTCACTGGGATCATTATGTGTCTGTGCACCACTTACAGGTGAGATTGGCTTGGTCCCCCTAAACCCTAATCTGAATATACGAGTACATTAAGACCTGAGTGTCTTAGCATGAGTATATTTTATGAAACATCGACGTCGAAACACTAAATCTTTGCCTACAAGAATAAAGACTCAGCTTCAAATCATGAACACCAACCATTCTAATCATTTATCTAAGTCAATTGCCAGCAGTTTAATTAACTGGCCTATAGGTATTAATGCCATTTACGTAGGATTGGGGTAGTAGGAAATTAGCCGGACCCATTCCTCAACACTTCTGCTAGTTTAATTGTTTATTCAGATACGGGAACTTCCCAAATTAGGCAAGCCGGAATAACCGCATTAATTAATATTTGTATTTGAACTGTCTCCTTGCCCTTGGGTAATTAAACGACCTTTCAAATATCAGTTAGTTGTAGACATTTACTGTTGTTTGTCATCCAATTTCCATTGCAAAACCTGAATGTCTCCTATGACGGAGTGAATTGATTGGTCACATTCATAGAAATACTAAACAAATTGTATACCAATACTAGAATATAAGCAATATGGTGTTACTGTCGTTACAGTTATAGAATTATTGAGTAAGTAGGTATAGCTAAATACAATTACAATTGAGAGCACGTAAGATTTTTTTACGATTAGCGTCTTGACAATGGAAATATGAGACAATATTAGGTGTATTGTAACTCGATCTTATCATCTCGCTCGCTAAAGAAGTGAAACGAATCGTAAATAATACACGTGAATTAACAAGACAAATCCTTTTGTGTTTTGAGCGGCTTGTGTAGCATAGGGACTGAGCGGGTATGAACGTAGCGTGGGGTATAGTCGCACAGCTGTTCTATTATACCACTAATATTCGTATGTTTTCGTGTGTTGCCTGAAGGCTACATCGTAATAGTTATCCGTTGCAAACATGGTGACATCTGGGATCAAGTACGAGTTCAACTAATAATAGAATCGTAGCTTTGAGACTTTGACATGCTGCGGTAGAATAAATTTTCTGGATTCTAGATAATTCAATGTTTACCTTGAAAGTGTATTTTGAAATACTGCACCTCTATATCTATTAGCTTTTAAGCTTATCTTCATAGTTGATAATATAGACACGAGCCCTAAAACATTTGTCTTGGTAAACCCATGGTTAACAACGGTCGTTGGAGTAATCCAATCGAAGCATGGGTATTAAGGTAGCGTATCATTTATATTTTTGTTTATAAGAGTAAAATCGTGGAGAAGTGAGAGAATCAACAACGATTTTTATTAATTTTTATATTTGATAAACTGACAAATAAAATGGCAACAATTTGCAGTTTATTTGCTTCGACAAAACATCTAAATCAAATAAAATGTGTTAAATATTGAAAACGTTGCACAAAAAGTTATATTGTATGCAAATTTTAATCGATGAATGCACACACAAATAGTTGGATTCACAATAAACTCGAAAGCGGTTCCATCGAAGAAAGAGAATTTTAATTGCTCTTGAAAGCCAGATAAGGATGTCGCATAATCAAATATTCTGGAATCCTTCTTACCAAAGAAGCAGAGTGCGCAAAGCGGCCGTGCAAAAGCAACAATATCGGTTCCTTTAAAGGATAAAGGCAACTCAAGGACGACTCGTAATCCGCTCCAAAATTGCAACTTATCTGTAGCCAGGTACGCCCGAAACCTCTGTTAAGATTGTACAAATCTTTGCCGATTCGTATTTACACTAATCATAGTAGGTAGTATTAATAATACATCCCATAGAAAAGAATAAAAGAGACATACCTATTTATAACATTTTTAATATTCTATAAGACTAAATGCAAATTTAGTGTAGTTTTTATTAATAATGGTGAGAGACATATGTAATGATGTTTTTTTACTATTGTTTCGTTTTGTTGAATTTTTGGAGTTTACTCCTTAAGAATCGATTTTCATATATAAGGCGCCCGGTATGGGAAAAATCCGAGGGGTAAAACCTACTAACAAGTAACGAAAATCGTGTCACGTTTTTGGTGCGCACCTTTAGTGCGCAACTTTCTAATTTGGATGTGAGTGTATTAAGATTATTATTATTGTTTCGTTTATTCCTTTACATTCTTATTTTATACATTTTTAAATACATTTATAAAAAAAAAACAAATACATTTAAAAATATAAAAAATAGTGACCCACCAGTAGCGGAGTAGGACCCAAACTACCGGCGGTGGAGGCTACAGACTAAGAAACCTCCTAAAAATACGGCACGTGTCGAGGATAACAGCCTTCTGAATCTGACTCTTGATCCAACAATCTAACGAGAGTCTCTTGAGATGTTGATCGAGACTCTTCGCTATTAATCCGTTTGCCGAAACGACCACCGGGACAATGATCGTCGAGTCTACGTCCCACATGGCGGTTATCTCAAAGGACAGATCAAGGTATTTACTAAGTTTGTCCTTCTCTGCTTTCACGAGATTTTCGTCATGCGGGACGGCGATATCGACGAGCACTGCCCGACGCTGGGTCCGATCAACCAACACGATATCGGGCCTATTTGCAACAATAGTCCTGTCCGTGATGATTGATCGGTCCCAGTAGAGCAATGCACGACCATTCTCAAGAACTGGCACTGGTGTATACTTATAGTACGGTACTTCAAACTCAATAAGGCCATATTGAAGAGCAAGTTGCTGGTGGATGATCCTGGCTACTTGATTGTGCCTATGCAAGTACTCGGTGTTAGCAAGATACGAATAACCGGAAATAATATGGCGAAGTGATTCACCAGGACGGTGGCATGCTCGACAAATGTCGACCGTACCGTCCTTCATGATGTATTTCCGATAGTTGTTCGTCTTGATATCCTCATCTGCAATTGCACAGGCAAAACCTTCAGTTTCCCCAAAGAGGTCCCCAAAACGCAGCCAGTTCACCGAAGCGAGCAGGTCTACGTCGGGTCCTGTTAAGACCCGGTAGAACCGCCCGTGTAGCTCCTTACTCTTCCATACGTCCCTACGGTCTTCAGTACCTAGCACCTTTGGTTTACGCCAGTTCTCGTTAGCCAAGGAAAGAGGTGTCAGGCCCTTGTCAACCATCACGACATCGCAATGAATGTCACACCCGTTCTGTAGAAAGTAATCTCTCAGACTGCACACTTCACGGTTGTGGAGGTTCTTGGCATTCAAAAAGCCTCGACCCCCCCCACTTCCGCGGAATATACAGTCTCATGACAGAAGATCGTGGGTGTAACATTCGATGCAATGTCAGTTGTTGACGGACTCGCCTATCTAGGGCGTCTAGTTCCGTTTGAGTCCACCTAAGTATGCCAAAGGAGTATAACAACAAAGGTATCACCCAACCGTTGAAAGCCCGCATTTTGTTACCACCGGACAAAGAACTGTTAAGAACTTTTGTCAGGCGGCCAAAAAAACGTTCTTTCACCGATTTCTTAATATCCTCTACCGCTATACCCAATGACTCTGACATACCTAGGTATTTGTATGTTTCGGTCTCGGAGAGAGATCTGTGGGTTATTATCTCAGAAAGTTGTAGATTCGGTGAATTTACAACCTTCCCCCGCTGTACATGCATAACCGCACACTTATCAACACCGAACTCCATCTTAATGGCATTACTAAAAACTTCCGTAGTTTTTAATGATGTCACTAAATCTTGGTGCTTCAGTGTGAACAGTTTGAGGTCATCCATATACATCAGGTGAGAAATAACCTCACCCCCTCTACGAAACCGGTAGCCTAGCCCTGAATCCTTCAGCAATGTGCTAAGTGGATTCAGTGCTAAACAAAACCATAATGGACTCAAACTGTCGCCCTGGAATATACCACGCTCAATCCTTATCAAGCCATGCGGATCAGAGGCATACCCACCACTACCTGGTTGACGAAGGACTGTGGTCCACCGCCCCATACATGAGACTAAGAAGGATTTAAGAGTCGGATTAATTTTATACAACTCTAAAATCCTCCTCAGCCATGAATGAGGCACCGAATCATAGGCCTTCTTGTAGTCAATCCAGGCAGTAGAGAGGGCGCCCCTACTCCGCTTGACTTGTTGGCTAATGGCCATATCAATGAGGAGTAGCTCCTTAGTACCACGAGACCCAGCCCTACATCCATTCTGAGCGTTATCTAAGATATTATTAGATAATATGTGTGAGTTTATTTTACTTCTCAGAATAGATGTAAGGAGCTTGTAGATGGTAGGTAAGCAAGTGATGGGTCTATAGTTTTTAGGTTCCGTGGTACTACCTGATTTATGGAGCAGGAAGGTGATGCCAGTGGTCATGAAAGCGGGTAAAGAACTAGACTCAAGGGCTTCTTGATACTGTGTTGCCAAGCGTTCATGCGAGCTCTGAACCCACTTTATCCAAAAGTTGTGCAATCCATCCGGCCCAGGACTTTTCCAGTTCGGGGCCGTACGAATTGCACAACTAACGTCTTCGGAGTCTATGGTAATAGACTCCATGGGTTCGATGGTACTGCATTCACGCTCGACGACACGGATCCAGTCGCCCTCCGAATGTTCGACGGGCACCGACCATATGTCACGCCAAAATTGGTTCATGGCATGAGCATCTGGCAGTTGTCCGTCACTTAAACGTTGTCCAGTTCCCTCCCACTCTCGGTACACCTTCCTTTGGTCAATTTGGAAGATGCGATTCTGCCAGTATCTATTTACACGCTCTCTATAACGACGGATACGGCTTGCCCATGCATACACTTTCTGTTTCAGAAAGTCAATACGTTCCGTGACATTGGCTAAGTATTGCTGGGGACGAATACCGGTCCCAGCAAATGCCTGAGCCACGAAACGCATGACCCGGGGACGACAATTTCCCCGGCTGAAAGAGACAAGCTTTGCAATGAGAGTCCTAAATGTGCCGATACGTCGCTCGATTCTTGCCTGCCATACGGGAACACCATCCGGTCGTGGTGCACGGTTAACTTCGGGGAATTTAACGCGTGCAACACGACAAGCGGCAATGGCTCCACAGTAAAGAATCGAGTGAGTATGAAGCAAATCACTGCTAGTCCGTAAGTACGGCTCTAGCAATGCATTCAGGGCTCCCATCAACGCCAGATTTCGCTTATGCATTGGCAAGCGTGGTAGCCGCGGTCTAGAATTAGGTATAAACCTATACTGCGAGATCACATCTCCCAAAGTACTCCTCAATTGCTCGCTTACCTGGATAGATGTATCACTCGTATCATTTCCCACGTCGAGTGCGGGCTCCGCTAACGTCCCACTTGTAGCAACCGTCTGTGTCACAGGTGACGGTGCTTTCGTTGCCACAGGAGCTGTACGAGTAGATAATACTTCCAGGCGTAGCCGATCAAGCACAGATTGATCTAACAACTTACATCGTTGGATAGCCCGTACTTGATCCGATAGTCGTTGGACGGCAACGGTCATTGTTGATTCAAGAGCCTGAACCAAAGGAAGCATCCTTTAACGGTACGCAGTCAGGTTGGTTTCCCCATCTGTAGCCTCATAATATGCCCGCATGACGTTTTCATTGATGGATGAGGTCCATCGCATGCGGTGCACAATACCGCCGGTAGTGGGGACCCTACTCGAAGCTGGTACACTTCGGGGACCCAAACTGGTTGGCGGCCGGCCTCTTCCTCGACGACGTACAGGTGTTGGCGACGTCGGCGGAGAAAAATACTCATCACTTGATGATGAGCTCAACGCCTCAGCAAGCACTTGTGTCGCAGGTGTGCGGTCCGACGCTTGCGAGGCGGAGCTAAGTGATGAGTCCGGGGGTGGTGGTTGCGCATTTTTGCTCCTGGCTCTTGTTATCATCGTTATTCAGTATCATTATCCAATTTTTTATGTCGTAATACTATTGTTTGGATTTTTGACGATTGACACGTCATGTCAAATCGCATTTTCATTTTTATAAAATAATTGGTTTATTGTTGTTATAACTTTGTAATGTGATTTATAAACTTATTGGTATGTACTGTTATTTAAAAATCTGTATAAATCTGTATAAATATTGGCAAGATAGTTAATAAAAAATTTAAAATTATTTACAGATAAAAATGACACATGAACAGATGTCGAGGGTTGCCAGGTTATTATTATTATACTCATTTATTCAAATTATTCTCTTAACATAATTTTTTTTACAATATTTATATGAAAAATTACATATAATATTATAAAAAAATCCATGTCAGACCACCACCAGTAGCGGAGCAGGGCCCAAACTACCAGCGGTAGAGGTCACAGACTGAGAAACCTCCTAACGATGCGTGCCGTGTCGAGGACGACAGCCTTCTGTATTTGACCCTTGATCCAACAGTCTAGCGAGAGTCTCTTGAGATGTTGATCGAGACTCTTCGCTATTAGTCCATTTGCCGAAACGACTATCGGGACAATGATCGTCGAGTCTACGTCCCACATGGCGGTTATCTCGAAGGTCAGATCGAGGTACTTAGAAAGTTTGTCCTTCTCTGCCTTAACGAGATTCTCGTCATGTGGGACGGTGACATCGACGAGCACCGCCCGGCGCTGAGCCCGATCAACCAACACGATATCAGGCCTATTGGCAACAATAGTCCTGTCCGTGATGATTGATCGGTCCCAGTAGAGCAATGCACGACCATTCTCGAGAACTGGCTCTGGTGTGTACTTATAGTACGGTACCTCGGACTCAATAAGGCCGTATTGAAGAGCAAGTTGCTGGTGGATGATCCTGGCCACTTGATTGTGCCTATGCAAGTACTCGGTGTTAGCAAAATACGAACAACCGGAAATAATGTGGCGAAGTGATTCACCAGGCCGGTGGCATGCTCGACAAATGTCGACCGTACCGTCCTTAATGATATATTTCCTATAGTTGTTCGTCTTGATAACCTCATCTGCAATTGCACAGGCAAAACCTTCAGTTTCCCCAAAGAGGTCACCGAAACGCAGCCAGTTCACCGAAGCGAGCAGGTCTACGTCAGGTCCTGTTAAGACCCGGTAGAACCGCCCGTGTAGCTCCTTACTCTTCCATACGTCCCTACGGTCTTCAGTACCTAGCACCTTTGGTTTACGCCAGTTCTCGTTAGCCAAGGAGGGAGGTGTCAGGCCCTTGTCAACCATACCAACATTGCAATGAATGCCACACCCATTCTGTAGGAAGTAATTCCTCAGACTGCACACTTCACGGTTATGGAGGTTCTTGGCATTTAAAAATCCTCGACCCCCCAACTTCCGTGGAATGTACAGTCTCATGACAGAAGATCGTGGGTGTAACATTCGATGCAATGTCAGTTGTTGACGGACTCGCCTATCCAGGGCGTCTAGTTCCGTTTGAGTCCACCTAAGTATGCCAAAGGAGTACAACAATAAAGGCATTACCCAACCGTTGTAAGCCCGCATTTTGTTACCCCCAGACAAAAAACTATTAAGAACTTTTGTCAGGCGGCCAAAAAAACGGTCTTTCATCGATTTCTTAATATCCTCTACCGCTATACCCAATGACTCTGACATACCTAGGTATTTGTATGTTTCGGTCTCGGTGAGAGATCTGAGAGTTATTATCTCAGAAAGTTGTAAATTCGGTGAATTTACAACCTCCCCCCGCTGTACATGCATGACCGCACACTTATCAACACCGAACTCCATCTTAATGGCATTACTAAAACCTTCCGTAGTTTTTAATAATGCCACCAAATCTTGGTGTTTCAGTGTAAATAGTTTGAGGTCATCCATATACATCAGGTGAGAAATAACCTCACACCCTCTACGAAACCGATAGCCTAGCCCTGAATCCTTCAGCAATGTGCTAAGTGGATTCAGTGCTAAACAGAACCACAATGGACTCAAACTGTCGCCCTGGAATATACCACGCTCAATCCTAATCAAGTCACGTGGACCAGAAGCGCACTCACCACTACCTGGTTGACGAAGGACTGTGGTCCACTGCCCCATACACGAGACTAAGAAGGATTTAAGAGTCGGATTAATTTTATACAACTCTAAAATCCTCCCCAGCCATGAATGAGGCACCGAATCATAGGCCTTCTTGTAGTCAATCCAGGCAGTAGAGAGGGCGCCCCTACTCCGCTTAACCTGTTGGCTAATGGCCATGTCAATAAGGAGTAGCTCCTTAGTACCACGTGACCCAGCCCTACATCCATTCTGAGCACTATTTAAGATGTTATTTGACATTATATGTGAGTTTATTTTAGTTCTCAGAATAGATGTAAGGAGCTTGTAGATGGTAGGTAAGCAAGTGATAGGTCTGTAGTTCTTAGGTTCCGTGGTACTACCTGATTTATGGAGCAGGAAGGTGATGCCAGTGGTCATGAAAGCGGGTAAGGAACCAAACTCGAGGGCTTCTTGATACTGTGTTGCCAAGCGTTCATGCGAACTACGAACCCACTTTATCCAAAAGTTGTGCAATCCGTCCGGCCCAGGACTTTTCCAGTTCGGTGCCGTACGCATTGCACAACTGACGTCTTCGGAGTCTATTGTAATAGACTCCATGGGCTCGATGTTATCGCATTCTCGCTCAACAACACTGATCCAGTTACCCTCCGAATGTTCGACGGGCACCGACCATATGTCACGCCAAAATTGATTCATGGCGTGAGTATCTGGCAGTTGCCCGTCGCTCAAACGTTGCCTAGTTCCCTCCCACACTCGGTACACCTTCCTTTGATCGCTTTGGAAGATACGATTCTGCCAGTATCTATCCACACGCTCTCTATAACGACGAATACGACTTGCCCATGCATATACTTTCTGCTTCAGAAAGTCAATACGTTCCGTGACGTTGGTTAAGTATTGCTGGGAACTAATATTAACCAGTCCCAGCAAATGCCTGAGCCACAAAACGCATGACCCGGGGACGATTATTTCCCCGGCTGAAGCAGATTAGCTTTGCAATGAGAGCCCTAAATGTGCCGATACGTCGCTCGATTCTCGCCTGCCATGCAGGAACACCATCCGGTCGTGGTGCACGGTTAACTTCGGGGAATTTAACGCGTGCAACACGACAAGCGGCAATAGCTCCACAGTAGAGGATCGAGTGAGTATCTAACAAATCATTGCTAGTCTGTAGGTACGGAGCTAGCAATGCATTTAGGGCTCCCATCAACGCCAGATTTCGCCTATGAGTTAGCCATATTTCTTATTGTCGGAGTTGTCAAATTGTTCAAATTGTCATCATTGTTGTGTTCGTAATTTATTCTGTTTTTCTTGTTATTCCTTATAATTTTGAAGTGTGATATATATTAGCTATTTATAATGGTGTAAAATGATTCTGAAAACTGATCTATTGTAATAAATTGCAACAAAAAAATTAAATTACAATATAAAACGATATGAAAGACGTCAGCCTGTCAGCGGTGTTTTTGATTTTTTTATTATTATTTCGTTTATTTCTTTACATTCTTATCTTATACATTTTTAAATACATTTATAAAAAAAAACAAATACATTTAAAAATATAAAAAATAGTGACCCACCAGTAGCGGAGTAGGACCCAAACTACCGGCGGTGGAGGCTACAGACTAAGAAACCTCCTAACAATACGGCACGTGTCGAGGATAACAGCCTTCTGAATCTGACTCTTGATCCAACAATCTAACGAGAGTCTCTTGAGATGTTGATCGAGACTCTTCGCTATTAATCCGTTTGCCGAAACGACCACCGGGACAATGATCGTCGAGTCTACGTCCCACATGGCGGTTATCTCGAAGGACAGATCGAGGTACTTACTAAGTTTGTCCTTCTCTGCCTTCACGAGATTCTCGTCATGCGGGACGGCGATATCGACGAGCACTGCCCGACGCTGGGTCCGATCAACCAACACGATATCGGGCCTATTGGCAACAATAGTCCTGTCCGTGATGATTGATCGGTCCCAGTAGAGCAATACACGACCATTCTCAAGAACTGGCACTGGTGTGTACTTATAGTACGGTACTTCAAACTCAATAAGGCCATATTGAAGAGCAAGTTGCTGGTGGATGATCCTGGCTACTTGATTGTGCCTATGCAAGTACTCGGTGTTAGCAAGATACGAACAACCGGAAATAATATGGCGAAGTGATTCACCAGGACGGTGGCATGCTCGACAAATGTCGACCGTACCGTCCTTCATGATGTATTTCCGATAGTTGTTCGTCTTAATAACCTCATCTGCAATTGCACAGGCAAAACCTTCAGTTTCCCCAAAGAGGTCCCCAAAACGTAGCCAGTTCACCGAAGCGAGCAGGTCTACGTCGGATCCTGTTAAGACCCGGTAGAACCGCCCGTGTAGCTCCTTACTCTTCCATACGTCCTTACGGTCTTCAGTACCTAGCACCTTTGGTTTACGCCAGTTCTCGTTAGCCAAGGAAAGAGGTGTTAGGCCCTTGTCAACCATCACGACATCGCAATGAATATCACACCCGTTCTGTAGAAAGTAATCTCTCAGACTGCACACTTCACGGTTGTGGAGGTTCTTGGCATTCAAAAAGCCTCGACCCCCCCACTTCCGCGGAATGTACAGTCTCATGACAGAAGATCGTGGGTGTAACATTCGATGCAATGTCAGTTGTTGACGGACTCGCCTATCCAGGGCGTCTAGTTCCGTTTGAGTCCACCTAAGTATGCCAAAGGAGTATAACAATAAAGGTATCACCCAACCGTTGAAAGCCCGCATTTTGTTACCACCGGACAAAGAACTGTTAAGAACTTTTGTCAGGCGGCCAAAAAAACGTTCTTTCACCGATTTCTTAATATCCTCTACCGCTATACCCAATGACTCTGACATACCTAGGTATTTGTATGTTTCGGTCTCGGAGAGAGATCTGAGAGTTATTATCTCAGAAAGTTGTAAATTCGGTGAATTTACAACCTTCCCCCGTTGTACATGCATAACCGCACACTTATCAACACCGAACTCCATCTTAATGGCATTACTAAAAACTTCCGTAGTTTTTAATAATGTCACTAAATCTTGGTGCTTCAATGTGAACAGTTTGAGGTCATCCATGTACATCAGGTGAGATATAACCTCACCCCCTCTACGAAACCGATAGCCTAGCCCTGAATCCTTCAGCATGTGCATGTGCTAAGTGGATTCAGTGCTAAACAAAACCACAATGGACTCAAACTGTCGCCCTGGAATATACCACGCTCGATCCTTATCAAGCCTTGCGGGTCAGAGGCGTGCCCACCACTACCTGGTTGACGAAGGACTGTGGTCCACTGCCCCATACACGAGACTAAGAAGGATTTAAGAGTCGGATTAATTTTATACAACTCTAAAATCCTCCTCAGCCATGAATGAGGCACCGAATCATAGGCCTTCTTGTAGTCAATCCAGGCAGTAGAGAGGGCGCCCCTACTCCGCTTGACTTGTTGGCTAATGGCCATATCAATGAGGAGTAGCTCCTTAGTACCACGAGACCCAGCCCTACATCCTTTCTGAGCGTTATCTAAGATATTATTAGATACTATGTGCGAGTTTATTTTACTTCTCAGAATAGATGTAAGGAGCTTGTAGATGGTAGGTAAGCAAGTGATGGGTCTATAGTTTTTAGGTTCCGTGGTACTACCTGATTTGTGGAGCAGGAAGGTGATGCCAGTGGTCATGAAAGCGGGTAAGGAACCAGACTCAAGGGCTTCTTGATACTGTGTTGCCAAGCGTTCATGCGAGCTCTGAACCCACTTTATCCAAAAGTTGTGCAATCCATCCGGCCCAGGACTTTTCCAGTTCGGGGCCGTACGCATTGCACAACTAACGTCTTCGGAGTCTATGGTAATAGATTCCATGGGTTCGATGATACTGCATTCACGCTCGACGACACGGATCCAGTCGCCCTCCGAATGTTCGACGGGCACCGACCATAAGTCACGCCAAAATTGATTCATGGCGTGAGCATCTGGCAGTTGTCCGTCGTTCAAACGTTGTCCAGTTCCCTCCCACTCTCGGTACACCTTCCTTTGGTCACTTTGGAAGATGCGATTCTGCCAGTATCTATTTACACGCTCTCTATAACGACGGATACGGCTTGCCCATGCATACACTTTCTGTTTCAGAAAGTCAATACGTTCCGTGACATTCGCTAAGTATTGCTGGGGACGAATACCGGTCTCAGCAAATGCCTGAGTCACGAAACGCATGACCCGGGGACGACTATTTCCCCGGCTGAAAGAGATAAGCTTTGCAATGAGAGTCCTAAATGTGCCGATACGTCGCTCGATTCTTGCCTGCCATACGGGAACACCATCCGGTCGTGGTGCACAGTAAGCTTCGGGGAATTTAACGCGTGCAACACGACAAGCGGTAATGGCTCCACAGTAAAGAATCGAGTGAGTATCAAGCAAATCACTGCTAGTCCGTAAGTACGGCTCTAGCAATGCATTCAGGGCTCCCATCAACGCCAGATTTCGTTTATGCATTGGCAAGCGTGGTAGCCGCGGTCTAGAATTAGGTATAAATCTATACTGCGAGATCACATCTTCCAAAGTACTCCTCAATTGCTCGCTTACCTGGATAGATGTATCACTCGTATCATTTCCCGCGTCGGGTGCGGGCGTCGCTAACGTCACACTTGTAGCAACCGTCTGTGTCACAGGTGACGGTGCTCTCGTTGACACTGGAGCTGTACGAGTAGATAATACTTCCAGGCGTAGTCGATCAAGCACAGATTGATCCAACAACTTACATCGTTGGATAGCCCGCACTTGATCCGATAGCCGTTGGACGGCAACGGTCATTGTTGGTTCAAGAGCCTGAAACAAAGGAAGCATCCTTGAACGGTACGCAGTCAGGTTGGTTTCCCCATCTGTGGCCTCATAATATGCCCGCATGACGTTTTCATTGATGGATGAAGTCCATCGCATGCGGTGCACAATACCACCGGTAGTGGGGACCCTACTCGAAGCTGGTAGGCTTCGGGGCCCCAAACTGCTCGGCGGCCGGCCTCTCCCTCGCCGGCGTACAGGTGTTGGCGACGTCGGCGGAGAGAAATACTCGTCACTTGAAGAGCTCGACGCCTCAGCGAGCACCTGTGTCGGCGATGTGCGGTCCGGTGCCTGCGAGGCGGAGTTTAGTGACGAGTCCGGGGGTGTTAGTTGCGCATTTCTGCTTCTGGCTCTTGTTTGCATCTCAATCACTTCATTTTGAATTTAGCCATAATATTGTTGATATTTTCGTAGGTATTATTTCGTAGGTATATGACATGTGTCAAATCTTCTATGTTAATTTTGTAGACTTTGTTTATTGTTATAAAATAGTATAAAATCCTTTATTTATTGACTTTTTGCTTATATTAATTTTGTATCTGAAGTAATTGTATAAATTTAGGCAATAATATGTAAATAAAAATATTAAAATATTTTAAGAATGAAAATGATGTATGAGATGTTCAGAGTTGCCAGGTTATTATTTTATTATTATTTCGTTTATTCAATAACATTCTTATTTTATACATTTTTAAATAGATTTATAAAAAACACAAATACATTTAAAAATATAAAAAATAGTGTCCCACCAGTAGCGGAGTAGGACCCAAACTACCGGCGGTGGAGGCTACAGACTGAGAAACCTCCTAACAATACGGCACGTGTCGAGGATAACAGCCTTCTGAATCTGACTCTTGATCCAACAATCTAACGAGAGTCTCTTGAGGTGTTGATCGAAACTCTTAGCTATTAGTCCGTTTGCCGAAACGACCATCGGGACAATGATCGTCGAGTCTACGTTCCACATGGCGGTTATCTCGAAGGACAGATCAAGGTACTTACTAAGTTTGTCCTTCTCTGCCTTAACAAGATTCTCGTCATGCGGGACGGCGACATCGACGAGCACTGCCCGACGCTGGGTCCGATCAACCAACACGATATCGGGCCTATTGGCAACAATAGTCCTGTCCGTGATGATTGATCGGTCCCAGTAGAGCAATGCACGACCATTCTCAAGAACTGGCACTGGTGTGTACTTATAGTACGGTACTTCAGACTCAATAAGGTTATATTGAAGAGCAAGTTGCTGGTGGATGATCCTGGCTACTTGATTGTGCCTATGCAAGTACTCGGTGTTAGCAAGATACGAACAACCGGAAATAATATGGCGAAGTGATTCACCAGGACGGTGGCATGCTCGACAAATGTCGACCGTACCGTCCTTCATGATGTATTTCCGATAGTTGTTCGTCTTGATAACCTCATCTGCAATTGCACAGGCAAAACCTTCAGTTTCCCCAAAGAGGTCCCCAAAACGCAGCCAGTTCACCGATGCGAGCAGGTCTACATCGAGTCCTGTTAAGACTCGGTAGAACCGCCCGTGTAGCTCCTTGCTCTTCCATACGTCCTTACGGTCTTCAGTACTTAACACCTTTGGTTTACGCCAGTTCTCGTTAGCCAAGGAAAGAGGTGTAAGGCCCTTGTCAACTTTCACAACATCGCAATGAATGTCACATCCATTCTGTAGGAAGTAATCCCTGAGACTGCACACTTCACGGTTGTGGAGGTTCTTGGCATTTAAAAAGCCTCGACCCCCCCACTTCCGTGGAATGTACAGTCTCATGACAGACGATCGTGGGTGTAACATTCGATGCAATGTCAGTTGTTGACGGACTCGCCTATCCAAGGCGTCTAGTTCCGTTTGAGTCCACCTAAGTATGCCAAAGGAGTACAACAATAAAGGTATCACCCAACCGTTGAAAGCCCGCATTTTGTTACCACCGGACAAAGAACTGTTAAGAACTTTTGTCAGGCGGCCAAAAAAACGTTCTTTCAACGATTTCTTAATATCCTCTACCGCTATACCCAATGACTCTGACATACCTAGGTATTTGTATGTTTCGGTCTCGGTGAGAGATCTGAGAGTTATTATCTCAGAAAGTTGTAGATTCGGTGAATTTACAACCTTCCCCCGCTGTACATGCATAACCGCACACTTATCAACACCGAACTCCATCTTAATGGCATTACTAAAAACTTCCGTAGTTTTTAATAATGTCACTAAATCTTGGTGCTTCGGTGTGAATAGTTTGAGGTCATCCATATACATCAGGTGAGAAATAACCTCACCCCCTCTACGAAACCGATAGCCTAGCCCTGAATCCTTCAGCAATGTGCTAAGTGGATTCAGTGCTAAACAAAACCACAATGGACTCAAACTGTCGCCCTGGAATATACCACGCTCAATCCTTATCAAGTCATGCGAATCAGAGGCGTACCCACCACTACCTGGTTTACGAAGGACTGTGGTCCACTGCCCCATACACGAGACTAAGAAGGATTTAAGAGTCGGATTAATTTTATACAACTCTAAAATCCTCCTCAGCCATGAATGAGGCACCGAATCCTAGGCCTTCTTGTAGTCAATCCAGGCAGTAGAGAGGGCGCCCCTACTCCGCTTGACCTGTTGGCTAATGGCCATGTCAATAAGGAGTAGCTCCTTAGTACCACGTGACCCAGCCCTACATCCATTCTGAGCGTTATCTAAAATATTGTTAGACATTATGTGTGAATTTAATTTACTTCTCAGAATGGATGTAAGGAGCTTGTAGATGGTAGGTAAGCAAGTGATAGGTCTATAGTTTTTAGGTTCCGTGGTACTACCTGATTTATGGAGCAGGAAGGTGATGCCAGTGGTCATAAAAGCGGGTAAGGAACCAGATTCGAGGGCTTCTTGATACTGTGTTGCCAAGCGTTCATGCGAGCTCTGAACCCACTTTATCCAAAAGTTGTGCAATCCATCCGGCCCAGGACTTTTCCAGTTCGGGGCCTTACGAATTGCACAACTAACATCTTCGGAGTCTATGGTAATAGACTCCATGGGTTCGATGATACTGCATTCACGCTCGACGACACGGATCCAGTCGCCCTCCGAATGTTCGACGGGCACCGACCATATGTCACGCCAAAATTGATTCATGGTGTGAGCATCTGGCAGTTGTCCGTCGCTCAAACGTTGTCCAGTTCCCTCCCACTCTCGGTACACCTTCCTTTGGTCACTTTGGAAGATGCGATTCTGCCAGTATCTATTTACACGCTCTCTATAACGACGGATACGGCTTGCCCATGCATACACTTTCTGTTTCAGAAAGTCAATACGTTCCGTGACATTGGTTAAGTATTGCTGGGGACGAATACCGGTCCCAGCGAATGCCTGACTCACGAAACGCATGACCCGGGGACGACTATTTCCCCGGCTAAAACAGATAAGCTTCGCAATGAGAGTCCTAAATGTGCCGATACGTCGCTCGATTCTTGCCTGCCATACGGGCACACCACCCGATCGTGGTGCACGGTTAAATTCAGGGAATTTAACGCGTGCAACACGACAAGCGGTAATAGCTCCACAGTAAAGAATCGAGTGGGTATCGAGCAAATCATTGCTAGTCCGTAAGTACGGAGCTAGCAACGCATTCAGGGCTCCCATCAACGCCAGATTTCGTCTATGCATGGGTAAGCGTGGTAGCCGTGGTCTAGAATTAGGTGCAAACCTATATTGAGAGATCACATCTTCTAAAGTACTCCTTAATTGCTCGCTTACCTGGACAGATATATCACTCGTATCATCTCCCACGTCGAGCACGGTATCAACTAAAGTGGCACTAGTTGCAACCGTGTGTGTAGCAGGTGACGGTGCTCTCGTTGACGCTGGAGCTGGTCGAGTAGATAACACTTCCAGGCGTAGTCGATCAAGCACAGGTTGATCCAACAACTTGCATCGTTGGATAGCCCGCACTTGATCCGATAGTCGCTGGACGGCAACGGTCATTGTTGGTTCAAGAGCCTGAAACAAAGGAAGCATCCTTGAACGGTACGCAGTCAGGTTGGTTTCCCCTTCTGTAGCCTCATAATATGCCCGCATGACGTTTTCATTGATGGATGATGTCCATCGCATGCGGTGCACAATACCACCGGTAGTGGGGACCCTACTCGAAGCTGGTAGGCTTCGGGGCCCCAAACTGCTCGGCGGCCGGCCTCTCCCTCGCCGGCGTACAGGTGTTGGCGACGTCAGTGGAGAGAAATACTCGTCACTTGAAGAGCTCGACGCCTCAGCGAGCACCTGTGTCGGCGATGTGCGGTCCGGTGCCTGCGAGGCGGAGTTTAGTGACGAGTCCGGGGGTGTTAGTTGCGCATTTCTGCTTCTGGCTCTTGTTTGCATCTCAATCACTTCATTTTGAATTTAGCCATAATATTGTTGATATTTTCGTAGGTTTAGGGATTCATATGACATGTGTCAAATCTTCTATGTTAATTTTGTAGACTTTGTTTATTGTTATAAAATAGTATAAAATCCTTTATTTATTGACTTTTTGCTTATATTAATTTGGTATCTGAAGTAATTGTATAAATTTAGGCAATAATATGTAAATAAAAATATTAAAATATTTTAAGAATGAAAATGATGTATGAGATGTTCAGAGTTGCCAGTTATTATTATTAGTGTATTATTATTATTTCATTAATTTGTGAATTTACCCTTTCATATCATATTAATCTTTTTTCAGTTGAATAAACTCTTTTTGCGTATGGTTAGATACTCGTAATAAAGGAGTAAACTCCAGTCGTGCGTCGGAGCTGACACACACACTTTTTTTTTGTTATTTAGTTATTATTAAATTAGTTTATTTAAAACTCAAGTTTATTGTTTTAGATTGTTTTAGAGTATTTAGATATACTAGTAAAAATACGGTTTTACCTATTTGACAAACGTAATAAATACCCCTACTTAAGTTACACAACATAACATCAGAATTAACAAATTCGTAACGTATGCAAGTACTTACATACTATTCCCTATTCTGTGACATTAGGTTTCTATTGCTATATAAAATTTTAAAACCTTTTTCTTCAAATTAAACTCATATTTACAATGAAATACACATTTTGTTTATCTGAATCCAACAAAGTAAGACAAGTAAACAAACAATAACTGTTTGGTGAAATGTATTTTGAAGTACTAAATTTTTAACACCTCAACCCTCAACTAACGATGGGAAGAGATTTACAAGCAAAACAATTCTTTCGCATCAAATAATATCGAAGATGTTATTTAGTGTGTTCCAGCAAAAAAACCTAGACAAACAAACTGACATTTGTAAATTTTGTGTGGTACATACGGCGGTTCCCGAATTCCACTAACAATGCATCATTGTTGACACGGTATAATACGCCGCATTAACATTTTATACCGCGATTCACGTCAATGACGACAATTTATTGTCGCACATCAGCCACCAGCTATGTAGTAAAATTATTTCTACATTTTTTATCTCAAACGATGATTTAGGTTTGTTGTGAAGTTTGTTTTGCAGAGACATCTGCCGGCGTAGCCTTTGTTAACCGAAGCTGTCCTCAGGTAAGACCAGATAATGGTATTATCTCTAAAAGAGTTGACATTTCTTCGTACAAACTTTTGTGAAGTCGAGTGTTTTGACAATGCCTGTTTATTTTCGAGATTTACTCTGAAACGGTTCTCATTAAGATAGCGATCTAAAATAACGAACTGCATTTTTAAATGGAACAGGTTTTCCTTTTTTAACCTACTTCAGAAAAGGTGGAGGTTCTCAATTTGACTGTATGTGTATTTTTATGTTTGTTACCTTGGGGCTGGGTGAACCGACTTTAATTTTTTTTTTAATTGATAGCTAATTATATGCTTTCCGAGTGCTCGCATTTTAATGTGGTCACATTCCAACAATTATTTGGTCCCATTCCGCTAATTTGAAGTCGGTTTTTGTGTCAATGTTTGATGTGGTTTTTTCATTAGTCATCCACCGAGTCTTTTCCCAACGCAGTTGGGGTCGACTTTCCAGTCTAACTACGATTTGGCTGAACTTCGATATTTTCCGTGAAGCGACTGCCATCTAACCTCCACAACTCATAGGCGATATCGAAGTTAGACCGGTCGGATTTTGGATTTAAGATTTACCAACTATCCCTAACGACTGCCATAGATGTTTGTATGACAACCGTGGTTTTTTATTAGTGTTGATTTTTTACTTCTGTCACATAGTTTTTTATCTCTAAAAGTAAATGTTCCTGTACAAGTATATCCACGAGTCACGCAGAGTCTATCGTTCTCCCACCCATATGAACGGACACATTCATTTATCGAGTAAACAAAGAATTTATTGGTGTCGTATAATTTTATGTTCTAAACAAAGGCTCGTCAGGCATTCCCGCGACCTCCCTTTCTCCCTTGTACACTACCTCCCCGCCTCACCCGCTGCGCCTGCACTTGTTCCCTAAACATGTGTCCACAAATGCGTGTGTTTATGTTTCAGTGTTTATTTTAACCGTAACTTGTAAATAAATCTTCACGAAAGAACGTTTGACATTGCGTTTACACTTACGAAATGTTAAAATTAGAAGCATGACTAATATAAAAATACTCTTACCTGTCCTATAAGTATTATAAACCATGATTGAAGATCAAAATGTCGGTACTTGTTAAATGAAACACGTAAACAAAAAAAAATCAGACCTTTAATCATTCTCCGTAACAGTACATTGCGGTGTTAAAATCTATTGGTCAAAGTCGTTTTTTTTACATTCATTGCGGTGTCTGCTGTGGAAACACAACTTTCAAAAGGTTTTGTAGAGTCCACCCGAAACGTTGGCACGTTGGTTGTCGTTTATATCGTTGCGCTCATAAATACTGTCCTATTAATATAAAAATATAGACATATGAAAAGTATGAACTGAAACGAATATATTCACAAAGTTATCTGCACGCTAAACATGCAATGTTACTAATATTTATAGAGTTACGGAACTGTTGACACTACACACCCACTATACAATATCAGGTAAAATTAACGCCGTCAATCTGTAATAATATTTTTATGTTGTAACTAACCAATATTTGAACGGTCATGGCGTTTTCACATTGCACGATAACGATATCGTCACGATATCGTGGCGATATCGTCACGATATAGGGGAGGTATTGCATTGGGCATGTGTTGTTACGCAATTTAAGAAATGTTTAAATTGTCATTATGCAGATGGGTACTGCAGTACCTACCTCATCAGGTCAGGGACCTAAGTCGCGTAAATGAACGTAAAACGCCATGTTACTGCTATACTACTACGTTGCAACTGTAATTGGTCAAAAAATCGGTAGTCTGCTAAACTCACAAGCAACGCGCCAGGATGGCGTCAGAAAGGCACCAAACCAAATGACTGCAGAGTACAATTATCATTAGGTTAAGTTCAATTTCGTTACTCCCGACATTACTTCTTAACTTCCCAGCCCCTATATCCCGGAAACCGAGCTTCCCATCTAAATTCTGGGCAAATTTTTCTTCCCCCCTGCACCCCTTCCCATCACAAGTTCCATTCGGCTGCAAACAAAATTCCTGGAATTCTCATCCCGCAAAAATACCCAAGATCCCAGTACCCCATATCTCGAAAACTAAGCTTCCCAGGTCAATTTCACCCTCATTTTTCCGGCCCCATAGTACCCTAAGTAAGTATTTGAACCCCATCTTCCCACAATTTTTTCTTCCCAATTCTCATCCCATTTTCCAGTTGGACGTGTTTATATGTTCCCCTACATATCTAGGTACTATGAGTAGGTCTGGGGACTATATCCTGGTAATAAAAATTCATTGTGCCAAAACATTTTAGGATTACATATATTATGTTAACGAAAGGTATACCATCGTCACTTACGTATCGTCGACGACTTATCGTCATTTACGCGACTTAGGCCATTGACCTGATGAGTTAGGTACTGCAGTACCTATCTGCATAATGACAATTGAAACATTTTGTAATTGCTTAACAACACATGCCCAATGCACCCTTACCTCCCCTATATCGTCACGATATCGCCACGACAAAATGCACGATATCGTCACGATATCGTGGCAGTGTGAAAGCGCCCAATGGGTGCATGGTTTAAAAACTATCCATTGAATGCATAGAATAGTCCAACTTTACTCACTGTAACAATTGTGATTTAATAAGTTACTGCTTGATCTATGTATAATAAGTGGTCATGAACAAAATAAATGTCTCATTTACGTAGTCATCTAGTAAAAAATACTAGTTATCCCAGAGAACTTTGTATCGCCTCAAACATAAAAAAAAAAAAAATATGTACCGGGTGTTACGTAAGGGTTATATCAACCCGAAGACAGCACCATCAGCTGGTCGACCAGAACCCGTTTCGATATCTCGCGACCGCCACACAAGAAAAAAAAAGTTCATAAAAATAACATTATTACCGAATAAAATACACACTTGTTTAAACAACACTAGCTAAAATCAGCTACTTCGGTCATCGACATCAAAATAGGTACAAATAATAGGTACAAATAATGCGCGCCTGTGAAAAGCCATCCGTCTCACTCCTGGTAGGAACATTTTGTCTCTGTTCAAGCGATCTGATCAAGATCAATCGATTGCCGCCCGAACGAAGTTTCCTAGAATTTTATTTAAAATCATTTTGCAAGGTCACAGGTCAGTTCAGTTGCATTCTTTGCTTTGTGCAGTCAGGTAGCTAAATAATTGTTTAGTGTGTTAATTTGTGAGTTGTGTGTGATAGTGATTGTGTTGTGTAGTAATGGCTCTCAGTAACGAAGGTCGAAGAGTATTACGAGATGATGCTTTGTGTAGGATCATCAGAAGGTAATTTGAGCGCTGCCCGGTAGTTGTACCTACCGTGAGTTTTGATACCTAAAAATACTGTGTACGCAGTCGGGTCGAAGCCGCATTTAGCACTGTTACACAAGAATTTAACCTTTCCTGTAAACAGGTAAGATTTTTCTAAAATTGGGGACAGAGATTTTACTATCACTTGCATGTGGTGCACCTATCGAACCACGGACGAGGATCTGGGGAAACATAACTATGTGTTGGTCAAAATTTTATTTACATAAACAAAAATAATCCTTTAAGGACGCCCACACCGCCGTGACGCCCGCGCCACCACCAAGGGCATTGTACATACGTACCACGCGCTCATTGTCTATTTGTAGCTACGTCAAGCCGTAGCGTTGGGACACGTTTGTTTTGATTTGAAATATCTTTTTAAATTTTTTGATGAACTTTTTTTTCTTCGTTAGCGGTCGCCATATATCGAAACGGGTCATAACCCGTTTCGATCAGCTGGTCGACTATGGTCGACCAGCTGATCGATGATGCTGGCTTCGGGTTGATATAACCCTTTCGTAACACCCTGTATATAAATATACAAAAAAAAAGGTATGTAAATTGAAAAACGCGACGGACAAATTGTCGTATTAAATATATAGATAGTACCTACATAATCAATAAGATAAGATATGTTAAGTTAGTTTTAGATAGCCATTTTTGAATAACCTGTTAAAAGAAAGTAGAACGCTAGATCCAATCGGAGTTTGCAAACAAGAGAAGTTACGGCGTGAGGTGCGGGCGCCGCCGGCTGTGGCTCAGTAAATAGGTACGGGCCGCGCCGATAAGACGCCGTCTCTTGTGACTTCTGTTTAAACAGACAGGGAAACGCTTACAGATTAAATCCTTGGCCCGTGTATTTTTCTTCCCTACAGACTTTTGGACTTAAATATATCTGAGACTGAGATGACAAGTAGACTTATCTCTATAAGCACTAATCTAAAGATGAAAAGAGATTTTAAAATGCTTTACTCGCGTCCTCTTTCGACAAGCTATGGAGGTCGGATTATGAGAGCTTTTAGTCGCAAACAGTTGTGCCGCGACGCGGTTAGTAAGGTAGCAGCTTTGTTTGCGCATTCAGAGAGCGCAGAGCTTTCCAGTAAAATATTAAAACATGAATACCCTATTTTCAACTACTTTTGAATCTGACGTGGACGTGGGTGATTCTAACATTAACCTTCTGCGGCCTGCACTGTTTTTTCACTGCAATAATACAAATCGCACTCATGTTTTGAGGGAAATTTTGGTTAAACATGTGTTATTTGTAGTTTTACCTTTCACTTTTGCTTAAAAGCTTTTCAAACTTACGTGTTATTTGAATTCTGCAAAATGTTGAATTATAGTAACGCATAATATCGTTGTCCACGTCAATGCGAGGTTTTATTCCATAATGTAATCAGTAATTATTGCTTTAACGAGTCTGCCTTTAATTTGTTAGGCGTTTTAAACGGCTTTACGTATTTGAATCGCAAATTTCTAAGAATATTTCAAGAGGGTCGCTGGCGTTTCGAGGACATTATCTCTTCATAAAATTCAAGATCCCGCTGAGTATTTCATTGTATTTCTAAATTAAACTTTAATATGGCTTAAGTTGACTGGAGCTGTTATGTAGTGCCAGTAAAATCAGCAATTTAGGGTTAGTAGAGATTTGCATTTTTAAGTTTTGTACTAAAATATGATAAAGCAAAAGTTTGTAATACATATTTAATAAAGGACTCATTGCACAAACACATATAAATTAATATTATTTTCCATAGTTTTACTTTTATTTACTGATCAGTTTCGTCTCCAGTCATCCCCACCGACACGTGGTGCACCTGCTGACACTCTGACAGACGGACTAGTATCTGACAAATATTATGTAAAGATGTGACATTGTGAGTGAATAATTATTTTTCCAGAGTAATCTTATTTTATTTATTTTATTTATTTAATTTATTTACTTATTTATGTACACACAAGAAGGAAGAGCGAGATAAGAACAGTAGAATAGAGTTATAGTACAATGGCACCACTTATTTCTACATAATTAGGTACATAAACATATATATTATTCGTATGCTGCTAAGTTAATCCTCTGAGATCGCTAATCTCCCGTGCAGACACACAAATGCACGCTGTCGAGCGAAACCAGTGTCTATATCAACCAGCCATCTGTATTTTGATCCTCTACAGATACGCTACAAGATTATGCTAGGGTTTATACTCGTATATTGCCCAAAGAGTCCAACGTACTATAAGTTATATCTAACGTATCTTTTTGAAGCTTAATTAGATATAGGGATATCTTTAAAACGTTTCCTTTAACAAAATATTATCAAACCTGGGGTCATCCGATGCCGTCATTTTGCCTCTTAAGTAGACTAGGCATAATATTCCATTGCTCTTTCTCTTCTTCAAAATAAGGAATTAACAATATGAGGTAGAAAATCTGGACAAAGAAAATTAAATTCTGCCACCGTCTCACTTTTATTGCACACTTTGTTTCATCAACTACAAACCACCTTTCGAAATTAACTGCGTGCCACTACAAAGTCAATATAGAGTATCATTAAGGACATTCCCTAAATGTGTTTGTGATTTAGGGAATGTTTGAGGACACACCCCGCACGTAGCGCGTCGCAACCCTTTGCTTTACCCCCAAAGGCGTGTCCCCGGTGGAACAAACAAACGGATGTGAAATTGAGAGGAGCGCCCGGAACTGAAGGTATACCTTTTCATTACAGAATCCCTTTTTAATTACCAAGGCTCTAATAAAAATTGTATTTTTATTTCAAGTAGGCGTAATTGAAAAGGAAATTGCCGGGCCGGCGCGCGGCCGCACACCGGGCGGCGTCGAATAAAACTTTAATATAATGCATAAGGCTCTTTGATCTTCGCACTTCGCTTGCATTAAATCGCAGAGATGTTCTCTACTTAACAGATAAAATAAAATTTCCGTTGCCACTTTCAGAATAAAATGATATCAAAAGACTTTGTACCATTGGAGGAGTTAAAAAGTCGCCAATAAAATTGTGTGAGTCAAAAAGTCTCGAGAGAATTTCGAAATCTTAAGAATCGTAAATCTAAGAGGTGTCATAAATTACATGTAAAATAATAAAGGAGGAAAATCTTTCATTCACAAACGTTTTACAAAGACACCCCATGCCGGAAGATAAATGTCGCCTGTAGCACGATCTACAATCGTTGAAAGCGTGTCTCTAATAAAAATCCACCGCGTTCAAGTATCCCTATAAAACGCATACTTTTCGGTGAACAGAGTTAAATAAAATCTTTCGCTGTTCAAGAGCAGGAGCGAAGTTCGAATTTACATTACACACAGATAACTTTCTCGCAACAAAAGATAATTGAATACAAAGGAGATAAGTTTAAAAAAAAAAACGATTCACTCACCTTTGGTCGACAGGCGGGGGTAAACAGAGGATTGGTGAAGGTAATACATACGGTCAAACGAAAGATAATAAACCGTTGTACTCGTATTTTCATTCTAATCCACAACAGAGTCGGGATGAGCGGGGGGACTCGGTGGGTGACGGGGAGGTTCGATATCTAAAATTGCAAGCCTGCACAGAGTGCCTATCTTGAGGCACACCGTTCTCTAGTCCTTTATGTTCAGATGCCACTTTCAGACATACCTCTATTCAAACTATACCCCAGACATTTACTTGTCTCACCATAGATTTGGTTGGGTACTTCTACTACTCTGTATTTTCGAACAGTTGAAATATTTATAGTCAAAGCAAAATGCGATTTAGATACGCATTCTCCTGAGTATTGTTACATTTTATACATAAAAGCAGACTCAAAGAGCCAAACAAGTCTTTAAAATCTTTGTACTTTTTATTCACATCCATATCGTATTAATAATGTTATTATAAGTTAACTAGGTATTCCATGTATATCCATGATTAATTGGAGGAAATGTAATATTTTCAACATTGAATTTCCTCCGATTAATCATGGATAAGGTAATTTTGCTTCTGAACGCAGCTTACCTACTTCCTGTAGGAACTTCTTTTGATACACAGCTTGTATACTAAAGCAAAGAAAATTGTTATGGCAAGGTGTGGTCGCATGGTTGTAAAAACAATAAAAAGCCAAGCCTTATGGTTTTTACAATTAATTAATAGTGTCGAAGCCATATTAACTTAGCGAACAATAACCGGCATGTTTCTACCACGCGTGCGATACATCTGTTGATTTTGGAAGAAGTAATTTTTCAAATTTAAATAAAAACTCAAACCTCGGTACAAACATTTGCACATCACATAAAGTTTTGTTGCAAGGCGGATGTTGAACTAAGTTCAGTCCTACCTACTAAAGGAACTATTGTTAGTCCGAAGCTTATTTACGCTTTAGAATGCAGATATTCTTTACTAACCACATGCTGAACATGTTGATATGTTTGCCCTTTTCACAAAAGATTGTAATGACCCATCCTCGTCATTTTTCAGGTTACTAGTAATCTATAACGCAAATGTCATCTATGGAATGTTTAGAACGTAATGAAGCAACAAATTAACATCTAAACTTTCACATTTATCATAACTAAGGATAAGCATGTAAGATACATGGAAAGAATACTTTTACCTTAGAGATAGTTGCTCATGGTAAATCATATCTGAAAATCGAATCCACGCAAGGTGAGCTATGGGCAAAGTTTGGCAAATAATATTTAAAATTCAACATATATAACTACATAACTTTAGTGATATTATCCAATGTCGCAAAGATATTATGTAACTGTATCTGAATTCTGATACTATTGTCCACACCGATGCGCCTTAAAGAGTTATCGTCACAGAAGAGCTTGGAATATGAACAAAGCAACCGAATCGAATGTAATAAAAATCACTTTAGCATTACGTTGCGACGGGAACTGATGTCTATCGGCATTGTGACACACGATGCGGCCTCGATAGATGTCACAGGGGAAAACGCTGAGTGGAACCGACTATTATTTTTGTACGACAAAACAAAATTGATTGTTCCACGTTTTTTTTAACGATTACGTGAAATACTTAACTGAAATTCCAGAGCAATGTCTGTTCCGCCGGGCGCCACTGGACCCGCTGGGCGCCACTGGACCCGCCGGGCGACACTGGACATACCCTCTGCTAGTAATCAGAGACGCCCGGCAACGGACGTTAGAGCGGCCGCGGTCTTAGGCCGCGGAATTAAAAAAAAATAAAAAATTTCTTGTTTTAGGCGCTAGACAGATTATGTTTTGGATTGAAATGCGACTGCAGCATTTCGATTGGATATTGCTTGAGATGTCCTGTCAACGTATATTTTTTGTTGTGTGGGTGGGAATTGTCAATATCAATTAACACTTTTCAAAATTTGAAGGGTGATTTTGTGTAACGTGTAACAATTCTAGCTCAATCTATAAAATCTTGTGGGAAACTGGTAAGAGTTTGCATTTATTTCAATAATTACGTATGTTACTTGTACGATCGAGTAGTATTTTATAAAATTGCGTTTATTATTTTGATAAAATTTTGTATTTAACCGGTGGCAATATATCTGCCACTGCCCGTGTAGATAATAATATTACAGAATGTACTGCAGGTGAAAATGCTGAAAATATTGTCTGATAACGACATAGAAAATGCACTAGACGAGTTATTTGGCTTACCCGACGTCCCCGACATTTCGGAACAGAATAAAAACCACGAACAGAAATAAAAAGTTGCATTAAGAATAAACCTTATTTTATTTTCCATAGTCTTTTACAGGCAGCAGCAAATATATGACCACCAAATTTTCCAAAATTTTCCCTTCTATTTTCACGGAAAAAAATACATAAGGCATTCATAACATATTGGCTTACAAAATCCGTTTAGTTTAAATTTGTAACTGTCCTAGTTCCCTCTGCCTTAAAAAGGGTTAAAAAACAGTCCGGTAATCTTTATGTTTTGTTAATATAAATATGTGCAGATCGTAAACAGAATTACTAGGACACATAAAACCTATCTAGCTTGGGGAAGAATAGAAATTACAATAACACAGACATTCTTCGCTCATATAAATATCGTAATACCCAAAATAAATAAACCTACCACCCTATTAGAAACCTTCAAAACAAACAGGTACCGAGTTTTCGGCATCCCATTTCTATTTATGAACGTCTACTTATTCATAAAGGGTACTGTTTTCCTTATATACTCGTATTGTGTTTTAGCTATGACCGAAATTAAATTACAAAAGATAATAAAATTTGAAAACAAGTAATGATAGCTACCGAAATAAATTGCACTGTTTACAATTCAATCCAATAAAGCATTTTTGTATTATATATCTATAATACAATAATGCTTTATTGGATTGGATAAGATGACCATGCCTTAAAAAATATAAGTCTGCAAGTTGGTGAGAGAGGTCGTCGTAGTCTAACAGTGACTTCTCGGTTGGACGATCTGTCACATGCTCAAGTCAAACTCAGTACCCATGACTGATGCAACTATAAATTAATCAATTTCAATGCCCGACATAAAACCACGCACTTAGATACAAGTGAGCAAGGGTATCGAAATAGAAAATGTCATTTCACATTCGTTCGTAAGTTCCACTAAACACAGTACTATTAGTCACGTGTTTGTCTTCGAAGAGATAGACAAAAGGCTTGAAACGCTTACAATTCTGCGTAATAGTGTGAGCCTATTTACGTTTTCTGGAGCTTCGGGTGTTTTGCCAAGTCTTGTTCTTCTTTCAGCGTCTTTAAGGATAAGGTTAAGGTCAGTATCCTGCCGACTGGTTCACCAGCAATAGATGAGTCTAATTTATTTGGAGATAATTGTAAAAATATGACTTGATTACATATTTGAGCCGTTTGGAGTTGAGACACTGGGGTCCGAGCGCTTGCAGCCTTTATAGAGACATCGATAAACGTTTGATCGTTTCTCATGACCAGAAGGCTGGCTATTTTCTGGCTCAAAGAATAAATATCGCCATCCAATGTGGCAACACAGCCAGCATTCTGGGAACCTTTCCAGTCAGCAATGACGAGGAAGATTTTTAAACGATACTTTGTAGTGTAAATATTTTTAGTAAATAATTATGTATATTGTAATTCTTATTTTTAATTAATGTTTATTTTGGCATTTAATTATATTATATTTAATTATAATATATTATAATATATTATTTAATATATTATAATATATTGGCATTTAACCAAATCTGGTTCAATAGAACGAAGTTAACAAGAACCGTGACACCGTCAAATAGATCATCTACATCATTTATTATTAATCTAGAATATGTTAAGTATTCAGATATTATACTAAATTAACGATTTCGGGACTTAAACGCGTAATTTACCTTGTTCGGCCTGACGTTTCGACCGAGTTACATCGGGCCGTGGTCACGGGCTGACTGGAGCTGGCGGCATCGATAGCGTGAGGCGCGCGCAGATTCTCCATCTACCCTCACCGGGTATTTCTTCTGTGCGTTGTTAAAGTCCCTGCACACTACACTTACGACGTCCGCCCGGGCAGACTCCGGTTGCACTTTCCGGTTCTTTGTTTTATCAATTACAGGGTCCCACGATGAAGGCAGTCGGTATCCATCTTCCCGGTTGAAATTTTTGTGTTTTTTAATCTCAACAGCTTCACGTACCAACCTTGCGTAGTAATGACGTTCGGTTGATAGGACTTTCAGGCGATGGAACTCAATCCAGTGGTTAGGGTCTCCCTGAAACAGATGCTCGGCAACCGCTGACTTTTGAGTCTGTAGGTTTTTGACTGCAGCTATGTGTTCCTTGACTCGTTCTACGATAGGTCGCTTGGTCTGGCCGATGTATGAACTACCACAGCTGCAATCAATTTTATAAACCCCTATTGTTTTATCATGGACTTTCGCCAGGTAACGCCTGACTCCATTCAGTATTTAACCCTTATATAATCAAAGGAAAAATATTAGTTCACTTCCCTGTAACTAGACCCAAGAATCGGGCTCTTCTGACATCGAGTAGCTCTCGACTCGTTCTAGAATATGTCTCCATCAGGTAGTCCTGGTACACCACAAGTAGTTCATTGGGATCCAGCTTGGACAGTACAACAGACGCTTGGTTACTGCTGGAGTAGCCTTGACCATCGTTTAATGTTATAAGTTTCGTCATCTGGAAGTTCACGACAGTTACTGTCCAGAAATGAACAATGCAAAGAATGAACATTACTAGTCCTACATGGCTACATACATTTCGACTCCCTTATATTCTCGAAGGGTTAGACAGATGTGTACTACATAATAACAGGTCCTTTACCAAGGCAGTAAGTGCAGTATGTCTTACTTCTGTGAATTATCAAATCTATTGGGATATTCTCCAACAGTTATTAACACTTTATGTGTTTTCAGCCTTGGACAAGCTGGGTCTAACCTCACTAGGATATGCCCGGTTGGTAAACCAATTTGACTTTTAGATTTACAGCTCGGCCTAACCTGTAATAAATTTGGAAAGTATCTCACCTTTGTTTGTTTATTTTTTTTTTCTTACCATCTCTTCAATTCAATTACCATTTGTCAGAGCCGACAATCTTATTACGGCGCAAAAACAGATGATGAAACTCAATCGCACATTACCACGAGTGCGTCACGTGCTCACAGAACTTCATTGCTTGGGGTAATCTGTAACAATGTAGCGGCATGTACTAACTACGGGTGATGTCGATACCGTTAACCAACCCACCATTCACGGTTTCGTTCATACTGTCTTACACTTACACTGTTCATACGTCTCGCTCGTCCATTCCTGACTTTCAAATCCTCAAATGCTTACTCACACATACAAAACTGCACATACTTGGCCAAGTTACCACTCAAATCAAATCAAATCAGAATATTTTTATTCAAAATAGGAGCAGTTAGTACACACTTTTTGAAGGCTAAGAAATCCGCCCATTCGATTACCACACACCCGAGAAGAAGGGCAAGTAACCCAGCGGGGTCAATTTTTTTTTGTAATTTTACATAGTACTTATATTATTTATATATATTTATAGGCAGCATGTGAAGAATATTATCTATATTATTTCAAGGCATCTCTGTCATCATTATAATATTTAATTGAATAATACGCTTTATTCATTGGATGCTTTTTAATAGTACTTAGTTTAAACTTCTCTAGGTGAGATTAGAGTATAGATTTAGGTATTTTATTGTTAGGTAAATCGGACCATTACCTCGAAAATAATGATCACTGGATTTGGCTAGTCTTGGTTTAGGGACATTTATTTTGTGTTTGTTTATGACTATGAACATCGCTAAGAAGAAAACGTATCAAAATTTTTCCGAACATGCAAGATATGCTCATAGATATATTGATGAGAGAGATGGTAATGTGAGAATATCTATTTCTCTAAAACGGTCTCTTAAAGATTCACGAGGTCCCAAATTGTAAACCGCCCTTTACATTGCCTGAGATTCATATTTCGTTAATAATACCAACTAATGGTACGATAATACATGTCACGCTAACAAAGGCTCGCCATCCAATGGCTCGTCATCAAATGACTCTTCGACAAATGTTTCTCCAACAAATGCCACGAACCAAATGTCTCTCATACAAATGGTTCCCCCACACATGCCTGGTGGCGTCGCCGTCGTGGTACGTCAACTAATGGCTCCCCCACACACACCCGGTGGCGTCGTGGTACGTCAAGGAGTGTTAAGTCGAGTAATGGCAGATCAGATAATGGTTCGTCAACTTATAACGAGTCAAGTAAGTGTAGTAGGTTAAGTGATGGTACGCCCCTGAAGAATTTTATTAGATATTTTTATACATTTGTCCGCAAATGTAATACATTGAAGCAACCCAACCCTATGAAGTATCCTTTGTCATTGTCAGTTTATTCGCCATTTATCGGCAGCTGAGCCCCACAGCAGTAGCATATGACTTAACGCTATGTAAGTAGCTAAAATAAACTAATCGTGCCGTTTTTTCATTAGTCAGTGACCCCCCATCTTTCTAACTGCATAGGCATAGACCGCGAGCTAGGTCCTCCTGCCAAGGCTGTGATATGAGAACCTCATTGCAGCACACTATCTAAAGCGTCACAAGTAAAACTGTGGTATTGACTATTTAAACTAATTCGTTATCTCGCTACAAAAACATAAGCAAGTACAAAACCTGAGCCGTCAGCGTGGCGTTTATCAAAACAAGAAGATTAAAATCGCTTACCAGGAATTCTAATAGGTACCTATGTACTTTAACACAAATCGCAACAATCCAAGCGATAAAGCTTCATGCCATTACATAATTGCATGCCAAATGCATCTTGCATGCATCCCAAAATTGCACTTAGTGCCACTAATAATAATCTGTGAAGAAAAAAAAATCGCGATTTTTTCAGTGGGTTATCTTCGTAGGTTTTTTATCCCATTTCTGAATTTAGATGGTAAGTAATAAAATAAAATAAAATCAAAATCAAAATATCTTTATTCATGTAGGTCACAAAGTAACACTTACGAACGTCAAAAAAGAAAATGCTTCTACATTTACATTAACCGCCAGATTCGCAAGGCAATAGATAGAGCCCGTGAGGAAAGAACCTGGCAAGAAAAACTCATGGCCACTCTTTTTATTCGCCAGTAAATACAATGATTCTGTTACAACAATAAAAAGAGGGCAAGGACAGTACGTGACCATGTGTGGACCAAGTGAACTTAAAAATTATGAATATCTGTTATTTACAAAAAAAAGTCAAATACTAGTTAAAGGTGTCACATAATCTCAAAGTACCCATACCTAACAATATCATTATAATAATAATTTAACAATAATAAGTGAGTTTCAGCAATAAAACAACATTTCAAACAGAAGTAGCCCCTATGTAGCTCGAGTGATGAGCAAGCAACTCATTGCCATTTCTCTGTATCGTTTAGATAATCCTTAATAGTATAATATGCCTTTTTTAGGTGTGTCTTAACAGCCACTTTGAATTTATTCAAAGGAAGGTTCATAATGTTTAGAGGAATTTTGTTTTAAAAAGGCACACCAAATCCTGCAAAGGAGTCATGAACCTTCTGTAAACGATAATACGTCCCAACCAATGTTCACACTGTATTAATGTATATTCTGTTTAACGAACATAATATTCGCATATATATATTGTGATACAACTGTTAAAATGCCTATTTCTTTAAATCTTTCTTTAAGAGAAACTCGTGCATTCAATTTATAAATCGCACGTTTAGCTCGCTTTTGGAGTATAAAAATTATCTCTATATCACAGTAAAATTCCATACGACATGACACTGTGAAAATAGCTCAAATAAACCAGCCTGGCAGATTCTACATCCGTGAGCTGTCTGACTTTACTAATAGCAAAAGCCGCAGAGCTAAGTTTCCCTGCACGACCCGATATTTGGGCGTTCCACTGTAATTTACTCTCTAGAGTAATACCCAAAAATACGGTTGATTCTACAAGATTAAGGGTATCACCGTTCAAAATAATATGGGTACCTAATAATAGTAAATAATAGTAGTTCTGAACATTAGGCATACTAAATCTAACACACTTTGTCTTTTTGCGTTCAGAATAAATTGTTGGTTGTAAACCAATCCAGAACTAGTGCAAGTGAACAATTTACTTCGTTAAAATTCCTCAGCTTGCGATCAACTTTAAAAATAAGTGATGTATTATCGGCGAATAGAACAATGTCACACAAGTTCTGTACATAGAACGGTAGATCATTAATGTAAACTAAAAATAGAAACGGACCTAGAATTGATCCTTGTGGCACGCCCATAGCTACAGAAGCCCCTAAAGACCGACTACCATTGATATCAACATGTTGTATTCTATCACTGAGGTATGAGTCAACTAGGTCCAGTGCCGAATCTCTGATACCATAATAATTGAGTTTCCGTAATAGGGTATTATGTTCAACGCAATCAAAACCTTTGGAGAGATCGCAAAATATACCAATGGCATCTTGCTTATTCTCCCAGGCATTGAAAATATGCTTCAGAAGCGTTACCCCTGCGTGAATGGTCTGTAAATTATAATTCACCAAGAATTGTCTGCTGTCTGCTGTACAAAACGCAGATTAGACCCTAGGTCGAATACTGCTCTCACCTCTGGGACGGCTCCGCGAAGTATTTGCTGGACGCACTCGACGCTATGCAGCGACGCGCTGTTCGCATTATAGATTGTCCGGAGGTAACGGGAAGCCTTGAGCCGCTAGCCCAGCGCCGAACAATTGCTTCCTTGGCCGCGTTCTACCGTATTTACCACGGTGAGTGTTCTGAAGAGCTCTTCAATCTGATCCCACCCTCTCCCTTCCGGTCCCGAACAACGCGTGCCGGGCAGAGATGTCACTCTCGTACCGTGGAAACCGTCTTCCCGAGAACTGAGCGTTTAAACGGTCGTTTCTCTGCCGAACGATGGTGGCTTGGTACGCCCTGCCCGCGCATGTGTTTCCTCCAACATATAACCCTGGGTTCTTTAAGCGAAGCGTGAAGAGGCACATTACTTAGTCGTCAAGTTGAGGGTCACTCTCTATAGTATTCCTGTGTACTGTGAGAGTTGCCCACAATCGCCAGACGTCGCCACAGCTTACCATCAGGCGGGTGGCGTCAATTTGTCGACCTAAATATTAAAAAAAAAATTACTACATCCAGGAACACCGGTATTTGATATTCGATCGTCAGTCTGTCAATTAATGACAACCCATCACCTTTCTTATTAGCAACCAGTCTCTCCACGCAAGGAGACTAACTTTAGTTTTGGGTGCAAAGGGGCCCTTCTTACATCTATCGGGCCCCAGCGACCTCACCTGCTAGTGGCGCACCTGCTGATTAGCTGACGAGGTTCGTGTATTACGGTACCCATGTGGTGGCTTCGGCCCCTACGTGGATACCAGGTGGTACAACAGTGTTGGTCCGGGGGGGTACCACCGTGCAGCTGTGCTAAAGCCCCCCAAGTAACCCAGCCCAGGCTGGGTTGCGTTAGGGGATCAGCAGCTGCACTGCCGGGCCCGGGGCGGTGTATAGTGCGGCAGGCAGGGGTCCAGTGGGGGCGAAGCGGAGTCTAGTGTGGGTGGTGTGGGTCGATTCGCCAGCCAGGGAGACCCTTAGCAACGGCGTTGCCGCGGCCGCCCGCAACATAGTCATGGGGCCCGCCTGGGACCAACCACCCCAGTAGGCTGCCCCACATGTTGCGCATAATCCTGTTGTGGGGTCGCCGTTTCGGGTGGTAACCGGTGTGGGGTAGCGGCGGCCTTGCATCAGGGGGGTTTGGGAGCCCTTCCGTCCGGCGGGTCGGCTCCGACCTAACCACACGGTTCTAGACGAAGCTAGCCTCTGCACTTTGTCACTTACTGCCGCACCAAATATCGCCCTGTCTTCATGCTTCCCCATATTTCACAATGACAGTGCAACAAGATAATAGACGGTACACAGCGGCCCCTAGAAACCCCACAAAGTTGACTTCGTTTGAGGTGGAGTTCGCGAATATCCGCGGACTCCATGCAAACCTCGATACCGTCCACCATCACCTGGAGACGGCACGGCCTTCTGTGATGTTCCTAACGGAGACACAGATACACTGCCCTGACGACACGTCGTACCTCTGTTACCCGGGCTATATCATTGAGGAACAATTCCGCGATAAAGCCGGGGTGTGCGTGTTCGTTAGGGCGGATGTTTGCTGCCGCCGGTTGCGCTGTCTGGAGAACCCTTCCTACTCCGTCCTTTGGCTGCACGTGGATCATGGCTCCATGAGCCAGATCTACGTGTGCGTCTACCGCTCCCACACAGGGGACACTGGGACAACAAGGCTTTTCGAATACCTCAGCGAGATGGCTGAGGATGCGCAGGTGCGGTTCCCGAACGCTGACCTGGTTTTCTTGGGGGACTTTAACGGTCATCACGTTGAGTGGCTGGGGTCCCTTAGGACCGATCATGCGGGACGAACCGCCCATGCATTCGCTCTCTCCCACGGGCTGACCCAGATGGTACGGGGGATCACCCGGATACCTGACAGGTCAGACCACACGCCCGCCTTGCTGGATCTACTGCTGACGAGTCGCCCAGCCGAGTACAGTGTGTCGGTACGCGGTACTTCCGACCACTGTGTGGTGCACGCCAGCTTCCAAATGCCACCGCCTGCTCGTGCTGAACAAATGACTCGACGACTATGGCACTACTCGTCGGCAGACTGGGGCGGTCTCCGCGATTACTTTGCGTCCGTCCCGTGGAGCCAGCGCTGCTTTGTAGGGAAGGCGCCTTCGGATAGCGCTGCTGCCGTTGCTGGCGAGATCAGTCTAGGGATAAAATATTATATCCCTTTCACTGATGTCGCCAGCACCCGCAAAGCTCGCCCCTGGTTCAGGCGTGAATGTGCCGAGGCTGTCCAGAAAAAACAGTCGGCATATCGCGCCTGGGTCAGGGCTCGGGCGGCACGTGACCCGAACGTGAACCGCCTCAAAGCAGCGTACAATAGGGCCACTAGGTTCAGCAAGAGGGCCTTCAAGAGAGCGGATGCCCAGCGCGTCGCGCGGCTTGGTCAGGAGCTCACATCCCATCCCACGGGCAGCCGTGGATACTGGCAACTGGCCAAAGCCGTACAGTCAAATTTTTGTCAACCCTTGCTGCCACCACTGCGTTTTCCTGATGGATCACTGGCTCACAAAGCCCAAGAGAAGGCGGACATGCTCGCAGACCTCTTTGCGGCTAATTCCCGGGTCGATGACCGTGGCCTGCAGCCCCCCGCCATCGCCAACTGTGGCCACACTATGCCTGATATTGTTATCAGGCAATGTGATGTACGGGCAGTGCTGCGGTCACTCGACACGCGGAAAGCCAGTGGCCCTGACGGCATTCCGGCGGTGGTGCTACGAGAATGTGCTGCTGAGTTGTCTCCAGTATTAACGCGTCTGTACCGCCTGTCATACTCTACAGGCCTCGTGCCGGAGGCCTGGAAGGAGGCGAACGTACAACCGATCCCCAAGAAAGGGGATCGATCCGATCCAGGCTGTCACCTCAGTCATTTGCAAGGTGCTCCAGCTTCTTATCAATAAGCAGCTCATGCGATACCTGGAGGATCACTCGCTAATCAATGATCGGCAATATGGCTTCAGGCCAAAACGATCAACGGGTGACCTCCTGGCATTCGTCACGCATGAATGGGGTGAGGCTATGGAAAAGTTCCTTGGCTATTAGCCTGGACATCGCCAAAGCTTTCGATAGGGTCTGGCTTGCTTGGCTCCCTTCCAAGCTTCCGGCATATGGTCTACCTCCTCAACTGTGCAGCTGGATTGCCAGTTTTTTAAACGAGCGCCGAGTGCGCGTCCTCTGCGATGGCCAGGCTTCTCGCTTCTTGCAAGTGAATGCCGGGGTACCGCAGGGGTCCGTACTGTCACCAACTTTCTTTCTTCTGCATATCAATGATATGCTTTCCCTCGGGAACATTCATTGCTATGCAGATGACAGTACACTGTACGGGAGTTACTCGGTTCGTCCGACGGTGGGGCGATATGTGATAGAGGAGGAGAGACGACATCTCGTGGGTGATCTCGACCGAAACCTCGACAGTATCTCCCAATGGGGTGCCGAGAACTTGGTCGAGTTCAATGCCCACAAAACACAGGCGTGTGCATTTACAGCGAAAAAATCCCCTTTCCTTCCCCTACCCACTCATCAGAATGCAATATTACCAATGAAGGACAATCTAGACATCCTTGGCATAGACGTTCGTCGAGAGCTCAATAACACAAAATACATTGAGAGATGTATTGGGCTAGCTTCGCGGAAACTAGGAATACTGAACAAGGTAAAGCGATTCTTTACACCGCACCAGAGGTGTCTGCTGTACAAAACGCAGATTAGACCCTGCGTTGAATACTGCTCTCACCTCTGGGACGGCTCCGCGAAGTATTTGCTGGACGCACCCGACGCTATGCAGCGACGCGCTGTTCGCATTATAGACTGTCCGGAGGTAACGGGAAGCCTTGAGCCGCTAGCCCAGCGCCGAACAATTGCTTCCTTGGCCGCGTTCTACCGTATTTACCACGGTGAGTGTTCTGAAGAGCTCTTCAACCTGATCCCACCCTCTCCCTTCCGATCCCGAACAACGCGTGCCGGGCAGAGATGTCACCCTCATACCGTGGAAACCGTCTTCACGAGAACCGAGCGTTTTAAACGATCGTTTCTCTGCCAAACGATGGTGGCTTGGAACGCCCTCCCTGCGCACGTGTTTCCTCCAACATATAACCCTGGGCTATTTAAGCGAAGCGTGAAGAGGCACATTACTGGGTCGTCAAGTTGAGGGCCACTCTCTATAGTATTCCTGTGTACTGTGAGAGTCGCCCTCAATTGCCAGACGTCGCCTCAGCTTACCATCAGGCGGGTGGCGTCAATTTGTCGACCTAAATATAAAAAAAAAAAATAATAAAGTATAATGAATTCAGAACGCGAAAGTTTAAAAAATATTATTCAGATATTATTTGGTAATTAATAGGTACCTAGTCAAAACTAAACAAACTCTAGTAAGATCTACAGCGACCAATTCTAGTGGACTTCTACGCGGTGTGAATCACCTCCATTCGGCACATTTACGCGCGCGTGTCGTTTAATGACATCCTTGATACGCACCGCGGGGGTGACACGTTTGTACACCCCGGCTTTTTATGATTTCAAATTCACCTTTTACGTCACAATGACCAGTTTTATAGCTTTTATGAAATTCTTTACACAATTTGCCCCTCTAGATGAACAAAGTGATAATCACTAACGATGTTTTGTTATTACAAATTATATAATAAGTGATACATAGATAACAAATTGGTGAGATAACTTGTTTGAAATTACCATAAGTAGGTAGGTTTCACGCACGCCTAAAATGCACTGTTACATTTGTATGAAATTAATTTAATGATATACAACACTTATCTATTAAACCATGCCTTTTGGCATAATACAGACATTTATAGTCACTAAAATATCAACAATACAATTTATATAATAATAACAGTGCTATCAAATTAGCTACATTTCGTTTTACTTTCACAGATAGAAACGTACATAAAAACTAGTGAACCTTGTTGTCTGGACGACAGTAATCATAAAGTTTGATGGTATAATGACGACATAAAACCTTTATACATTCACTATTATTCTAGCATAGCGTACATGGATAAAAATCTATTAATTATATTTTAGTGAGTCAGTGCTTAACTACGTAGGTACTCCTGTCTATTAATACCATCTTAACCTGCCATTGAATGAATGTTTGTGGATTTATGTTTACGATGCATGAATTCTTTAGTTAGCTTTTTTTGGAGATATTCGGACGCAACAATTTAAACTAAAAAAATATGTATGAGAAACGCACAAATCTTTTTGGAACGCCGCGCCAGTAGACAACGGTTCTTCTGAAAAGAGACCGTATACTTTTGCTCTAGCGATAGGGTCCTGCAGAAATTTACTATTAGAATAGATACTAAAAATATCGTTCTTTTGATTCATATCAGCGTCTCTTTTAAAAGTTAAATTAGGAAACTTGAAAAATCAATGTACAGTAGGTACACAATCTCTTAACTTATCATTATAGGCTTCTGTATAAAGTTCTCCATCGTCTAATGAAAATCACTGTTTTAACTTTTCCGCCCATAATCCACCAAAATCCGTCGGCGCAAGTAATTTTGTCCCTAATTGCTCCACATCCGAAGTTACTTTGGAGAACATCATCTCCTCGTAAGGTTCCGATTTCCTCAAGAGAGCTTATAATAAAAAGTCGCTCGTTTGTACTTGATGAATGATTTCGTCTCTGGCGGCCACGTAATTGGGTGTCGTAGTCTAGGGTTAAAAGCATACACGTGTCGATCGTCCGCCATCTGATAGGCCATTGTCTGTATTTTATCAGGTACATTCTGTAGATAATAAATCGTCCGTGTACCATTGTGTAGGACTAAGTGATGTACACAGTCGCGATCGAGGTGTGTGAAATATCACCCCGGAATGTTATTAGAACGCCGCGTATACCGAATCGATCGACGGAATTTTCTGTTAAGAACAGGAAGTGTTTGTTTGCTGCATATATTTAGTACAGAAAACGATGTCACATTTCTGCATATACTTACAATTACATACTCTTTAAATAAATGTACGTTTTATTAATTTTTTTTTATCGATAAAGACTCATCACCGTATCATCATCAATCAGGACAGAATGGATAAACTTTCCACACACTAACATTTTTAAGTGTACATTCAAAGCCTGGTTACTGATACTGATCTTGTATTGCGAAGAGGTAAATTCGATGCCCGATAACTACATTAATGATGGAATCCACCCATAATAGAAACACTTGTGTGTGGCAACTCTATATCATGTGCTTATCAACTTGACCTGAAGGGAATCTTAGTTACATATTTATATGCTTTTTCAAATCAAATATTTACCGTGTGAACGAATTGTGTCAGTTACTTATTTATACATCATCAGTAAAAAACATATCTCTAGTGGTACACTCGTAAACATGAGATTTCAAAGCACTATTCGCCAGGTGGGTTTCAAAGTCAGCCACACTTAAGTGCGGTCACAAACTCATTATTCTATTTCTATCATCCATACCTATTACTGGTATGTGGATGATAGAAATAGTTATAGCTATAGTCGGAGTCGGAGTCTATAGTCGGAGTCGTTATAGCCCTCAAAATAATTTAATTATGCATAACATCATGAAATATGAACAGTCAATATGATTCAGAAATAGAATTATAAAACGAACGAGTTCTCGAATATTTAGACCATTCAAATTTCCTTTCATAGAGATAGACTCACTGACACATTTATGTGATTGCCCACGCAATTATAGTGAATCAGTCACTAGCGTTCGACCTAACCAATTTAGTGTTGGAAAATTAAATCGATTCGTAGTAATGACCGATGTGGCTATCACAGATATCTATTTTAGACATCTATTTTACTTTAACTACTTTCCCTAATGAGAAATATGTCAATTCGTAATTCAGGAGTTAATTAACTATTTCCTTTTCTGGAAGTAACTTACACAGTAACTAAAGTATCCCTGGAATTGTTGGTATATCAGTAAAGTTGATATGTACGGAATAACCGAGCAGATGAAAGTGCGGCGGGTGGTGGCGTGGGACGAGCCACCCGCCGACTGGCCACCGTTGCTAAGAAACTAACACTGTCCATAGCTACAATAAGGGCTGACATAGATCTGCCGGTAAAATACCAGGTTGTTTCTAAACAATAATAATATTTATGATCAACGTCACACTCGAAATAACGCTACGACATATTATTAGTTAAGGAGTTCCATATTACTTAAATTGCTGTAGTTCCTACCCAATGAACAAATATCTACCCGGACATTACTTTATTCTTTAAGTCTGTTTGAACCCTAATGCTATTGTCAGCCTGTTCCTTATTTTTCTCCTTTTATACACTTCACGTTAATAGGAATTTTTGAAATTGCGACAATTCACATACGGACTCAGTTGAACAGTGGATGGGAATATTGTCTTCTTGAAGTGCCTACTTATTTAGAGAGTATGAGTGTATTTATTGTTTCAGTTCGGAGAAGCGCATACAATATTGCAAATAGTAGACAATATCCATCTTGTTTACTAATAAAATAATATTCAAGTTGTATAACAAGTCTGTTCATTTATAAGGTTAACCACTTTACAATGACGCATTTTGCAAAAATGCTTACAAATATTAAATCACGTACTATAAATATTAATATCGTAGTTTTCTATCTTTCACATAAATTTGACCCAAAAATAGTTCACCCTAAACTAACCTAATTTATATTCAATAAACAGTTTTATCGGGTCAATAAATCAGTGTACAACAAGCATGTTATAGTAAATTGGAAGTTAATTTATAAGTGCATAAAATTATTTAAAATTCGATCAATAAATATTGATTGAAGACCACCTGCTTGCGGTTGGTGCGGAAGCGGAAGCGCACGCGCTTGCTCGCACATCTGGCCTTTATTACCTTTACATCCTCAGTAAACCTTAAAAGTGTGAACTTACGCATTATTTTCAACACATATATGTACTTTCGATTCAATCAATCAGCTAACAAATGTTTTTCGACCCATTTTATCAATAAGTAAATCCGAATGGATTTTTTTATGAGGAATTTGATATATTTTCCTCTTCCCAGTTTGTTCCACAGGACACTTTTGGTCTGGGTTTGGTAATTAGTTTCCTGTAAGTACAAGATTACGTACGAAACCCGTATACCTATAACATTTTTAAGAACACAGTGACATTGAATACCATCCCGATGACGGCATCTTATTGAATCCTGTTTGCTATGCATTAAAGAAAAGAAAGTAATTACCATAAAATCGATACCAGTCGGGACTTTGGAAACATTCCCGTTGTAACAATATTAGTTAAACATCAATGGTGCCTTCACTGCAAAGTTTTGGAACAGAGCTATGAGATCATTTACATTTGTTGATCTAACAAAAGGTATTTTAATATAATTTGATCCATAATTTTGTATTCTCTTTGTTTCGGTACAAAAAGTTGTTCAACAGTAAAATATTCGCTACTAAGTATTCTGAGTTAACATAATACGTCTTCATAATTCAATAGAACGTTCAATTCAGTGTAACAAGTCTCATAATTTGTCTTCATTTCATAAACTACATTTTATTCGTTTTCAATATTTATCAATAGAATAATTAGATCACTTTTGTACAGGTGATTATAATTCATTACTAATTTAAAACTGATTTTGATAGAAGTTTGTAGATAGTTTGAAGCTCTAGGTAAATGACTTTTTTATTTTATTTTGGTTTATTCAGAACACTAACAGTTAAACAGGGTAAATTTTTGAAAAGGGCTTGGATGGCCAAATCCGAAACTATAAGGAATAGTGAAAAATGCTCAAAGGAGTCACGAGCCCGATTTTGATGAAACTTAAAACCTCATCATTAGATTTTTGAAAAACCAATAATCCTAGCTGGGAATCGAACCCATTTATTAAAAAAAACACATCCTATATTATTACACCATACGAGAGTGTTGCTATTAAGGATCTTATTCTGGGAGGTAATGACATACGGCAAACTAAAGGAAAGAGCTCATCTTTAACAAAATACATTTTATTTTCCTTACGTTAACTGATTAATTGTTCAAAATGTAGACCATTGTTTTCAATACATAGCTGGATTTGAGACCTCAAGGATCGTACTGCATTCAATATTACAATGTTATTGATTCCGTTTAGAATATTCTCCAAAGAACGTTTCAAGTCATCAACTGTATCGCACGTGTCTTTGTAAATTTCGTTTTTAACATACCCTCAGAGAAAGTAATCTAAGGGGGTAAGATCCGGGGATCTCGCTGGCCAAGGCACAGGACCATGTGTTGCAATAATATTGTCGCCAAACTGCTGAATCAAAATCTCTTTTACTATACGGCTATTATGGGCTGGTTGCGCCATCTTGTTGAAAAAATAACTGGTTGATCTGGGCCAATGGCAAATTCTCCAGCTCTTCAAACAGTTCATTAAAAATTTTAACATATTTAAAAGTCGTCAACGTTCCGTCATAAATTTTAAAATAAAATACTCTGTCCTTCAAAATACTGCACCAACAATTAAATGAAAATCGCACCTGGCGATGCGCTTCTGTTACCCGCAAAGGATTAGTTTGTGACCAGTAATGTTTATTATTTCGATTATACATTCCATTATTAGAAAAAATTGTTTTGTCAGAAAATAAAATATTGGATAAGAAATGTCTGTCTTTGTCGAGTTTCCGATTTAACCAATTGCAAAAATCAAGCCGTCTTAAATTATCTCCTGGATGTAACTTTTGCACAATGCGTCCGGAGTGGTAACATTTATACTTGTATTTTTTTTAAACTTTACATATTGTAGCCTGAATGGTTGAATGGTTGAATGGCTGAAACACTTGAATGGTTTCAGCTGCGTTTCGGGTGGAATTAGCGGGGAATGACTCAAAATAGTTCAAAATAGCTATTTCGAAATCTTCGTCACAAATACGTGGCTTTAACAGTTTAGTTTTGCGATAGCTACCTCCTGGTTTAAGGTTATTAACCATTATTTGGAAGCACTTAAGAGTGGGGAAATTACGATGACGATATTTGTTTCTGTACCATACCAACGCGCGTGTGGCACTTCTTCCATTGATAAAATATGCTTCTATTAAATCGATCATCATTTGTTAAATCCATTTTCAAATCACAGAATTTATATTACAAAATATTTATTTTAATAAATTACTAAACAAAGTACGAACGGAATCTAAATTATTAGCGCCAATATGCATATCGTTCTAATTTAATTTTTTTTTCTTATACACTTTAAAAAAAGAATTTAAATTAGAACGAAATTAAAAGCAAGATTATGTTCTACTTTAAAATTTTACCAGCCTGCCAGAATCATTCAGAACATAATTTAAAATCCGGAATAGTTACGATCTTTTCTGGGATTTCGAACAAAACAAATATGATACAAAATTTAGGTACATGAAATAAGAATTTTATTAAAATTCCAAATTTTCTTTAAATTTGGCGTATATGATTACTTCGCAGAATTTGATCTTTAACAGCGACACTACCGTATGGTAAAGTGTGTGTTATTTTTTTTCAAAATCAACGAGTTCGATTCCCAGCTAGGATTATTTTATTATTAGTGGTTTTCCAAAAATCTAATGATGAGGTTTTAAGTTTCATCAAAATCTGGCTCGTGACTCCTTTGAGCATTTTTCGCTATTCCTTATAGTTTCGGATTTGGCTATCCAAGCCCTTTTCAAAAATTCATCCTGTATACAAATACACACATAAAAACAATAGATACTTACAAACTTAGAGGTCAATAAAAGTTCAAAATATATACGGTAGGTACTTTACATTCAACTTAAATATAGGTAGGTACTTATACAAAAACTAGTAGTACTCGTAGTACAGAAGTCGTGCACAGAAAAAAATAATCGACTCAAGCTATATTAATAGACAGCCGGGCGCCACTGGAAAATACTGGAAATACGTTTTGCTTGTAACCAGAGACGCCCGGCAACGGACGTTAGAGCGGCCGCGGCCTTAGGCCGCGGAATTTAAAAAAAAGATAATGTAAGATTCTAGCTTTATATACCTAAGCAATAAGTATTCTAGATTCTAGAATAAAATTAGACATTTATAGTCCTCAAAACACGAAAGATTTCAATCTATTTTACAATCATCATTTATTCATAACAATGAGAACTTGAAAATTTAATCTCACAGATTTATGGAAATATTAAAATTAATAAATTTGCTGTACCTACATTGAGTGAAGGAGTCCTACGCAATATTTCAGTCTCGATCCATATTTTGCTATCCTGGATTGATAATTCATACAATTAGTGTCAATTCCCAATTTGACATTGAAAGGATTTGATGGAATTATCAATCCCAGATAGCAAAATATGAATCGAGATTGCTCAATTCACGATCATAGACTAACTACCAATTCCAATATTCAATCTCGATCCATATTTCGCCATCCTGGATTGATAATTCCATAAATTTCTGTCAATGTCAAATTGGGAATTGTATGAATTATCAATCCTGGAAAGAAAAATGGTGATCGAGATTGCATATTGGAATTGGTAGTAAATGAATGTTGTACTCTCTTTCTTTACTATACAGTTACTCGTAATTTCACCAATGACGACATAAAATCACTTCTATATTGTTACAGTAAATGTGAACTACCGTGTGATTGAATACTGTTCATCACTTTACTATTAATTAGCAAGACTAAGTACATTTTGATGACTATTAATTGAGTACCTTACATTAACAATTTAAACAATAATAATACACTGATAAAGCTATTAATGTTTTAATATAAAGATGTTATTACGAGTATCACTTGCAGCCAATAAACTACCATATGAATTCTCGCCATATGTACTGTTAGTTCAGTAGAATTTGAGTCTTTAACGATGAAACGCATTACGTACTAAATCTAAGGTAGGAATGTACAGTAAATAGGACGATTAATTTTGGAGTGCGCTAGTGCGTATCTATCCTTCCTACTAATATTATAAACGCGAAAGTTTGTGACTGTGTAAGTATGTAAGTATGTAAGTATGTATGGATGGATGGATGTTTGTTACTCTTTCACGTAAAAACTACTAAATGGATTTTAATGAAACTTTACAATAATATAGCTTATACATCAGAATAACACATAGGCTACAATTTATAAAGATATTGTGTAAATTGTTCACAATATGACGCGTCGCGACGGGAACGGGAAAAAATTACCACGCGGACGAAGTCGCGGGCGACCACTAGTGTATTATAATTTATTTGTTTATCTATTGGATTTGTTTTATTATTAAATACATATAGCTGTCATCCTTACCTGAACTTTCACGAATATTTCAAGACCGAAATTAGCGAATCTTTCAAGACCGAAATGCGTTTTATAAAGAAGAAGATTACAGGTAATTTTTACCTGGAATTATTTATTATGAATGTCATAACAGAAGAAAATGAATATTTGGCTTTAATCCGTGTTCCAAAATTATAGAATAAATGCACAAAACGTGTAATAAAAACACACATAGGATGTACAGGATCACGTGCCCGAAAGACACGCGACTTAGTAGTTTTTTTTTTTTTATATTTAGGTCGACAAATTGACGCCACCCGCCTGATGGTAAGCTGAGGCGACGTCTGGCAATTGAGGGCGACTCTCACAGTACACAGGAATACTATAGAGAGTGGCCCTCAACTTGACGACCCAGTAATGTGCCTCTTCACGCTTCGCTTAAAGAACCCAGGGATATATGTTGGAAAAAACACGTGCGCAGGCAGGGCGTTCCAAGCCACCATCGTTCGGCAGAGAAACGAACGTTTAAAAAGTGGCCAGTTTCCAGTATCCACGGCTGCCCGTGGGATGGGATGTGAGCTCCTGACCAAGCCGTGCGGCGCGCTGGGCATCCGCTCTCTTGAAGGCCCTCTTGCTGAACCTAGTGGCCCTATTGTACGCTGCTTTGAGGCGGTTCACGTTCGGGTCACGCGCCGCCCGAGCCCTGACCCAGGCGCGATAGGCCGACTGTTTTTTTCTGGACAGCCTCGGCACATTCACGGCCGAACCAGGGGCGAGCTTTGCGGATGCTGGTGACATCAGTGAAAGGGATATAATGTTCTATCCCTAGACTGATCTCGCCAGCAACGGCAGCAGCGCTATCCGAAGGCGCCTTCCCTACAAAGCAACGCTGGCTCCACGGGACGGATGCAAAGTAATCTCGGAGACCGTCCCAGTCTGCCGACGAGTAGTGCCATAGTCGTCGAGTCATTTGCTCAGCACGAGCAGGCGGTGGCACTTGGAAGCTGGCGTGCACCACACAATGGTCGGAAGTGCCCAGTGGGGCGCGTACCGACACACTGTACTCGGCTGGGCGACTCGTCAGCAGTAGATCCAGCAAGGCGGGCGTGTGGTCTGACCTGTCAGGTATCCGGGTGATCCCCTGTACCATCTGGGTCAGCCCGTGGGAGAGAGCGAATGCTTGGGCGGTTCGTCCCGCATGATCGGTCCTAAGGGACCCCAGCCACTCAACGTGATGACCGTTAAAGTCCCCCAGGAAAACCAGGTCAGCGTTCGGGAACCGCACCTGCGCATCGTCAGCCATCTCGCTGAGGTATTCAAAAAGCCTTGTTGTCCCAGTGTCCCCTGTGTGGGAGCGGTAGACGCACACGTAGATCTGGCTCATGGAGCCATGATCCACGTGCAGCCAAAGGACGGAGTAGGAGGGGTTCTCCAGACAGCGCAACCGGCGGCAGCAAACATCCGCCCTAACGAACACGCATACCCCGGCTTTATCGCGGAATTGTTCCTCAATGATATAGTCCGGGTAACAGAGGTAAGACGTGTCGTCAGGGCGGCGTATCTGTGTCTCCGTTAGGAACAGGAACATCACAGAAGGCCGTGCCGTCACCAGGTGATGGTGGACGGTATCGAGGTTCGCATGGAGTCCGCGGATATTCGCGAACTCAACCTCAAACGAAGTCAACTTTGTGGGGTTTCTAGGGGCCGCTGTGTACCGTCTATTAACTTGTTGCACTGTCATGGTGAGATATGGGGAAGCGTGAAGACAGGGCGATATTTGGTGTGGCAGTAAGTGACAAAGTGCAGAGGCTAGCTTCGTCTAGAACCGTGTGGTTAGGTCGGAGCCGACCCGCCGGACGGAAGAGCTCCCAAACCCCCCTGATGCAAGGCCGCCGCTACCCCACACCGGTTACCACCCGGAGCGGCGACTCCACAACAGGATTATGCGCAACATGTGGGGCAGCCAACTGGGGTGGTTGGTCCCAGGCGGGCCCCATGACTATGTTGCGGGTGGCCGCGGCAACGCCGTTGCTAAGGTTCTCCCTGGCCGGTGAATTGACCCACACCACCCACACTACACTCCGCTTCGCCCCCACTGGACCCCTGCCTGCCGCACCATACAGCGCCCCGGGCCCGGCAGTGCAGCTGCTGAACCCCTAACGCAACCCAGCCTGGGCTGGGTTACTTGGGGGGCTTTAGCACAGCTGCACGGTGGTACCCCCCGGACCAACACTGTTTTACCACCTGGTATCCACGTAGAGGCCGAAGCCACCACATGGGTACCGTAATATACGAACCTCGTCCGTTAATCAGCAGGTGCGCCACTAGCAGGTGAGGTCGCCGGAGCCCGATAGATGTAAGAAGGTATAGTATGCATAGTGCGCTTCTTTAACGGACCCACCTAATAACAGATCGTCCGTAGTGCACCTACGGATATCGACAGGCCTTGAATTTGTAGCGAACTTTAACCTTATCAACTAAACTGACAGGCTGACATCCGCAGGCGATCTAGTGTGTGGGTCCCTTTAGTCCTCGTCATGCAGGCCGCGTCCCCCATCGTACAACTCTGAAAATCGACTTTCATTGGAAATTCTTCTTTTCACGTCACATTTACATTTATACAAATAAAGTCTTGAAAATCGGTAACAGCATAATGCTATTCGTTGTCTGAGGAACTTTTCTGATGAGGTAGTACTAGAAGAGTATTTTTAAAATGCTTCTAATGAAGGCCCTTGATTCGACATGATCTTGTGTTATTGGTAGTCATATTTCGATATAATGATTAATTAGGTACTTAGAATTTGAAAAACGTTTGTAATTACAATATTTTCATGATTTCTTCGGCCTAATGTCTCATAGATTAAAATCGACAGACTTAAGATACTTGTAGCTCTCATCAGAGGCAGCCACTAAAATTTGATAATGAAAGCCAGTCTATTGCTTAAATATATTATATAGGAAAAGATATATAATTACTATACTAGTATATAGAATACTATACTAGGTAAAGATACAAATTTCGGTCATGAAGACGTTCGTACAATAAAAAAACTATAATACAATACAATAAAACTTTATTGTAAGTACACCAATATAAAATGCATAACAAATATAAACAGGTTTTAAAATGTACAAATGGCGGCCTTATCACTAAAAAGTTATTTCTTATAGGCAACCTTTGGATGGACAAAGTAGAAGGAACAGGATTTAAGAAAGAGAGGGTAGGCATTGGTGAAGAAATAAGAAATGTAAATAATGTAGAATGAAGAATGAAGATTCGTAATGTACATTGAAGACACAGATGTGTCGTCGTGGTGTTTTAAAATACGTGATGCCTATTTACTTGATGACGAATTTACAACAACCCAATAAAACGTACTAAATAAATTTATAGCAAAACATAAAAAAGGATGTTGGAAGTGTTGTTAGTGTTCAGATCAACTAAACAAAACCATTATAGGTACTTAGTGTATCAGCGATAGAAAGTACATCCAAGTTTTTCCATTATCTTCCATTGATGGATTTACATCAGAAAATTGACTTGCCTTTTTTCAGTTCGTCGTAATAAACTTTGGTTAAGATTAAATCTTGTTTTTATTGCAATATTCTCCTGAGACTACAGAGATTAAAAATAAATTTTCACAATTTCTGTTGTTGTAGGAATTCATATGGAAATGCCTAAGTGTTGCTTACCACTTTTTAATATCATGGATTTTAACACTAAGTTAGTACCTACTTTGACTTTGAAGAGAGATTGAAAGAAAAGCAGAATAAGACGAAAGACTCAGGAAGTTTTCATTGATCAAATAATTGTGGCGAGTTGAACCAGATCGTGTAGTGAAGAGGACATGATGTGATTTTTAGCCAGTTACATATTTCTCCGTTTGTTGGGTTTCCGGCTAAACGGCGAATTCGGCGTGTGCGAGCGGCCGACCGGACCAATTCGATTTGCTCTAACGCGATAGTCACACATTCAGCTCCCGGCGGACCGTGTAAGTGCTCCATTCACTACGGAGACCATTATTAATACATCCCCACCCTACTGCTCTCCTCAGAGGCCCTCATTGTGCGCCGTAGAGAGTTAATCCTCCGTCCGGCAAAGATCGCCAATCGAATGCGACCTACCCAGCTTTGTGAAACGTAATAGGGTCCTACGGTTAAATGCTGCGTGTAATTTTTGGTTTGCGATTGTAATTATCTATTGAATCGCGATGCTTCGAGGGAAGAGTTCAATTATCGCGCGACGCTCCACCGGACTGATTGATTGGTTTTGGCCCTGTTTGTATCCGTCAGTCTGATGGACACACGACACCACTACATTCTACAACTGAATTAGTCAAGCGTCACCGGTTCACCACGTTTGTTTTATCTGATATCGTAGGTACTCCGTTGTCCAAGTCCTGGTTATATTATGTCATTAACCAAATATGCCAAGAGCGTCATCAGGGAAGTAGGGCGTAAAATTGGGGAGAGGACCGGTGACTCTTGCACTAGGTCTTTCCTGTTGCAAATGTAGTCCATTGCAATCCAGTGGGGCAATGTTGCCAGGTAATTAGTACCGGAAATGATGCGGGACGAGTATGAATGATTTATATTTGACGAGTTTATTTATTAAACAAATATTGATTTAAATTTATTTAAATTTGTTTTGAATTACCTAATATCTGAAAAAGGAAATAATTCTATGCATCAAAACAAAGTGTATTTGTGTGAATATGTTTGTACGTATTTATGGTAGGTACGTGTATATACTATATAGTGTGCCAATATATGTATGTGTATTTTTAGTTCAGATATTATATCTAAATGAGGGGCTCGTGGTCTAGTAGTAACCGACAATATTAATACATTGCAAAGGTTAAGCAACATCTAGTCAGGCCGGTCTTAGGATGGGTGACCATTACTTAAGATACTGAGACCCCTCCGTGCCTCGGAGAGCACGTTAAGCCGTCGGTCCCGGTTGTCATACGAACATCTATGGCAGTCGTTAGGGGTAGTTGGAGCCCTTAAAAATCCGACCGGTCTAACCACAGAACTCGATATCGCCCATGGGTTGTGAAGGTCAGATGGCAGTCGCTTCACGGAAAATGTCGAAGTTCAGCCGGATCACAGTTAGACTGGAAAGCCGACCCCAACTAAGTTGGGAAAAAGGCTCAGTGAATGATGATTATATCTAAAGTGTAATTACATCATTAGTATACTAATCTGCTTGATAAAAACAATTCTTGAATTTGGAGCATGCTGTATGCGTATTCTATGGTATAACTATAATTGCTATACTACATGAAATGAAATGATTTATTTATTTGTATAGGTCACTAAATGGCTCTTACAAACGTCAGTAAGTACTTACAATAAAAAATGGCCATACTTATATTGTACTGCAGCACAAACGTTCCCTAGTAACGCAAGTTTTTTTTTTCTTTAACCAGCAATATTTTTCACATCTACCCGCCTATTTTAATTAATAGTGTGTTATCTGTAGGCCGAGGGATATTGTTTTATATAAGTACCTATTTTATGATATGAGTTTCTAGTAATTGTGCCCGGTGGTGAATGTCTTCCTGTTGTCAGGACAAACCTGGAAAGGTTTTTAGCAACTTTTATACTGAAACTGATAGTATGAATTTGTAAAAAATATATTTAAAAAAAAAAAGAATTAACACGATTAAACGTTATTAGTGAGAACTATGTAATTATCTGATAATATGTAGGTACCTAATGGAAACCTTTTATCGACAGAAATATAGAGTCAAGTGTGAAACTGACTGACCACAGTACTCGCGACAGCGAACGGACACTTCCCAAAGGAGTTGCAGAACATAACTCGGCAAACCAAATTGACCAATTTAATGTCATTCGCGTCTATTGACGGGCTCCCGCGCTCTCAATTTCAAAATAGATACCATTGTGATGGTCACGTGAAAATTGTGTAGGCACGAGGCCGCCGAATAGGGTTATTATCTTCTCTAATTTTATAAAAAAATATTGAGTTTCAATCTCGTATTACCTACTCCGATCCGATTTGAAGAATTCTGTCAAAGTTCGAAAGGTAAGAGTGCCATTAAAAAGCAGCCCATAACACTGAGTGATGAAAGAGAACCCTGAGTCATTTTTTACTTCTCTACAGCTCTGGTGATTAGTGTGATTGCGACTTAACTATTCCACATGCGGTACCGCGCGTGTCAGCTAGTATTACCTATGAGGTAGGCCTAATACGTGAACTAAAATGTAAATCCGCCTTTCGTCACTTCTGTTGAATAGATGTTATTTTTCTCGGAATATGATTTAAATAGCAGTTAAATAGTCATAACCAGTGTTGCGATGACATACTTATATCGTAATAAAATAAAACCACTGCTCACAGAAGAGAATTTATTATTTAGATTAAGTTATTTTCAGTTATAGCATCAAAGACTTCTTATTCGAATTTACCTTACGTGCTTGTAAAATTCTTTAGAAGTTTAACATACGTCATTCCATTTTGATCAAAGCTAAAAGTAAATTTGTATAAAATAACAAATAAGTTTTACACACGTTCAATAATTCTAATTTACCTTTTGAATATGTTTGCCTAGTACCTAATAAACTTATTTTTTCTCCATTTAATAGTCTTTTCAACGTTATGGCACAGTATAGGAAGAGTAGACTCAAGGGTCTAGAGTCTAGTACAGGTAGAGTCTGTCTAGAGTACTGACTAGAGACAGACTCTACATGAACTGTCGTTATGGTTAATTGACCGAGCGAGCGAAGAGCGAAGCGAGGACTGGCCGATTTGGCGTTGTTTGTGTGTATGCCGCATTTTTCAGTCGATTTTCATGAAATTTGGCACAAGTGTTCTTTGTTGCAAGGCGCAACTTTTGTCGAAGGGATTTTTCGATTGGGGGGAAAATGGTGGAGAAATGGGCGGAAAATGGGGAAGTACAAAAATTGTTGCTATTGAAAGAAATAGCAACAATTTTTCGTTCGACTCTTTTTTTTAAATTTTTTTTTATTTCTTCTTTCTTTGGTGCGCATGGAAAGTCAGTCACCAGACCACGTCCCAAAAGGTTGTTAGGGACCCGAAAATAACGCGAGGTCTACTGTTCGCAGAGCTACTAGTACTAGGTATTACTAGTATTATAAAAGAGGAAAGATTTAATTGGATGTGTCTGTTTGAATTGAATCGATGCTTCTCGGATCTGGTTACGGATAACTAGTAAACCGATTTTAAGAAACATCAATTAAGTGTTTAGAATACATTAATATGTATACTTTTACACATTATAATAACTGAAAAAAACGAGTTAGGAAAACTTCAAGTGTTTTGTTCAGTATAATAATTTACGTCTTTGCGATTACATTTACCTATAGTTTAAATCAACACCAATGAAGTCTATTATTTATCAAGTTCAAATAGGTATTGTTAATTTACACTGCTTCGTATTCTCAGAATAACAACCATTAAACCAAATTCGAGGAAAGAGGAAGCCGTACCGCTCAAAGAGCTTCAATAATTAATTTTCGCTTTCAGAGTATGTTATTTTTAGCTTCTCTATTAGTTTATTATACATTGAGATTGCGGAGTTGCAGATGTAAGTGAAGATAAATAAATAAAATCACGTCTGGTTCCTCGAACGCATAGTCAGAGGCGTTATTATGAGGAAACTTAACCAAGAAAGCAACCAGCAAGGAAGAAACCCGAAAAGACCGTAAAGATAGAAAAGTAAGAACACCAGAAAAGAAACCCTTAACAAAAAAACATACATTCAAATTGAGAACCTCCTCCTTTTTTGGAAGGCGGTTGAAATTATTATGTAATACTGTATAGTTCATATTAAGTTTTGTACTAAAGTTTAACTGTAAATAATACGACTAAGTACCTACTTAGGTATAAAATAATAATAGATCCATAATGTTACCTATTATTTACGCGTGTTTGATTATCAAATTTATTGTAAAAACGTAGAACAATTTGTTACTGATGGCACAGAATAGGGAATTTCTGATACATACAAAATATATTATTAACTACGAACTACTTACTTTATGAAAATGGTTAAGGCAGAAAGTAAGTACCATGTAAATAATCAGATCTCACTAAATATATTATGAAGGGAAGCCGCTTTCAGTACCATCTCGCCTTTATATCTCCGTATAAAATATGCAAGTTTCTTCATCCTTTATAAAATATTCACTACATTGGTACCTACTGATTTAGGTGACCATTATTATACTTAATGGGTTGTTGATTGTATCTATCCATAAAATATATTTTACTAGTTGGACCTTTTCTTAACAGTGGGTAATTTGGTAAAGCTTTATGAATAATAGCCCATCCGATGAGGTAAAACATGACCGTACAACGCATGAAATATTTATAACTTGTTAAATAAATAAAATGTTTGGATACCTCCTATACAACCAACCAGTCATTCTCATCAGTACAAAAAAAAACACAAACAATGTCGACCGAGAGTAGACGACCCCTGTACCGCAGTGTCTGTTAAAAATCGTAGCTAAGTGTAACTATGGTGTAACTCTAGCAATATTAATGTCTAAATACAACACCTCTCCTTACTTCGAGGATTAAGCCTTCCTTACGCTTCCAAAAATGATTGTGGGCACGGTCTCCGAATATTAAATGAAATTGTTATGACTGTTCATGATTAAATGATCATGAAAAATATGAAACACAAGTATGGATTATGTATGACGTTGCAGTTTAATTGTTTGGTTCCGGGTTCAGTTATTGTATTAGCGGGATTTGGGCATACCAATTGTTGAAAGAATTGACGATTTGATGTTAGGGCTACTTTCTAGACTGTCTAGGCTGTTCCTAAGCTTAACATGTACCCATGTACCTATCTAGCGAAGTTGTCTTCGTTGTTTTGAATATCTTTATCTTTTAACACACTTGTCTTGTCACACTAGAGCAGTTGAGCGGGACAGACGCAGCGCAGGTTGTAAACGGTTGTAATTTTTTACAAGTTTATCATGGAACCAAATGAAAAATTGATGCAGTTGGTGAGAAAATAAATGTTAATATGATTTAAAGGATAAATATTATAGAAATATGGTTTACAAGATGCGACTATGGGGGAAGATAGCTCAACAACATCATTCAACATCTTGAAGTGTGTTGAGTGTGGCGATCGATACGACACACATAACGCGGTTATAAAGCAGGACCGCCTTCAAACTGCTTTCTGACTGGTCATGTTTCTGGTGTGACATCAACCGCGACGCAACTGACCTGCCCTGCTGAGGAGCTGCGCCTGTCCTGCTTTTGGTTTGCCCAGGCCTTAAGGCCTGGGCAAACCAAAAGCAGGACAGGCGCTCACCGCCGCATACTTAAGTATGCGGCGGTGAGACCGATCATGGACGATTGGCTGCAGAGGCAGCATGGTGACCTCACGTATCGTGCGACGCAGATCGTTACCGGGCATGGATGCTTCGGTAGCTATCTGTTTCGCATCCATCGTGAGGTCACACCCCGGTGTCAACACTGCGAGGTTTCCGACGACGACACCGCACTCCACATGTTGGTGGAGTGCTCAGCGTGGGCGAGTCAGCGCCGGGACCTCGTAGTGGATCTGGGCGTGGATACCCTCTCGCTGGAGACCATGCTTCAAGCCATGGTCTCCAGCGGGAGTAGGTGGAACGCGACCGTGTCCTTCTGCGAGCAAGTCGTGCTCGCGAAGGAGGCGGCCGAGAGGGAGAGGGAGCGTGCCCTCCCCGCCGAGTTCCGTAGTCAGCGGCGAGGGCGCCGCAGACTCATCTACGCCCAAGACCATCGACCTCCATGATCGGGGCCTGAGGACGGCGGGATCGCCACCCGTCGTCCTTACAGAAGCAGGCTAGAAGGGTTGCGTGCTGCGGGGCCTTTGCCCCATAGCACGCAACCAGATTCACTCATTGACGCGGGATAAAACCCTACCCCAACGACGCGGGATTCTCATCCCGACCCAACCCCCCGCAGAGACCACAGAGGTGGTCAAAGTCCGCCGGGCGCCACTGGAAATACGTTCTGCTTGTAACCAGAGACGCCCGGCAACGGACGTTAAAGCGGCCGCGGCCTTGGTCGCGGAACTAAAAAAAAAAAAAAAAAAAAAAAAAAAAAGGCCTTAAGTATCACTTTAAAATCATCCTATTTTTTTTTAATTCCGCGGCCTAAGGCCGCGGCCGCTCTAACGTCCGTTGCCGGGCTTCTCTGGTTACTAGCAGAGGGTATGTACAGTGGCGCCCGGCTTAAAAAAAAATCACCCTATATTAAACAAGTCGTCGTCATGACAGACTTTTAACATTCTAAACATAGTCATACCATACATGTCGGTTTGTTTAAAAACAACGTCTCGTTTCAAACGAGTTCCACGGTTTAAAGTTAAGAATAAGAATACTGACAGAAACCATGCGCTGTTACTCTAAAACACGTCAATTAGTAAACGGGCGTAAACCACAGGCATTCGGTCGAGTTCGCCTCACGCCGCGAGGGTACTCCGCCATCTTGGATCGGGGGTCAAATTAAATTGACATGTGGTTTGTGCAGACATATTGTACCCGCCTGAAAGCATTGTGTTGACACCCTTAATTATACAGGGCCGTCAATATGGATAATATAAAGCAATGTAATTAATTTAATACCCGTTCAGGATATAATTTAAACTGATTTTCGATTTATGCAACTCGCTTGAATAAGCCGCGAATCTGAAGTGTTTGTGGTGTTAATACTTAACTCGTAATTAATCCAGGGATATACAAGCGATGGCATTCTTACTCAACTCATATAGGTATTTATTTATACCTAGGTATTTATTATCCCTACATTATTAAGTATAAAACCAAAGCTCTCATGGTATCCGTCTTTTTGTAGAAACCTTATACTATGTCTGTTCGCAATAAATTGTGATTCATGAGAAAAGAAAGCATAAAATAAAATAAATCTAACTACTTTGCAATATTCCGCCACATGCAAATTACCCAAGTCTCGTATTTATTCATGCACAAATCCGCCCTCCAAACCCACTTAGGCCGAAAGAATAGAGAAATAATTTTGAAAATAGAATAAATATGAGAGTTGTGTTGTGCAAAAAATAATAAAAAACCTCGCCACGTGTTTCGCCCCCAACCAGGGGCATCATCCGGAGATGTCGATGGCTCGGCGCACGGCGACCGAATTCGGTCGCCGTGCGCCGAGCCATATTTATTCTCTCATATTTATTCTATTTTCAAAATTATTTCTCTATTCTTTCGGCCTAAGTGGGTTTGGAGGGCGGACTTGTGCATGAATAAATACGAGAGTTGGGTAATTTGCATGTGGCGGAATATTGCAAAGTAGTTAGATTTATTTTATTTAACTATGGACTTCCGAAAAGTAACGCCTGATTGTATTAACTTTAAAAGAAAGCATGTCTAATTTATTAAAATTTTATAAGTTTATTTGTTATTAAAAAATATAACAAATATGTGAGTTACGATTCACATTTGTTAATTTTTTTAATTACAAATAGACTTATCAAATTTTAATTAACTGGGTAGGTAGCGTGTTTTCTTTATACTCGTAAATGTCGTCTAAATTATAAAACGTGGTCCTCGGAAAGAGGACGTAATATCGTCAATATCGACGCTCGAAGGAAAATCTTCGGGAAGCCTTGTCGTTAAATTATCGCATCTCATCTTAAACGGGCAGACGCAGACTCAGCGGACTACGAACTCTCCTCGCTCGCCACCTTTTACATACTCAGTTTAGCATATCAACTGGCTCCGCCAAATTCGCACCACGACATTATACTCGTATTATGGACATCGAAGGGGATCGCGTCTTAGAGCCATTATTGAATCCTAACACTATTTAAAAAAATGGCCATCTTAATATTACACGCTTGTGTAAGGAAGGAAAGTTATTCGAGAACAGACACTTTAATAGGATTGGATGAAAATGGCGGAGTAATAAACCGTGTTCAGTAATGTATTTATAAAAGATACGCCAGCATCGCCTCGTTGCACAGATCGCCTTCAATTTTTGTTCGAGATTATGAATAATTTTCAATAAAGCTGTTTTTTATCCGACTGCAAGCGAGCGTATTTTTTATAGTTACAATTTAGCAAACAAGGGTAGAAAGCTTACACCTTGAGATATTTATTATCTACAAATTAGTTACCTAATTATTCTAATGGAAGTATTCATCTTAATAATTTAATTAAACAACTGACAGTAAGTAGTAGTAACTGTTATAGGGAGTTCACTTGTGACGTAAATTAACGAAAATCATAGTTTGTTGAATCACATTTGCGAATACACAAACATTTCTTAATACGTCTCAAGTCCTTTAACACCTAAGTTGTAATATATAGGTAGTCAATATCAACATGAACAAATTAATTAATCGTACTTGTAACAACAGCATGGGGTGGTTTCAATGGATTTGTGGACATCAGTCGGTATCATTACTGTGATACAAAAATAAACGAATGTAGATAATGGACGGCGGGATCAATACAAAGTAATCGCAAAGCGGATCCAATAAGCTCGGCCAAAACAACGGGGGGTCGCATCGGATGGGATCGGAGGCTGCGAGCCGAACATGGGGAAACAATATGGCGGCATGCAAATAGCTCGGCCATTATCGCACCTGGGCAGCGCGAGCCGCCCGACGAGTAAACAAGATTACGGGAATTGAATGGCTAATTAGGGGAAAAGAAGCGAGCCTAGCGAGCACTCTGAGTTATCACACCTCGTTGCCACCATATTTCACGACGCTTAACTCACCTTTATTGTTCAGCCGCCTCTTGTTTAGCTAAAGAGACTTGTTAGCTTATCTCTTAAATCCTAGCTAGACTGCATTAACTGCCGTCACAGCCAGGAGCTAAGATTTACTGCGCTACAAAGCTCCTAACATCGCTAAATAATAAGCGTCGCTTAACTAACCTGTTAGGGATGCTGGACGAATAAGATGCTTATTCGTCTAAAGAAAACTACAGAGGTTTATCTTAAATCAAAGGTTATCAAAGGTGAATAAAATATCTAATCAGTCGCACACATTATTATAACAATTTTTATGACGATTAACGAATTGACGTCGTCAATTTTGAATGGAGTGAATATAATCATTTATACCTACGCGGATAAAAATTTTATGAGACCCACATCAAAGATAAGCCATTAACAAGTTCGTGGTGACAACCAAATTACGCTGCAATAATGCCCATTTATTGAAGGCAGCTTTTACCGACCCGCACAAATAAGCCTGCGGCACTAGCCTTACCACAGACGAGAGAGCACTTAATCATCATTCAATTAATTAATTAGTGACTTTTATAGATAATAAAATAAGTGTATTTACGAGTAAGTTTCGTTAAATTTATGTTATCTGTTTAATTGTATGAGCCGCTGGCGTCGCCGAGTGTGTATTATCACATTATCAACGAACTCATTATAGTATCCTGTTATATTATCCTAAAATACATGTGTGCTTCAAGCTGTAATTCTCATATTTGAAATCTCAATGAAAACGAATTTTGACAACGCTAAAAAATAGTCATGGAATAGTCATAAATAGTCGTATATGTAAAAAAAATAGTCGCATTATAGTTTCGGCGTTACAGCTATAAGTTAATGAGGATTATGGCTTGACCGTCAAGCTGTAATCCTCGTCTCTGGTGCAAGCAAACGGTAAAGCCTATCGAATTGGTTTAGGTTCTAAAAAATAGTCATGAAATAGTCGTAACGACATGCCAAATCTCAGAAATAGTCCTTAAAAGGTTCCAGAGATATAAAGGTAACCTGATGAGGATTATGGCTTGAACATTTGAAAACTTCAACTTTCTCCGGAACGCCTGCGATTTTCGGTTTAAAGTTTATGCCAAAAAATAGTCGTAAATTGTCGTATGAACTACTATAAATTTGAGCTGCTTTAATGAAAAAAAAAAGTCTTCGTTTGCCCTACATTTGTATGGAGTACAGTCATGTACAAAATTGATAACTTCATATGATATTATTGTGAAACATTTATAATTTGTATCCTTATTTATTACAATTGAAAGCTTGCAAATACGTACATAACTTGTATAAATCTCAGTACATATATGTTTATATCACAGCAATTAGTTTTTATAACAATTATCACAGTTAGTTCAATATGGTGTTGGATTAATTCATTCAGTTTGTTTCTAGAAAATTTCAATAGATGGCGCTGATAGGTTGAGTGCATTTTCTAAAATCACAAATTCCATAAACGAATCCGACACCAACAATAACAACAACTTTTAATTACTTACATCGAATAAAAGTATAATACTAATTAAATTAAGTACCTATTAAAGTGTAAACAATCATAATATCTTGTCATTTTCTTAAAAACTTACTACTACAAAAAAGTTTTAATCATAATAATCACAATTGTTTCATTGGTATAATCACAGCAATGTCATATATGTATAAAAATAGCACTTGTTAGATATAAACAAGTAACAATTATTAGTAACAAATACAATATTGTCAGCGTCAGAAACCCTTGTGGACTAGTACTGTCATATTTTATACAGATTATACGCAGATTATACTAAATAAAAAAAATATTTGCATTAATCAGTCTTTATACATTTCTATGTTATATCTAACAATTCCTTATATTTCCTTCCGAGTAGGTCTGCAATGTATATCAAATGTAATGAACTTATTATATGACTTATTCTAAAATACAAAATACACATATTGAACTAACTGTGATAATTGTGATCAAAACTAATTGCTATGATATAAACATATATGTACTGAGATTAATACAAGTTATGTACGTATTTGCAAGCTTTCAATTGTAATAAATAAGGATACAAATTATAAATGTTTGTTTTTTTTGTTTAATTATAACAGCTGTCATGGAAAACGTGTAATTGGAAGTTATATTATATACACGTATTAAGCGGAATTTTTCACAATAACATCATATGAAGTTATCAATTTTGTACACGACTGTACTCCATACAAATGTAGGGCAAACGAAAACTTTTTTTTTCAAATTAAAGCAGCTCAAATTTATAGTAGTTCATACGACTATTTCACGACAATTTTTTGGCATAAAACTTTAAACCGAAAATCGCAGGCGTTCCGGAGAAAGTTGAAGTTTTCAAATGTTCAAGCCATAATCCTCATCAGGTTACCTTTATATCTCTGGAACCTTTGAAGGACTATTTCTGAGATTTAGCATGTCGTTACGACTATTTCATGACTATTTTTTGGAACCTAAACCAATTCGATAGGCTTTACCGTTTGCTTGCACCAGAGATGAGGATTACAGCTTGACGGTCAAGCCATAATCCTCATTAACTTATAGCTGTAACGCCGAAACTATAATACGACTATTTTTTTTATATGTATGACTATTTATGACTATTTCATGACTATTTTTTAGCGTTGTCAAAATTCGTTTTCATTGAGATTTCAAATATGAGGATCACAGCTTGAAGCACACAAATACATCGATCTGGTTTATGTTCTTATCCTAAAATTCATCATCATCTGTATACCATTAAGTATGTCTATACATTTTAATCAAATCGTTGCTGTGTATAGACACGAGAATGTATTTAATTATTAATTAATTTTAACGCATTAAAATTGTAATTGTTTATCATAAAAATAACAGTTTTTTGAATCGATAGGTATACAAGAAAACTGATTGACTGATACTGATTACATAAGATTACATTTATTGTTAAAAGTTTGACCCATTTGTCAATAATTTTCGGAATTTTAAAATTACCTGATTAAAAAAGTTTAATGTTGTAAAACTGCTCTAAGAAATTTTATGACACGGTTAGCTTGCATGGAACCAGAAACATGCAAACAATATTATTCAAGAGTTGTCGTATCAAATACTACGTATTTCGTGGTCTAGTGGTAACCGACAATTTTAACACATTGCAAAGGTTAAGCAACATCTAGTCAGGCCGGTCTTAGGATGAGTGACCATATCTTAAGACACTGAGACCCCTCCGTGTCTCGGAGAGCACGTTAAGCCATCGGTCCCGGTTGTCATACGAAAATCTATGGCAGTCATTAGGGTAGTTGGAGCCCTAAATCAAAAATCCGACCGGTCTAACTGCAGAACTTCGATATCGCCCATGGGTTGTGGAGGTCAGATGGTAGTCGCTTCACGGAAAGTATCGAAGTTCATCCGAATCGTAGTTAGACTGAGAAAGCCGACCCCAAACTGAGTTGGGAAAAGGCTCGGTGAATGATGAAATCGTATCAAATTGGGATTATGTTAACATTGTCGTATGAAAAGACCATTTAATAAAAAAAGATTTTTCGACTTAAGCCACTAGCTGGCACGTAAATTACGTGTAACTATTAATCAGTTAATTACAATTACTACATACGCGTAACTCAAAATTAATTAGTAAACATGACATACAATATTATGATTAATGCATTCATGATAAATGATCCACTCTCTGCTAATTGGGCAAGGGGTATGCTGTTTGCCAGTATCATCATCTCCGGGCGCCACTGGACATACCCTCTGCTAGTAACCAGAGACGCCCGGCAACGGACGTTAGAGCGGCCGCGGCCTTGGGCCGCGGAATTAAAAAAAAAAAAAAAAAAAAAAAGTATCATCATCTAAGTATTGCTTGCAGAGGTATGCAGGATACAGGCAGACAGATACAGATGAAACATAATTATTATCACGCCCTCTTTGCATATGGGTAGAAAAAGCCGTAATAGATAGCGGTCCTTTTTGTGTTCGGACTGTTCAGTTCTAGGTTCTAGTTAGTTCTATGTAACGGCAACCGATCACTTTATCGAAATGTATTTGCTCGAATTTCATTTAACCCAAAGATTAATGAAGCTTCCAGCTTAGTCTTCGTAATTATATTTTTTTAAAGAACCTAGAAAAAAAATTAGAGTTATTCGACTGGATAGATTAGGTTAGAAGACTTAGGTGGTAGCTATGATTAATACCCGGATTCAAAACAGTTTATTTAGAACCCAGAACTAATCCGAGTCAGGTTAGCGGCAACATAATACTTTGAACAATTGTTATTTCGGCTAAATGTAACCAAATGAAATGTTGGAGTCAAGAAAAATACGAATTCATAATGGGTTTGATGCAGTGGCAGACTGATTTCGGTAAAGTGCCTAAAATAAAAAGTAGCGGTAAAAGTTGAAACATTTTTGGTAAAATGAAATTCGGTGAAATACTTTCTATGGACTTTCAGAACTTTCGTTTGAATAGTGGTTATGGATTTTTTATGGTGCCCGGTAATGGCAATAGGCTGACCGCTTACTGGCAAAGTGTACCCACACTTTGCCAGTACTTACACACCCGTGTAACGCACCTCTGCCTACCTCTTCAGATACATAGGTGTGATATAAGCCCGTAAGCACTTTAATGTAGACTAACCAGTGCCCTCATATGTTTTATATAGAAAAAATACTAGTTTTTTTAGGTAACGAGTTTTATTTGTTACACCAATTAATTTACATATTTCTACACCTTTCTAGAATATCTCCTTGTAAAATTTTTCATAATTATTTTATTAATTCGTAAACTGAAGGTGCCTAGACGATACACGTCACAATGTTTATGTTCAAATAAATCATCCAGGACCAGGTTGTACTGAACACAGTAAACAAAACATCTGACCCTTACATAATGACTGCTCTATCCGATTCCTCTCTCTAGATTTCATTTACGAGTTTGATATGATTTAGAGAGGCTCGTCTGCGTCGTACACAACGACGTTAAACGTAATTTAATTACAAACAGACCTTGTCTATGCCCACACAGGAACTAGTTACAAGAAGATTAATGAATACCGCTGATACAGATACATAACTTATTTCCTAATAGCCTTCAATATTTAATCCTCATATTTTCCCATTGATTCATTCACACAAATAAATTTCATAATGAGATGTATGTATACATTTCTTTTTATCGCTTCTTCTGCTCAAATTCTTCATTAATTTGTGAAAAGCTTTTAGTGACCCGAGATCCTGAAAGCCAAATACTTTGTCTAGGTGAAGCCAGAAAGTTCCATAATTTCTTTGCCGAGATAAGAGGCGAAAGTTCACGCAGGAGCGGAGATTTATGACATCACCGTCGTTCCTTTCACTAAATAATAAAAGGCCCGCTGTAAAACGCGGTGGAAGCATAAAAGTTTTACGTCCATACAACCCGTTGGTGTACGTAAACGGAGCATGTACGGCGCCTCGTATTAGGACGCCAAATCTCCATAAAGAGTAATCAGTGTCAACACAAATAGTCAGATGCTTCATTATTATGTAACGCCAACCAACGTACTATTTATTCTTGATCCAATCTGACAGTAATTTATACTAGCCGTGTCTGAGACGAAAAATTATAAGAAGCGTGTACAAAAATCTAACAATAATATTTTGACTAAGGTCACAAGTGATACGTAACGTACTAAAAAGTGACAAATATCTGTTATGTTTGCTCCGGCAATATTACAAAAAAATAGGTGTGCATAATTTGATCTAAAGTGGAATCGGACCCGAAACTTCTCGTGCCACAATTCGTGCCAAAGAGTCTAACTTTATGGAGTACATAGCTCTATGCAACAATTATCTAAATATTAAACTAACTTATAGCGTTGGAGTAACATAAATCGCTTTAGATGCTACTTGTGTTAGGATTCATAATGGCGTGTTGTAGACAAGATTACCGAATGTTTAATGTTTAGATGTTTCTGCACTGTTGTCTTATTTCTTTAATTATAGCGCTCAATCAAGAATCAAGAATCAATTTCATTTATTCAGTTTAGGCACATAAAGAGCACATATGAATGTCAAAATTTTACAATTTTGTCATGTAATATTATAAAAATACTAAATTAAGTAAGTACATAAATAACCATTAGAAAATGATTCTTTCGCTGGTTCGGTAATTTGGTTCTCCTGAGAAGAGACCAGCAAGAAACTCAGGTAGATTATCCATTTTCTTTTTTAATATTGTTTTGTTTACATTGTTACAATTAGTTTCTATTGTATTATACGAGTGGCCAACAACAGAAGATTAGGGTGACCATGCATTTTTATCATTAAGATATTCGTCTACATTATAGTAGCCTTTCTTCATCAAACATTTTTTAACTACTATTTTAAACTTATTAAGAGGCATGTCAACCAAATCCTGAGGAATTTTATTATAAATTTTTATACATTTGCCAACAAACGAATTACCAACTTTATGAAGTCTAATTTTTGTCATTGCCAGTTTATTTTTATTTCTTGTATTAAAATTATGGTTATCGGAATTTTTTTTTAAGAGATCTATGTTCTTCCGTACATATAAGATGTTGTCGTAAACATATTGAGAAGCAACTGTTAAAATATTAATTTCTTTAAATAATTCTTTCAGCGAGTCACGGGGTCCGAGTCTATAGATTGCTCGTATAGCTCGTTTCTGTAATATGAATATTGTCTCAATATCGGCAGCTGAACACATTCATCGGAAATCCGCGTATAGACAGTACTGTCAAGTCTACTGTATATGCGCGGACATCCGCGTAGTGTAAACAGTTCTTAAATCAGATATTCATAAAAGTTTTTAGGTATGTTTCAAATTTAGTATGTCTATTTTCTAGCTATCATGTATTTGAATTTTGAACCGTTTGGGGCTAAACGCAATTCACTCGTTGCGACAGGATATGAGGAAGTGGTTGATCGACCCTTTTCGGAGTGGTGCGAAGAACCAGTATTAATTGTCATTCCTTTAGTAAAACTTCTTAACACAGAACAGCGAATAAGTAGTAGATACTAGTTTTACCCTATTTGTGAGCTATCATAATCAATAACAGCTAAGTTTACGTATTTTTTATTCCTTACGAATTTTAAGTGTCGAAAGATTTATAATGTACATACACTGGTATAAGTGAAGTCGTATAAGTTTGATAATGTCACAAACTTGGGTAAGAATGGTTTTGAACACATGTTTTTTACGGGATGAAGATAAAAGTTAGTCTTTCGACTGCTTTCGATTTTAATATTTGACTGTTCCATGACCGAATCTTACCTAGACAGAAACTGCGCCCGATCCCTACTTGCCTATTATGAAAGTAAAATCCATAGAGGTAAATTATATTGAAGTGTCTGTGTAGATTCCAAATAACAAAAGTCTGGTTTGTTTTTTTCCGGCTAATCGCTCTGAAACGGCTGAACCGATTTCTACGGGTTTTTCACTGACAGATAAGGCTGGATATAAGGAGTAACTTAGGCAGTTATCTTAATAAAGAAATATAACTCGCGGTTTACCAACAATTTTTCTCTGCTTAGATGTTTTGTGAGACAAACACACCTACCAGTATTTTCATTCCGAATATAATTTTACTCCAAACAATGTCGATGTCATCAAGGTAATGTGTCTCAAGTTGAATAAACTTGTTGTTTGTGTGTGTAATCTGACGATCGGACGCATTCTTGTTGGTAGTAAGACTACCAGATTATAGGTTAACATGTGATTGTAACATGATATGACACGCGCGGGCGCAATGCGACGCTCGCCTTCACCTCCATGTACCTACGTGTCACACTCGTAACTTAATAAAAAGCTCTAAATCCATGAGTGAAAGGCTCAAAACTTTATGAACCAAAACTATAGCGTCCACTCCAATGAAAATAATCTGAAAAATCTACACAATCTTCTGAATTACTTCGAATTAGGATCACGTACGTTCAACTCCCATACATTCAATTACATAAGACGTAGAGTTACATAAGACCTAGTTTCTTTTAGTAATTAGTTTCGTTACATAGTTAATCTCAGCTTAGATGCTATGGCTTCTTTGTTCTAATTAACCTTTTTTTAAATCGCGTCTAGGATTAAGGACATGTTGATTTAATTTATTTTAATAAACTAATCTATGTCTTTCCTTCTAAACTTAATGGCTGCTGTGAACTTTTGTTTAGACGCAGTACAATCGCAGTATGGTAGGCATACAATAATCCATTAAAATTTTCAAACAATTGAACTTACATTAAGTTAAAAAAACCGGCCAAGTGCGTGTCGAGCCACGCATAAGATAGGGTTCCGTAGTTAACGTAAAAGCCTCTTTAACTCCTGAACTAACAGAGTTACAACATCTGTTATAGTTTTCCTTCAAAGTTTATTACATGAAACACTATCATTCAGATTCTTCACGACAGCCGTTTAGATTGTTTTTTTAAAGTATTTTTCTGAATTTTAGTTCAGCATTTGTTAGCATTGTAAATATACATATCCATGCAAAGTTTCATATTTCTAGCACGAACCGTTTGGGAGGAAAGCCGAGAACGGATGGACTGTTTCGTTTAAACACAAAATAAATAAATTTAAAACCTCAAACAGACGATTTTTAAGTGCTACAACCTCCTGACTCAGAAATTATAACAATTAGGTAGGTAAGTATTTATTATTTATCACTAGTAGGTAAACCGCCCAAAATGTCTTGCAGTTGATGAAATAACCGAAGCATGCCACGTGGAGAATACTCATATAACAAACAGGTATTTTTATAACAATCCAATAAACAAAACAACCGCTTAACAATTCGGTCAAAGCAGAGAAACCGGTGCCATAAATTCTTATTACGTAAGTGGATTATTCAAATCTTCAATTATACTAATGGTGAAACAAAGTTGTGAATAAGTTATTATTCAATATTACTTATTATAATATTATGTGGGACAGACGTCCATCCGTTGTGTGGCACTATCGCGCGATTTAGAGGTGCCTACACGCGGCCGGGCTCGCCGCGGGATCGCGCGGTGACAAACAGCATCGTGGTCGACATTTATGCGACGTCATGGCCCTCAATAGAAATGCTTCGAGTTACGTTCCTCTTTTACTTTTTGTGAGACATCTTTTTTATTCAATTGTGGCACAAGCTATTACATAAAACTGTTATACCTGAATATTGCTAACGTTTAAATTGTAAGTTTAGCCGCACTAAAAGGAAGGTAGAGGCAATAAGATAACTGTATATTTTGCAACTTTTATCAAGATACTCAATCATCTACTTGAAACCGACTTCATGTTTAATGGTCGGTACATTGGCATAGAGCAGTTCGATTGAAAAGGAGTCCTGAATTTCCTTTTTAAAAACATTTACCTAACTTGGTTTTAGAACTCGAGTAAGCTTAGTCCGGAAAACTTAACTTTTATGAGGAATGGTCATACCGAAATTTATCTATTATCCATTCTACAAATTCCAGGAAGTAGTTGTGATCTAAATCTTGATCAGACTTGCATATCATAAGCATCAACCGTCACAGCAAGAAGAACACTTCCAATGTCGTATGGGTACACTGATACACACATCCAACACACATCACCTGATACCACCGCTCTGTCTAGTCCCAAATGGCCCAGCACTTTGGCCCACGCAACGTCAATTTATGTCCAGATTTCGCCGTCGCAATTATTGTAACCTGACATGTATAACAGTCATCCCTGTATAAAAAGTACACGAGCCACTTAAGTAATCTGTAATGGCTCTTTTGTGCAATATACGAGTAGAATCAGCCGCCAATGTACGGAAGGCCAGATTATATACTTACATTTAACATGATAATTGAGTTACAAACATCAACGAAGTGTTGCTCAGATACAGACAATCCAATTTTCTAAACTGGAGTACATTACCATTAGGCAGATACTCAAATAACGTTGAATTTAAATGTCTTCGGCAAAAATTGAAGTCTATACCAGTCCGAGATCAAAGCGATAACGGTACTTCAACTTTTTTTTTGTGAAAACGATACCTACTCTTCATTTCCTTTTTAATTTGGATTCAATATACCGATAAGGACATCGGAAAAAATTTACCGATTTAAACTTCTTACTATTGAACGTATTTATAATAATATGTATAGTGTTGATCATGCGGCAAAACAAGTGTATGTAAACAATAGTTAAAATAGAGTATAGACGAGTGAGCACTGATCGAGATTGCACCAAAGACAATGCCTTCACGGTGGTGGCTTGAAGGGGAACCATTTGTATTCGTAATGGTAGATCGAATTTCGTATTTGTTCGGGGGGTCGTTAGCACCACCTTCACGCTTGTTTATAAAGAAAATAAAACCCTTTATCCATTACCAGTCGCGAGGGCGGCGCAATGCTGAAACCTTAAACCTAGCTACCGTATGAATAACAACAAACCTTGTAAACTGGTAAAGATTTATAATCTGAGTTTATGAATTTATTACATGGTAATTTACATAGAACTAATAAATTTCTTGTGTATTGTGTGCAATATCTACTATTCTGAGACTATAAATCTTTGTGTCCTAGGGACGGTGGTATACAAGAATGCATAATAAGGCAAGTTGTATACCAAATGCTCATGAAGAATTAACTATTAAAATTAAACACTCTTAAAACCCCAAGGAAGAAATTTCATTTCTATGTCCTTATTCAAATTCAAATTCAAATTCTTTATTTTCAGGTCATAAACCCATAAAACAATACGATACAATTAATTTCAAATAACGCAGTCATTTATAATATTCTAAGTACAACTTACATGAAAAATTATGACTTATAATGACTTCAGGCATCTAAACCTTTACAAATAAGTTGGTACACCTGCCTGCTATCAAGTTCAACAATCAACGATCTTTTCAGATAAAAGCAGGCTCTAGAAGTCAATAATATGTGGATTTCTCGTTACATTGGGACAACATAGAGGAGTATATAGCTGTGTAGCTACGTTTTACTAGCCATTTGTTTAGTTTCACGTAGGAAGGGAGCGAGCTTAATTGATGTCATCCACACACTTGAACGCGCCAATCCGTCTGTCAGTGAGTAAACATATCTTAGGTCCAAAAAAACCTTTACACAGCCTAGGAATGCGTTAGGAGTAAATATATACTTTAATACTTGTATCTTAAACACGTATAGGTAGGTATAGGTACATAAAATGCTTATGCATCGAGGTTTTCAAAAAAGGAAGTACTTATATTGTACTCCCACTAAGTACGAGGTATGCATGTTTGTGAGCTTTTTACGTGGTTTTTAGATCGTTGGACAGATACGGCATATCTTAAAGCCGATGGAGCGTGTACAAAAGTCACGCGCCAAGAATTTCGGCATCCACACGTCTCAAGCTCGCGTTGTCTCCTTCCTCACTAAATAGCCTACGAGCTTCTTTACAACTCGGCAGCTGTTTATTTTTGGAATCATCATTGAAGGATCAAAAGAAGTCAATTTCTAAGGATTCCTGGTAGGTAGTTACAGGGAGCTACAGCTACAGCTCTCTGCTACAGCAGAGATGTTACCAGGATTATAAGATGTCTTCTGTAAAAAGTTTTCAATTTTTCCAAAAAGATGATTTCTAGTTTATATTTATGTTCTCGTCTTATAATAATAGTCTCTTATTTTGAGAGATGCAATTAAAATTTCTTACAGTGACAATTTTCAGGGGTATATTTTGAATATGACACATTTATTATATTTTAAAAAGGTCAACATAGCAAATGATCAACAGTGCCACAGTCCTCCCTGCAAAGTGGATGTCACAAGCTCACGCGGTGCGATATGCGGTGTCAAGATCACGTCGACGTAGAGTCGCGCCGCCGCGGGTGACACGCGCACCCTGTCGCCCCGCGCATCACCGTGCTCACCCCCTCAATCGTCCTCCTATTACCCTCAACCCTCGCACCACGCATGCTCCAATTATAATCTGTTTAGGGATGTTCTTTGTCGATGAATTTTTTATTCTTAACTTATTTATGAAGTTAGCTGATCAGAGGAAATTAGACGTATCGGTTTGGAAATGAAACAACTAGTAATCAGAAATCTTGAATATTTTCTTAAGGTTTCCATAAAAATAATTGATCAGTGGCATAACTGACATTATCGAGAATTCACAGAACTTATCTTGGCAAAAGTGTATAGGGAATGTAAAATATTCATTTGTACTGGATAATTCGATAGCTCGACATGAGATAGGGCAGCATTATCCGTTGAGTAAGGATGCGCGCGCAGCAGCGTCGCGCGGAGGGCATCAAATCGCCTGCGGAGGGCGTCCGTGTCGCGCGTACTTTCGCTGTCTCCCGCGCGATCACTCGCCATAACACCTCCGACGACGGCGAGAGGTGCGCTCCGTATTCCACCACACGGTCAGTGACCGATACCGGCTAGATCACAACTTGACTCGTTTGACCTCCGTCCGTGCGCGTCTTGCGAACAGACAAAACAGCCTAGTGCCTCCCGTACCCGCCCGCTCATGTACACCACATGCATCAGCAGGTAGCCTGGGGCCGGCCCTCGGTAGCGTGATATCCGACAGTATTCCGTAAGCGGTGCCGCATACAAAACTGTTAATTCAGTGTACAATTTACATTTATTATTTATTTTTTTCGGTGTTTACGTTATGTCTAAATGTGTTGTCACAATCAGTTATTAGATTCTTAAGATTCCGATGAACTATGTCGGCCGTGATAGTGATGTCGTAAGGGTGCCAACATGGTGTGAGTTATTGATGGACTACCTTAAAGCAGTAAATATCTAGATATAGTTATAAATACAATTTTATAGTCATAATATAAAATATTTGCTTCTTGGAAATATTCTTACCGTAGATGGTAGAGATTATGAAATTTAATACCCATTAAGTAGTGTTGATATGAATCCTCAACATTTAGTAATCAAATAAATAGAAACTACAAATAACTTTACAGAAATATGGGTTATTAATCAATTCGTGAAAGTAATTATGCGCTGGTTCATAGGTCGTTCTATCTATTTAAAAAAGGACACAAAAAGCCTTATTACCTTTCCAGTTAGCTTGCAATTCAAATAGGTACCTAGTGCTTTTGTACGTACCTATTATATGCAAAGAAATTACTTATAACAATGTTTATACCTGTGACATTTGGTGTGGGGTCGTCACAATTTTAAAGACAAATAGGTAAACATAAGAATAGTATCATGCGTACCCTTAGTCACAAATGACCATAATAAAACATGAATAAATTGTGCGTACAAGCGCACTTTTATTGTAAGTTATTATCATTAGTTATGTTTCTATTTGGGTCAGATTTTTGTTCTACTAAAATTATAATTTTACGAAATTTTAAATTTACTTCTTTAATTACTTACCTAGGCTTAGTTTTTTTTAACTATGTCACCTTTACAGGGCTGTGCATTTGACTTCATTGACTGAAAAATATGTTCAGTATTAGGTACTTGTTAAGTAGCTACGGAGAGATTAGTTTCACATGTCCGTTTACCATAGAAACTTGTTATCAGTATAAAAATTATCCTACGTTCTATCCTTCGTCACCTGAGTACCAATTTCTTCTGTTCCAATTTCTGCCAAATCTGATTGGAGACAAATAAATAAACATACTTTCGTACCTATGATATTATAATTCATTTACAAAATGAAATCTGAACAGTGTTTTAAGTCTGAACGGAAGTTAGTACCTATATTAAATAAGGCCCACAATATCAACGACGCTGCAATTCGGCAACGGCCACTACTCGGGCGAACCATCACAGTACGCCTACAGGTGCCATTCTGGCATAAAGAGACCTGATAGCTAATGCAAAAGGTTCTAAACTTTGCAAAACACGTTGCAATTCAGCAACGGCCACTACTCGTGCGGAACATTACAGTGCGCATGTAAAAGCTATTATCGCGTGAAGAGGCCTGATAGCTTCTGCAGAAGGCTCTACACTTGACAAAACACGCTGCAATCAGCAACGGCCACTACTCGTGCTGATAATCAGAATCTGAAGGACACTGCATAATCTCCTTCGATAGTCTTCTTCTAGTCGAAACTTGGTACATATACTTATAACCTTATCATACTGATAAACGTGGGTGGAGAATAGTAGTAAAAGTAGTAATTGTAGATAAACTGTTCGATTATTCTACTGAACTGAGACCGCATTAACCTACTATTTTAATAGATAACACGTTTTTAAAAGATAGTATTGAATGCGTCCATAATTACAACTTTGCTGTGAAAACTTTTAAGAGCTTATAAGATGTGAATGGTCGTTTGGTAAATTGCGGAATCTTCGTTAAAAACTATTTCACTTTGAATTTAAGTGGGATATTTTAAATGTATACCATTTCCGTGGCCCGGAAATGAGTCGGCTGCTTATCCAGATAATGTCGATAAATCATATTTGGCTCTCCAAATATCCCTATATCACTCGCAGCAGTAGTATTACACTCGCAACAGAGGTATCTTCTCCACATTATATAATACTCCCAATTACCAAACACATTATATAACACATTATATAATACTCCCAATTACCAAATATAATTCAGAAAAATCAATAAAGAATGAGTGTCAGTACTACCTGTACTTGGAATTTTCTCTATATATTTAGTAAAATTCGCGGACGAAGAGAAATGAACGATATATTTAATTTAAAGCTCCGTTCATGTTTTTGCTAAATAGATATTTGCACCCTGACTAAAATAATAGATAATAGATTTACTACCATATATTTGATAATACAGGAGTTGATATTTGTATGTAAGTTCTGTTCAAACTGTTCAAAATAAGTAAAATTACCAATGGATGCCCGATTATTTTCACTAAAGGTTGTATTAATTGCCATAGCAGAACAAAATAGTATTATAAAACAAACTGTATAGGTAGATAATCGAGGAAAATCTCACGGTTCCTCTCAAAGTGAAACTATATGCAAGAGCCAACCAGTAGTGTGGATATTAACGGCAACTTGAACTCGAGGCCGGCACAGACATCAATGGGTTCGACTAGTTCTCGCAATTATGTGCTCAAACTAAATTGCTGGAAGATTTGTCGGATGTTAATGGGTTTAGTAAGATGCCACGACACATGGTCGAGGTCCGCGCCGTATTCCCGTTCACACGCTAACGTACGAGTATGTCACGTCTTCAAAATGATAGACAACTACAAAACCATCTAATGATCGATGAAATTCAGTTGAACGAATCGATCGACGATCGCAATTACACCTTATTATTTATTTAAACGTGAACAAGAGGCGTGTTTAATCATTTTGATACACATCTATAGTGTATATTTTTCCAGTCATTCTCCGTTTTACATGTTGTCTTTGATCTCGTGGCAAGAATATTGTCTTAAACCATTAGTCGTGCTTTGTGGCTGCTGAACAATATTCCGGATACTAGTCTCTTTCCCGTCACTACTTTTCAAACCATTGGGTGTGTAGTGGACACTGGTCATTCATAGTATTACCACACCATTAGTACTCATTATAAACATAATGGATTAGCCCTTTTAACCTTTATGTCTATCAAATATTAATGTTTCAAAAGCTCTTTCATTTCTTTCAAGCGCTGCACCTTACCATTTCGCTCTATTTAATGATCCATCATTAGTTTCAATAGATTTTGTTTGGTTTGCTAGTTTAAAAAGAAGTAATTACTGGTTCATACTAATTGACTAACTATGAAAAGAGTCGCTAATATACTACGGAGATTACTTTGTTTTTTACCAAACGTGTGAAAGCAACAAATTCTTCGCGTTGACAGAGGTAGGGCTAATGACAAATTAACCGTTAAAAACTCGTAAAAAGACACGGCAACGTAAAAAAGTACAAAAGTTCTTCTTGTTTTTTTTTGTGCTTTGGTAACGAGGTACAGTTAGTACTCATAAAGCTGGCTATTTTGCGAGGGTACACTACATAAATACGAATAACTTTATTCCGTCAGTCACAAATACGAATTTCAAAATACCGATTTTCATAATTCCGACTGGTTCAAAATTCCGAATATAACAACTCCGATTGATCATTATTCCTATTTTTATAATTCCTAAATTTTCAATATTCCTAACGTATATAATTATTACTCTCAAAATACCGAGCTTCAATAGATCGAATAACAAAAAGTTCGACTTAATGATATTTCGAAACGTCAACAATACGAATTCTGATTATTAAAATTTATATTAATAAATTACAGTGTATTGGTTCTCAGTTAAAACTATGATTGTATACTTTTGAATAAAAATATTATGTTTCGAATAAAAATATTTTGTTTCCCTGGTCACATGCCAAAGTATGTTTCCCAAATTTTTTATATAACACAAATCAATTCCGGCGCTTCGCCGGCCGCTACCGTGGCACGCTCGCTGCGCTCGCTCGCTCGGCTCGCGCTCTGTTGTGGTCACAGTTCTAACCTAACCTAACCCACTTCTACCCATTCCAGATACCCAGACCAGACTGCGTGAAGTTAGTTCTGCAGCGATTTCTTTCTGTCACTAAATTCTGTAGAACAAACAAGTTGACTTTTAGTTTATTCGAAGTATTGAAAATCGGAATGTGTTTCGGATTAATGACTTTTGGTAAAATAAGTTTCGTGATTTTTAATAATAGTCATTACATGAAATTCGGACTTTTGAAAATCGGAACATCGAAATTCGGAATAGAGTTTTTCGTAGTATTTGGGTGTTCCCAGTTTGCGAATGTGAAGACTTCGTTTATTTTGAATGAGGTTACCAATCAGTGTGAGGCGATGGTAACGTTCGTGATGTGACCGAAGAGCACACGTGACTCTATTACTTGCTACGACGGACTCAAATCAAATAATCAAACGACATCCGCCATCATCATCATCATTTGGCAAATAAACTATCGGATCTATCACAGAACATAGATTAACTGAATCTACTTACGTTAAAAATGTAGTATGTACCTGACGTACTCGTATTTACTGTTCGTTAAATTAATCAAAATCTGGGTTAGGAAAGAAGTAGTATAGACCACTAAAATTCTTTATTTTAATAAAGTCAATTATCTTTGCAGTTACCGGCCAGTGAGTATACTAACATAAACAATTATCCATCAGCGGAAACCAGTAAATAATTAGCTTTGCACGTGAATGAGGAACGCTCCCACAATAACTACATCAAGTTTAGTAATGTGTGCAGCAAATCATACACTATGAAATGAGGCATAAAATGTTCCAGTCGAGGCTTGGGAACGAGACGGGCGTGCGTAATTACCTGACGAGAATGTGGCCAAGTCCTGCGGCCGGGACAGCCTCCCGACCGCGTCGCTAAACTAGGAATAAAGTGCTCAGTGCGGTACCCTTAACTCGTTAATTACACTCTAGAACTTAATATACTTACTAGTTTCAAATTTTACAATTTTGAATAATTGCAATTGTTCGTTAGGTATGTCAAAGGTAATTAAAACAGTTTTTAATGAAAAACTTGAACGATGTGTGTCGAAGAACCGACTCAAACTCATATCCTCGGGGTATCTATTAAGCAGACAGGAATCGCTTCCCACAGCCCGCTCTCGGCTCGTCACGGAATCAATATCGTCTTTTATCTTATGAAACGTGCTCCATATGCACACACTGATGTACTTCGTGCACGCACACAAGGGTGTGGTCTAGGGTTGCTGACGTTGAAAATAAAATATAGAATAGAAGGTACCTAGATAGAATTAATTAATGGTAATTTCTTCGTGCTCACGTGTTAGTTACGTAGTACGTACGATCTGAACATTTAATTAAATCTCGCTTTCGAGTTCAGGGTATCAGTTTTACGTTTAGTATTCTTCGTAGTTCTCCACCATCTTCTATCGTGGATAATTATTAATAGACTTAGTTAAATACTTAGTCAATATGAAAGTATTATTATAATCTTTAAGTACCTATAAGTTACTCTCCTTATTATACTTATACATTGATAAATAAAGTAATAATGAAAATCACTACCTAGTTACATCGAACAAAGTAAATAGGTACGTATGTAAACTGTTGACATTTGTGTCTTCCGTGAAGAAACTTCAAACTTTTACGCCAATTAAAATAGCTGAGAACTTTTTGTAGCGACGCGGCTGACGGATGCCGAAATTTATTTGGGGCAGCCAGTGAAGATTAATACGGTTCAAACGAATAAGGCGCCTTGTTAATGTTAGTGTAAATACACTGACGTGTTTATTAATCTACAAGTGCACTATTCAAGATACTGTAGAGGCTGTAGCACTCCAAATACAAACAATGCTGTATAATTGGTGCAGTTATTATGCAACATTGTTTTTACGCTACTGGTACTGTGATAGACTCACGAACCAATAACGAGTCCATTGTTGGATTTATTATTGTTCAAATTGAAACGAATTGTATTGTAAAGCTTATCTTTAGTTAGCGAGGAGTAATGTTTCGAACTCGAACGCTGCGATGTACAAGCATGTAGGTACAAGAACAGGCTTTGGCATACATCACCTCGGTCAGACATACATCAGTCAGCGTCTTGGGCATGGGAAAATGTTTAACTGAGATGCGGCTTTCTTCCTACTTGCCTTATATGCTACAACCGCTATTCCACAGACAAGCTCTACATGAACTCTGGATTCCACGCCCAATGAGATATGTATTTAATAAACAACGTCTATTATATGGCTTGCCCTGAAATAGAAACGTGAGATCAAAACGTTAGTGATATGCCGAAAGTATACCACATGTGGACTTAATTGCAAATAAAATCTTCTGATTTAAAAAATAATACGTATGGGGAAAATAGAGTCAGTATCAGGAGGCTGTTCAAGTTCCTACATAATACACATCGGTGAGGAACTACCTAAATCAATTTAATATACAAATTCTTGGCGACACTTCGGTGCCTAACCACCAACGAGCATGTTTACCCCACAAGTATGTATGTAAATCTTGTGTTCGTTGCTACTTCAAAAAGCCGTATGGAAAACTCTAAGCCTCTTTTATATTCGTATTTCTTATCCCTGAAGGATAATTCGAGCCCATAGGACAGGTTTTTACATAATTTTACCGCATCCCTTCCTATCAGCAATAGGTTTTGCAGGATCACATTTTTCGTGATTTTTTTTATTAGTCACACTGTGACGCGTCGCCAAATTAGAAAACATTCAATAAATCACGGCGCGTAATTCAATTTAGACGATCGTAAATAAAATTTTGTACGAAGGGTATGTAACGAGTTTTAAAAACAAACAATTTAGAGAACAAAAAGGATAAACGGGTGTACAACCGGCGTATTTGTCGCGAACAATATTTGTGAGGGTAATTGTTGGTAAAGTGTTGAGATCAAACCACTCTGGTAGTTGGCAAGGGAGACTTTAGAAAAGCTCTTACATAATTCTTCGAAGCGACGGATGTGGGTTTGGAGATTTCAATTGCAATTCTTTCTTAGATGGTTTTGAAGGCTATAGAAAATATTTTGCCATTATCGAAGAAGATTCTTAACATAATTATTAAATTTAAAAATCTTGGCTTTATTTCAATTTTAAACTTGTTAATATAGTTATTAATCTAAATTGTATATTTAATACCTCTAAAAATAAATTCACTAGGCAATCTACATCTACGTAACAAATTTTTAAAACACTACTTCAACTTATTTGGGGTGCTTAAGTCTCATAATAGCCAAGGTATATCATGAGGCTGTAGATCTCCGTCATTTTTATTGTCTTAATATCCATACCTTTGAAATACATATTTTGTTGTAATAAAATATGTTATCTGCACTATAAATACGTTTAAACGTACAGTGAATGTTCTATGGCGCTTTTATTTGCTACTCGTGAGTTTACTGGAGTTTATTGTAATGTATCAGTAACCTCATTTTTATGATCGCCAAGATTCATGGCAAGGATGAGATAGATTATTTAAGATTTATTGACTGAGGGAGCGAAGCGACCGAAGTCTCCGTTTCAACTTGCAGACTGGGGAGAATTTCTTTCGTCTGTACCTCTACATCTCTACATCTACAGGATTGGATGAAAAATGAAAGAGTAATAAAGAAAATTGAAAAATAAATTTTCTAAACAAAGCTCCCGAAGTCTACGGTCTGTCAAGAATGCAATCCGTAACCATAGCAACCCATATAAATAAAATCAAAAGTCATGCAAATAAATACAATTAACAAAGCCGCTCCCGAAGTCTACGGTTCACAGAATCACTAGTGTTACAACTATGGATATTAATTGTATCCTCTGTTATTTCCTATACCTGAAATTGTAATAATAAAATGTTAAAGTTTTAAATTTTTGTTTAACACACCGTCACACTCCAATGACTGAACAGAATTTACTGAAGTTTAGAGTAAATCCAGTAGGCAAGCGAAAACCCCCGAAAAAGTGCTTAGAAATGAAAATGACTGACCAATCAGTGAAGATGTGATTTCCCCAATACAAATTTGTACTTTTTGTAAAAATGCGTTTTAAAGAAGTTACAACCATTTCAAACCGTAAAAATGGTCACATTCAACATTTTTTATCTCACCGAGTTTTGACCAAATTCAAAAAAATCCTGTGGCAGAATACTTATCCGATCTTAAGCTTCAATTGACTATTTTTCAAAATGAGAAAATATACATTTTTCACATCGTAAAATCTATTTATACAAATAGCGTTTTTTTAGCGTTCCACAATCCGGAGGCAGTTTGAAATCAAAAAAGTTCTTCGATAATTTTTCAATGATTTCCAATTAAAAAATAAACAAAAATTGTTTTTTTGAGTTCAGTGTTCCTTATTAATTGCCCGTTTGAATCCTGTCAAATTGCACGCGCTTTATACGAGTTGACGGGACTCTACATGCGTATAATAGTGTATCTTAACTCGGAAAAACGCTACGCTATTTTACGATGTGAAAAATGTATATTTTCTCATTTTGAAAAATAGTCAGTTGAAGCTTAAGATCTGAGAAGTATTCTGATGCAGGATTTTTTTTGAATTTGATCAAAACTCGGCGAGAATAATTTGTATATAACAATTAATAGCCGAACCGCACAAATGTTGTTTTCTTACCAATCGACGCCTTTTGGTCCAAGGTTTACAAAAAGTACAAATTTGTATTGGGGAAATCACATTTTCACTGATTGGTCAGTGATTTTAGTTTTTCAGGCGGTTTGTCGCTTGCCTATAGGATTCTAGGAGATATAGGCACTTCGAGCATGGGTTCTTGTGGGTAATGGGCGACAAAAAATTTAAACAGTAAGACCAAATATAATACGTAAAACTAGCTAAGACTAAGACTAGCTAATATAGTATAGTAGTATAGATATTTTGTTTCAATAATACAGAGATTATTGAAATTTAACTATTTATTATCTGATGTCGATTGGTAGCACCTGTTGGAACTTGAACTACACACGTTGAACAAAAACACAGAATATCTTACTTTGCACTAGTGTTACTTTGTCTTTTGTTCGTATTCAACTTTTATTTGTAGTTTTAAGTAAAGCTTTGAATTTGTTCTTATTAGAAATCAGGCTACAAAGAATATTTAAAATACGTACAAATATTACTCAGTAGGTAGGTATGCTCTTTGTGTGTCCAGTAATCAGTTTCGGTAATTTAGTCGAACAGTTCCCGTGCCTGTATCGACCCTCATCACTCGATAATCGTGTCGATTATATCCTTTTTCGTTTCTCGCTTGTACTTCGATTACCTTGCGTTCTTTTTACTTGACCTAATGACATCATTAACCTTTCTCACTTAACTTCTCTACGGAGCTAAATCTTTCTGCCATAAATATACCCTGAAGCTTTAAGTCTCACGTGTTGATTACAAAAAAAAAACAACCACATGTTACTAATTTGTATCAAAAAAGTAATAAATCTGTTCTAAATATAAATTTTGCGAAAGCTATATATGCTATGCGGCATGTATGAAAGGCACCCTACATTGCATAAATCAGATTCTATTCACACTTCACACAATAATCTTGAGACACAATAGGAAATTCTGCCACATGCCGCTGTGTATAACATGGGTGTGCCGTCGTCCTGTTGCGTCAGGTCTATTGCAGTCCCTCGTCTCCCGTATGCTTCAGATTTTTTGTGTTTAACTCTAATAACTCGACGAGCTTTGAGGCAACACCTCGACGCGGGCGCAAAAAATGACAAAGCTCTACTAAACTCAAACTCGCTTTGCCGAGGGTCGGGGCGGGTCGGTAGGCACACGGTAGATGCATGCAACGGTCGTCAGTCGACCGCGTGAACCCGTAGGGCTACGTATACTCGTGTGTTAGTACTGCGTAAACAACGAGATCAATAAACAAATCGTATGTTTCAGTACAAGTTTACAAAATAATATAAGTGCTCTAATAAAGTTATGAAGACCGTAAACTACTAAACTTATAGTGAGTTTTCAAATATTTACCATGAGGCACTTAAATACGATAGTGTTAACAATGTAAGTGATAAGACTGCAGTGAAATGTTAAGTTCGGAGATCAGTCAATAGTGAAGTGGACTCTGTATTGAGGAGCAGGATGACGATGAGATCGCTGAAGTACAGCGAGAGAGAGGAGATGATGGAGGGCTTCAGTCCGGTGCCTCCACCGCTCCCTCGCAGACAACCAGTGAGGAACATCTACGCGGAACCCTTCGTTGACCCTAGGTAAGTTACATCAATCATTCAACTCTTTAACATAATAAGTAGGTAATCGTGAGAATTTATTTTCACATTTGATTTATCAAAATAAGCACGATAACTTGTTATTCTTATCATTTAAGTACAACAAATCGTTTGAGTTCATTTTATATGTTACTATCAATAATAAATCAATAAATTAAGTCTTAAACTCTTAATCAAATACATATTATTATATGTATCTAATATAACTACGTAATTGTTATTATTAAACAAAGGGAGGCCTTTCGCCGGCAACGTCTATCTGTCTGTTCGCAATAAACTCAAAACCTACTGCACCAATTTTCATGCTGCTTTCACTAATGGATAGATTGGTTCTCGAGGAAGGTATAATATATCACGGGCGAATCCGTGGGCGTCCGCTAGTCTAATAGGTATTAAGAATTAACTATCCGTTAATAAGCCGGTTATTAAAGTAATCATCTGATAAAAAATCTACAAACTTTTAAGATAACTTTAGCTACAACATTTTCTAAACACAAAAATAAAAGTATTCAAAGACAAGAAGATAAAATACATTAATGTAGCCGATGACAAGGCACATAAATTACTTAAGCTTATGATAAAGCCGACAGGCTACAAGCGGTTTATAATTATTTCGAAAACATGACCATTGTGATAAATTATGAATTACTTTTGAGAACCTTTTATGACAACGCAATCTAATAAGAATAAGATAAACCGCTCTTGACAAGTTAATATAGGACGATAAGGAAATATTAAAAGAAATCTAAGTGAAATAAGGAAAATGTACAATTCAATTGAGTATCTGAATCAGTTGGCGGCTTGTTTACCTTCCCAACCCCAACTCCGAACAGGGCGGTCCCTTGTATTCATAGCCGCAGTTCAAAGTAATAATAAAGAGCCTGAAGCCAGAAAACATCTATTTCATATACCTTACGACTACATAAACACGGGCTGGGCTGAATCCCACAAACCTCCGAAGACCACAGAACATTATTAAAGTAAGGCACTACACAAAACTAATTCTGCGGCTCTTATTCGGGTTGTCCTTTGGGGTTTTCGATCGGAGTTCTCACAATAAGAAATTCTCATTCCAAAATGTTGTTTAGTAGTTTTCCGCGAGTAAGGAATACGAAACAATATACATATTATATTTGCGCTTATGAAAACTGACGGAGAAAATAGCTGCGGATGGAGTAAACCTACACATATGACATAAATCATATTTTTATATCTGGCGAATGTTCAGTTCGGAAATAACGCGTTGTGGGCAGCGAAGATAGCGTAGTTACTGCCATCTGCGACACCCCAATTGCCGCAACTTAATTTCAACAGATTCGAGGGTGAATCCCAAACTTAATATCGTAGTATCAATACGTAATGTCCCGATTTCCTGACCCAGCCTTAATGAGAATGAAGAAATTTGCTCGCTTCTTTTTGTATTGAAACTTATCACATGTACTATTCAAAATTTTATTCTTAGTTGAATATTATTTGCACTTTTATATTGCACTATAAATAAATCCTTAATAATTTTAGATCATTGATTTAAAGTGAAATTTATTATTGTCCATTTAAGATAAGAACTTAACATGCTAGAGCGATGATAGATAACGGAAACGTTATTTGACAGAGTGCTAACGGTGGGTAAAGAATGTAATTTCCTTTACAATGTGTTAACAAGGGCCGAACACCGAGGCAAACTATATGACGGTTAAGTGCACGCAACAATGGTGGTTAGATATCATCGTGGGGCGCCCTTCATGCTCAGACGCGTCTTGCCACACTTTTTGAAGGAAATTGATGTTTTGAAATCCTTGTACTATGATGACAAAAAGTTATGTGTTTATGTTTGATATTCCAACTGAATATTAACGTACATACAAAGTACTTTAGTCGTCATTTCATTGTCTCTTATCCACCTCTCATCTCTTATCCACTACTCTTATTCCCATTTTCTAGTCACGTTCATCTACATTTTGTCATTTTCATCTATACTTTATCTCCTCTTCCGTATCTTTGCTCAAAATAACCACTGCTTGTTTTATAAATGCAATATGTAAACTCATTTGTATATCATCTATATTCGAAGTAAATTTATTTACGAAATCCACCCAAAATTACTTGAAGACATCGAAGTTTCGTAATTTGTGTCGATGTGTAAACACGCGCAAATGCGTCATATGTCTGCAAAGACACGATCGCTGAACTGTAAGGAGTTAGAAACTGGCGGCAAATATTTGGGCATATATGGAGCCGGAAAGTTTGGCCAAGCAAGAAATGATTTCCATACGCCGCTCCCCGGACAAGGCAAACACAGTTCACCCATCAAACTCTAACACAAACTTGAAACTTAGTTAATAGTGTTTAGACGATCGCAAACGTTTCTATTCCAGCAACCGAATTCACATTCGCTTTGTACATCGGCATAATTGGGTTCCGTTGTTACATACACGTAATCATCGGATTTCTTATGATATTAAATGAACTTTTTCCAATGTAATCCAAATCCCAATGACATCTTTTCAGCGACTTAAAACAAACTTTTCGAACAGATTTAAGGCATATCATATACCACAAAACACCAAATGAATAACGTACACACAATAACATAATGTCAACTGACATAGTTCGGACAATGCAATACTTAGCTAACAACCTTGCTATAACTGCCAATACCCGTGGTTATTACAGTCGTTGTGTCTGCTTTCAAGTGCATTGTCCAATAAATTGAATATATGTCTAAAGGGTTTATTTGTTACTCTTTTCTTATATTTTTAGCTTTACGTCCAGAATATTATTTTAAACTATTACATATTTATTTTATGTTGTTACTTGGATTGAATTTTTTCCAAACAAAACTATTCCAAATATACAAAAGATCCTAGATATTTGCATTAGAGGTACAGCATGTTGTAATCGATTTATACTATTGATGATGCGTTTTCTTATTAATAGGTCGCGTAATTAGAGGAAACGCTCCATCAAGTTTGCTGCGCGTGTCCTCTTATGCACTATGAAAGGGGCACTGATCACTGCGGTGCGGCGTTCGCTTCAAACCAATCCTACCCGTCACAGGAAGTTCAATTATCTTCCTTTAACTTTAGTGCATATTGTCGACACAATCATTTCATTAAACTGAATCTTTGTGATTCCATTAGCCGTAATTGGCCTGATCAAACGGACAAATTACTTTGATGCTTAGACAAATGTATGCAACATGCCTAATTACTTGAATCAAGCACTGCAAAGTTTCAATAACAAATTTTATATCATGAAAGGCACCAAATACTTCCCGCTTTTTATATAATCGTTTTAATTAAGTCAAATTGTGTTATGTTCTAGTAAACAGATCCTTTGTATATCTTTGTACTTATGAATGAAAATACAAATGGACGCGGCACACCTGCATTGTATAAACAGTGCGTTGAAATAATGAAATCATAATATTGGCTTTCGATCCAACTGTTTCGTATCAAGAGCTTGTTTGTAGAGCACAACAAAGCTTATCACGAACGTATGGCGTTTGTATCTTCAACGAAGGATAATCCAGGATCGACCGCGGCGATACCACTGTCACTAAGTTGGACATAAATCTTTCAGACTGACATCCATCGACAACCTCGACCTTCCTTAGTTATCAGTACACACAATATAATCTCCTGCTGTCGCCGTCTGTCCCTAATACTTATTACTCCTGACGTTTGTAAACAATTTTCATTTGAATAATACACTCGTGAGGTGAGGCACCGAACACAATGGCAAGTAAATAATAGTTTCCGTTGTGAATAAGAGATGCCTATTGTCTCCTTTCAATATTGATTGAGTTTATCTCTTATGGTACCCACAAACATCACCTTCGGAAATTGTTTTCCGGTGAAAATTATAGGCTGAGTTAATATTACTGTTAGTTGGGACGTCTACGATGAGATGTGTTATGAATAATAAGTATCTACAGACTATATGCATATACGTATTAATAATGTAAATGTAATTTTCAAAACAAATCACATAGGTTCATTGAACGAGGAATAATGGAGTTCTAATAATAGCTTTGGAATATTTCGTCATCTCTAGAGATAGCACATTATTGTTGTGTGACATTGTGACAGTGAAACGTCTGGTATTGACAAAATCATCGGCCATGGAGCCCAAATATTTCAGTAGCACCAAAACCGGACGCTTATCGGAATAGAATATTTCAGCCAAACCCGTTTTAAAAATAAATAAACTGCTGTCCCGTCCGAATAAATACAAACCACGCTTTGACAGTCCTGGCTATAAATAAAGGTAATGAATAGGCGGCTGGGATTCTTGCAGTAATATGTATGTAATGTTGACGTCTCCTTACCTCGATTTATTTCTTTACTTATTTGAATACTTTATAATTGAGAAGGATATGTTACTTTATTTGGATGGAATTAATGAGCTTTACGGGACTAGCAGCTGTTAGATAAATTGTGGAAAGGTCAAAGTGTTACGAAGCGAACGCAGTGAAGGTGCGTCACGTGCCTGTTTTATCTATTATTGGTAAAAGTATACCTATTACGATCCAAAAACCTGTGCTGGAATTCAACTGTAATTTTTTATACAGATTCAAAAACGCTTGTTTCATATAAGGCATAGGCATACTATATACCCACAGACCATTAGTAATTTACTGATCCCACGCAAATGTTACCGACTTTATTTCTATGGTTAACTTCTATATTTACTAGAATCTCATCTTTGGCTGCAAGATGCACGTATTATCGTTTTTATTATATTCTATCTTAATTAAAAGTAATATTTATCACGTAGGTATCACGTTCAATAAGCACAGAGATAGTAACACAGACAATAACAATAACTTGGCCTCTGATTATCTGTGAAATTAAATTTCTTTGCAAAGAAGATACAAGTTTTGTGACGCTCTGGCGCTGAACTCTAAAAACGAACACATTTTTTTATCACAAAAAGGTCACTGAGTCAAGCATTTTGTCTCTAAATACGTCTTAAATATCATTATTACATGTAATTTACTCTTCTACGTTGTGTTGTTTTAATATTTTTTTAACTATTTTCGACTATGGGATCATTAACAAAGTACCTATTTTAACTGAGACGATGTCTGTTTAATATATCTCCCACAGTAAATCTACTAAGCTCCGATCAGTGTTCATTTACTTATACTATTGCCTCTTAATATCTATAAATGGATTCATCCTAATCGTAATACGAGTTCGAGGTAGTTTTTTCTTAAGTTTTTACGTGTTAAGATTGGCTTTATCCATCTGTTGTGAAATCAATTTGGCTTTGAATTGCGTCAGGTAGACAGTTAAAATAACGAATGCGATGAAGTATTCCTAATCATTTTAGCGTGTAAGTACAATACACTTCATGAACGAGCTTACTTTCCTATTTAGGTTTCTTTTTTTCGTTTACACTTTATACAACGTTGCTACCTATGTTCATTTATTTCTCAAAATATTGATCTATTACATAATTAAGTTACTTGTTAACTTTAAAGTTAGTTATGTATGTAATAAAATAACAATAAAAACAAATAACCACTTTAAATTGGCTGTTCTGGACGTTTTGTAGCGTTTCGTCTATATTTGGTGTAGCGCAAGGCGAGTTTTTGAATCAAGTGCACATATTTGGTGAGAGCGGCCAAATAACGGACCACACAGGGTGCTTCCATTTGTCTGAGCTCCTCTACTCCCTGAGAGATAACAAACGTGCACGCCGCTCTCAGCTGCACTTATCTAAACACTTAACTCGAGCCATACACAAACAAAGCTGCACCCTAACTCACTTTTTACCACGAAATGTCTTTTTTTACCCTTTAGGACTTCACTGCATGCATTGCATGCCAAGCGGCTTCGTTTCTGTCCGGAAATTCATACATTACCCAGCAAACGTACCCGTAAAACGAAGATAAGTAGGTACATTAAATACCCTTACAGTTTCATTTATGATAAGTCATTGTGTCCACAGCTACAGGACAACCAATTTACTTTCAACCGAAATCCGAGATATTTCTTTAACAGCTTTACTTCTCGGCTATTAACGAAAAGAATAAAACATAATCAGCATTTAAAATCATTTGAAGCACAAAAAAGTTTTTAGGACAAGTACCCAAAAGGTTGATGACGGAATCTTTCTAATAACAGTTTTGGTCTTGTCCAAGGTACACGTCATCGAGCGTGACTAACGAATGGCTCGCCCTTCAGACCCTAAATTCTGAGTCGTAAGTATCAGTGACAAGACCGAATGGCGGCTACGAGCGAAGGCTGTCGAACATTACCATAACTCTCACCGACCCATAAACGTAATTAGAGACACCAATAACACACCGAACACTTGAAACACATTAATCCCTTTTGATTAGGGGTCAACGCACTTGGCTCTATATCAAACATTATTACGACCTGACACTGTTCAACTTACAAAAATAAAATAAGCCGAACTACCGTGACGTATGCAATAAACATGATAAACTAGGTTAGCGTTTACTATGTAGTGAGCTCATCATCACAGATAGTATTTAGGCATCCGTAGTAATGCCTAATGTAAACGGCCTAACTGACTTTTTTTTTTTTTTTTTTTTTTTTTTTTTTTTTTTTTTTTTTTTTAATCCGCGGCTTGTGGCTGCGGCCGCACCTACGTCCATTGCCGAGGCCTAACTGACTAAAGATTGAAATGTAATTTATAAATCTTTTCCCTTTGCTCTTCAATAATTAAAGTACACCTTTTAACTGCACCAGAATGAGATCAATTATTAATTACCTAAGCGATAAAAATCTTAAGTGATACGAAGAAACTATTTATTTTTTAAATAACTCTAATTTGTCAATAAATTTTGATTTTTATCGTCTTCCCGACATACGTAGACCACATTTTACAGAGGATTCAATGTATCTCAGTATAAAAAAAATATAATATCGAAGTAAATATACTACAAGTAATAGCAGAGAATAGATAATGTAATAGGTATTTTAAAATTACTAATTTATTAAACTAATCAACGAATAACCCTCCACCTGATGATATACCTAGTAATTACCGACCATATGGAAACGGTAAATACTTCATTCAAATCTCATGGTCATTAATAATCCGCAGAGCCATTTAAAGCTTGATAGAGATTGATCAATCTATTAGATATGACTGACGTACCATTTAGTAATATTTACGTCAACATAACTACACTGATTTATATCGAGTACTTACATATTTGAGTCCATGACTTACGTTATAATATTAAATAATAGTGAATATAAATTTACATAATGAGTCATACTCATGTTAAATACAAAATTAAATGTACTTACATTTAATTAGCTTCTGCATAAATATTCTTTAGAGTGAAGACAGTGATTGATGATTTCAATCAAAAGTCCTAGTACATTAGTAAATTCCCTAATAATTTCTCCCCTTTACCGTTTGGTAATCGCATTAAAACACGACAACAAAAACCATTTATGGATAAAAGTTGTTTCTACTACTTACGTCCCGACCTCTTCTATCGAGTTCATAGCTCAATGGTTCACCACAACATAAGGCTCGACTATAAACTTGCATACATTATTGTAGCAGCAAATCGTTTTTCTTCTAAATGCTATAATCATCCGAAGTTATTTAATGACTTGTAGTTTTTATTAATGGACGGACTTTGATTAACATACACTAAAATGCCACTATAAAAAGTAATTTACATTTAAAAACTGTCAACTACTGCGTAACTCTGGCGACACATAATTAAAAATATATAGTGTCTGTCAGAAGCACGATCCAAGATTACTTTTGTGTATATTTAATTAAATAAAAATCCTATTAAAATTAACAGACATTTTGTTGGTGGCACCAACTTTGATAGTAATTTGAACCGAATTTTGAGATAAATTACTCAACTATGTGGTCTCATAACTTAAGCTAATGATACTCGTATATATAAATATTATGAATAATTTCGTGGTACACACACTTAACTTCTACTCTAAGTACGAACATACATTGATGTTAACCGTTGTTGATACTACACAAATGTATCCCACTAAATGTTTTTGTGACTTTAGTTTTAACTAACGACATTACAAAATCGATATTGAAATCGTTAACCCTATGTTTAACAACTTACAAATTTAAATACATTTAGGTATCTTTCTAAATTTAAATTCTTAAATAACCTGTTTGTCTGCGTCTATATGGCAATCTTGTGCGTCGATCGTTAGTAGACGTTAAACCCATTAAACGTCTAAATATTCACCGCACCAGCAAACTGTTTTGCAATTCAATAGGTTAGTGCAAGAAAACGAATGACCCTTATCATTTGGCCTGGTCGAGTCAGTTAAGGGCCGGACCGACCATCCAACATTTTTAATGTACTAAATACTTTCACAGCATTATGCAAGAGATGTTTATATTTTTCAAGCCATACGTTTCTATTTGTGAATCCCATGTGAATGATGTCAAGTAAAATATTGCCATGGTTATATATAAGGATTTAACCAATTTGACTAATATTTATCTAAGGTCAACGTTTCCTTTCATATTCACATTTATTTCTCGTCATGTTTATCTAGTAATTTCAAATGGCACACCAGTAATTTTGAAATTTAAATCAACCGCGCGTAATTGATAAAATATTACACATAGAGTTGTCCTTTAATCAATTTCACGGACCATGGGGTTGGTTATAGGAAAAAAATGCAGATGAGAGAAAATGTTAATCGGGTGTAATTTAAGTTGGGGTCTGGCGCACTTGGTGGGACATGGGTAATGTAGTCCAACAAATGAATCGCGCCCTTTATAATTTTTAGTGGTTTTTATGCTTTGCTGGTAGAAGTTTTCTTATCCAACTGTACCATTGAATGAAGTTTTATTATTTACCCTTTTATTCTTATCTATTGTCATCTATTTTTCTATAAATAAAATAAAATATCCTATATCAGCTTAACTGAATGGACGATCAAATTCAACAAGGTATTTTAATGTCAAATTAATATTTTTTTCGTGCAGAATACAATACATCGTGTAAATAACTTCAGTTGACTGCAATTTAGCAATTACCTTCGTTTGTATTAAACAAAATACTACCTATATTGCTTTACCCACGACATGCAGTCTCGTCTTACTATGGTGCGAAGTCTAGTAAATTTGGTTTTAAACTCATAAAACTTTCCTTATCATTTGTATAAATCTATATAAATAATGGTATGGAAAGGACCTCGGCAGTCGATTAGATCAAATGAAAGCAAATGCCGTCATCGATGGCTTTGAACGCGAAGTTATTTGTCTTTCATTAGGCTCTGATCGAGGAAATTCTGTAATGGATTCTCATTTGTATCTTCCTCTGTATAAATAATGGTGTTGAGCGACCGCGACGATCTGTAGTCCGTACGGCTTGAAGTCGCTCAAAACAAATATAATTAGGAAGAAATCGTGCCCCGCATACTACTAAAAAATTTAAAACCATGTATTTTGTCTATTATTCAATGCAACTTTTCATGTTATTTATTCTCGTTCTCTCAGAAGGTACAAACTCTTTCAACGAATACCTACTCTAAAATGATTCAGAATTCATACGGTCCGGCGAACTTAAAATGAAAGCATAGGTAGGAACTAATACCATCAAAAGTTTCCAACTACACGGGAGGAAGTATACGCTCGACAGCTATATTTCCAAGTTGTTATGTGAAAAGGTACCCTGTTAGTTCCGCATCTATCTATCTTGGTATATCTTATGAAACGATGTGTATGTTTTGACTAACATAGTTATTATTAGGAAGACTGATTATGATCACATCACACGCACTGTAAACGCACCCATTCCGTATTTATCTACTAGGTTTCTAATATTCGACAATGATCACGTTATGTCTCGATTATTTACTCTATTATAGGTACTGCATTGAACGAAGAAACCTTTTATGAGGAAGGCGAGGGTTCGTAAGAGATAAAATTTTCAATCAAGTGACTGCCAAAAAATATTTACAGTGTAACCTGAGGCTTCAGGCGGGAAGACAATATTGTGGTGCGATTGGCGCGACGTGCCCTCGGCAACACTGCGGTGACGCCGGCTCGGGCCTTCCGCCTCTTTGTGCCTTCTACTGTCGAAATAATATTGAACCCGGGTGAAATACGAGCGCCCGCGGAGGGACGTTCCTGCAAAACCATTTTTCTGTTTCACTGAACAATACCAAGCGTTTAGGTTTGGACTTTCTTGGTTCAAGAAATACGATCGGTGAAGGTGATAGTTATTACATTTTTAACAAAGGTGTGATCTCTAACAATTTTATATGCATTGATTCCATCTCGAAATACGGAAGACCTTTACATAAAATGTTGCCATTTCTACCTTGCTGGAGCTATTTTATAGGATATTTTATAGCACTCATTTACATTTCTCGGGCATAACCATAATAATCAACTTATGTAATAAATTGCAAAGTGTAATAGTCTCCGTTAGGTATGCAAGTGGTACGAACACGTATCCTTTGGCTACTGAGCTTGGCTAATGGAAAATTGTTTATCTACTTATATCAAGTTCCTGCGCAAGAGCACGGTTATTTACGTGCGGGCTCGTACTGTCTACCCTACAGCCATTAATTGACCCTACTCGATATCGCCTCCATTCATTTCTTGTGATAAAACTGGTTAAGGTGCTGTAGCTAGTAGTTACAGAGCACATAGAGTTCTATAAAATATTATCGAGATTTACTCCAATTTTAATAATTAATTAAACGTTGAGTTTAACTCTGAAACTCTGTAACGTACCGAATTCTAACTAAGGCTATGAGGCAAATAATACTTTTCGTACAGTAACAATAATCATTATCAGGCGTATTATACCTACGTGCCAACGCTAACCTCTAGAAGCTATACTATGATGCAAAGATTGGATGATGTCGATAATGGTCATCCTAGCTTAGTGGTCAGAGCATCAAATTTTTAACAATTATAGAACTTTTTCCTTCTTTCATAGGATGCATTAATATCATGTCAAATTAAGTTAAATTCAAATCTTTGACAAGATATAACTGCTTTTTCAAGACATTCCACTCCATTTCTGCTTTATGCTGAATGTACTTTAGGTAATGTACGTACGTAAAAAATCAAAATAGTTTCATTTTTAAGTAAGTACTTGGTTTAGACTTCCTGAGCTTGAAGCTCATTATCTAGATCTGGCAAATGTTGACTATAAGATATCCGTTAAATATAGTACAAACTGTAGATAGTAGCATTTCCGTCGTCTGATGTATTTGTAGCAAAATTATATTCGCTAAATATACATGAGTGGGCGCTGGACGCGTACTTGCGCTAGCCGCGAGCCGCACTCTCCCATTCATGAATCAACTTCAACATTACCTAACCCACCACGCGAGACGACTAAAACAAACACCACGCTATGAGAGTTATTAATAAGAGTTGCGAGTTCAATGAATCCGACTGCATCTAGTGGATTTAAATGAAGTATCATTTCAATATGCACCCGTAGGAACTATCTTAAGTATGTATGTAAAGTGTTATTATATTCATAGAATTACCTGTTTTTTCCTTAAACGCTGTCGTTATTATTGACTTATATGGGTTGAAGTACTGGTATTTGAAAGGATCAAGGTGGTATAAGTTCCAATTGTAACAAATATGATTTGATCTTACCTGTTTGGGAGGTTCAACGGCTGTCTCTCACAAAGCCCAATCAACCCCGAGTACCAGCAAGTTTAGCACCCAATATTTACGGGGGAAAACGGAACACATATTTGAAAAGAAAAACATTTAATTATAGGTACCTTAGATCTACCAAATTATCTTTATTCTATATCCTCTCTGGGCTTCTAATTAAAGTCTTGAGTGTGCTTACATTAAAAACTCATCAACACAACTACAACCAAATATTATAATTTATAATGACGGCCAATGGAAATATTTTTCTAATTCGGAGTTTACATTATGTGTACCGAAGCGATTCAATTAACGTCAATTATTACTAAATCAATATCTTGATATTTTGTGTTCATTGAAGCCAATCTAACTCTTGAGATTTTGTGAGCTGAAATTAAAAAAGAAAAAGATTTCGTTTCTTGCTTTTAATCTAAAAAGAATCAAACTAAGCGCACAATATTCGTTGTCATTGGAAATATGATTATGCATTTGGATAAATCAGTGTTTACACACTTATTCAAAATAGGCACATCATTATATAACACATTATAAAAACAATGTGTTCTCAGTATTCAAAACATTGTTTATTGATTTGAGCTATTGTAAAATTTTAATTGACTGTCAAGTCTATTTTTTAACTTCAATTTGTAATTAATACGCTCATATATAAAAACCCTCCGTAAAAAAATCTCATTCGAGTTCGTTTTGACAAATGTTTTTAATTAATCCGTTGGGTGTGATCGGTGTCGAATAAGGCAGCTATTTAAATGGACAGATTCCAGGCGTGGTTGAGTGCAACTCAGCGAGATGTATGAGCGCCACCTCTATGTTTATTTTCAATCTTTATTTTTTCCTTTTTCTGAATCACGACAGTGTAAATTCCTTTTTTCGGAACGCTTCCATCTAACTTTCCGCCTTAAATAATAGTAAGCAGTATGTATGGATGATAATTTTATTCAGTTTCTTTGTAGTGAAAACGTTTCTCGAGGGAGGAAATTGGCATAGCGGGGCCTTGCTATTGTTATACATTTCGTTTTAAATTGGGGCGCTTTCTTGAATTTACACCCGTGACTTGCAAGAGGGTTAGCGAGGGCGGCTCTTCTTTATAACTTACTACGTATTTATATCGATTGATTCACAATTGCACAGTGCTGAATGTAACCAGTAACAGTAGAGCTTTTATGATTCGGCTCGTGTTAATTTTATTTCATATCTTCAATAACATAACAGGAGGATTGAGATAATGTTTATGATTAAATTACTCTGACCAGTGTTTTTAGAATTATTTACTTTAGTACTTCAAAATTACCTGCGATTCTCTTTAACAGATTCAGAGAGATTGAGAGGAAAAGTTGCTATTACAAAGCTTTTGACATTATTTTAATAAAACCACATGGTGTAGGTACATATTAGAAACTTTAAATTATAGTAGATAAATACCTAATTAATTAATAAAACTTTATCAACGCGCTTCAAATTATGCCCTTTTTATATTATATCTATTGTATATTTTAAAAGTTTCCACCATGATACCTTACAATTATCACTGAAAGCCACACGAAACGTTTAATTCTCGTTTGTCTTATTGTTCTCCATTGAACCGCCAAAGCAATTAGTTCCAAGGCATCTTAAAATAGACCCAGTCAATAATAGGGTTATTATAAAATGTTATTCATAAGTCGATAACATCTTTCCATTGCTTTTCGACCCTCACAATGGATGTAGGGGGCGTTATAAGGTCTACCACAAAAGGAAAACGAAATATATTACTGAATAACGACCACACCTACCACATCAATGAAATAAACCTTCGGATTTAAAATCCTTTTAGAGAAAAAGTTTGCCTTGTTTAACTAGGTTGTTTACAACATTTGAGTAGAAGAGACAGACGAACAAAAATATGGGGGAAGGTAGGAAATACGGATCTAATAATTGTTTTTCATATTTACCTGGGTACTGGCTACTGATATTGAACCTTTTCAGTATGTAGGTAATTATAATTAATACGTTTAAATTTCTCTGTGACCAATGTTTTTATTTATAAATTTCTCCCACATCTAGTTTCCACAGGTCTATATTTAGGGGCGCAATGCAATAAAAGCACATCGTTGTCCGGCCCATTCCCGCACGACTGTGTAAGATAAATGGAAGGTCCGGGGCGACCGCGGCGAAGGAGACGCGTTCTCACGGCCCGTGCCTACGTTTCTTTTTTTTGTTTCATCTGGTTTCCGAGTTAGAGGTCGCTTCGAGACTAGAAGTGACCGCTGCACGCGCGGTTGTAGAGATAAAAACTAAACGACAACGGTGAGTCTCAAACAGCTAACGAACCTACTACCTGCTGATCTTTTTTACGGTCACATTCTTGTTGTATTTTTACAATTACCGTTAACTCCAATAATTATGGTTTGTTTTCTGTATGTAATAACCTGAACTAAATGTGTAACATCACAGTTTCGAACGAGTAAACTGGTCGTGGTTGTCCCGCGTTAATTAGACACGGCTCTCGCACGACGCAACACCTCTGCTCATTATTTACCGCGTCATTAAGAGCTTACTCACGAAGAGTCTCTGTCAAAATTTGACCGAAAGCTGAGCCATCCGCCACGCCATCTGCATCGCTTGAAATATCGCAGCATTGTCCAACAATAACGCTGTCGTCAGCCTTGTTAATTGTCTTAGTCGTCTCTTTCCTTCGCAAGATCCTGTTTCATTTTAAAGCAGAACTTTTATGCTCATAAAATAGAATGCGTCCGTTCCTCAAAAGCATTGCGGTATTGCGCAACGTTTTATTACTAAGCCACAAAATTCAACAAAAACAAAATGAGAGCACTACTCATTTCGGTAACGTGCGGACACCATGCCTGTCGGCATGCGGGTCGGTAATAGCGGCTAAGCTAGATTATAAACAATAAAACCCATTACAGTAATGATGATAGAATTTAAAAAATCAATCTCATCTACCGTTATCTCCCACATACTATGCCAGCCATTACGCATCACAAGTCTGAGTGTTTTTAAATTTAAGTTTTATTTTATTAAGTTATAGCAAATTTAATCATTGCAACTTGGTCAATTTACTAATAAGCTAGTACATAACTTTAATAATATCCTAAATAAGTCTTAAGTCCAAATAACGAGTTCGTCAATCTCCAAGTATTTATGAACGTATGTATGAACGAATTGCTCCTTTCTAAATAACTCTGTATTAGATTTAAGATGAAATATTTTGAAAAAAGCCGAGCTGAGTTTCTTGAGGGCTCTTCTCAGTCTCGTTGCATTTTGGAACCCTCGGTAGAGTCACACCAACTTCTGACGAATCTAAATAATTTTCTGAAAATTTCAAAGATAATAAACGTTATTTTATTTTATTTTATTTTATGTGAATTCTTACCTTTTTTTCTTTTCCTACTCCCGTAAGGTTAGAATTCATGAGCCCTCATTAGGATGTTTGTTTATAAAATAACGACATGAAGAAAGACGGACTGTTTGAAAATAACTCCAATAATTTTTTTTCTATTTGTGTTTGATATATTTTGTAGATTTATAAATTTAGGTAGGTTATACAGACGTTTTTTAAGAGCCAACTCGTATCTCTATTTAACTTCAAATTTAATAAAATATTTTTTTAAACATATAAAAAGTTAGAAGAAAGGTACAATATCATTGTAATTTGAAATTTTAAACAAATGTCTGATTTTTTAAATACATTTAAGCCAAGACCAGAAAAGCATTGTAATTTCTGTCCACGTTTTATTAAATTCGTCCTTCTGGGCGAACCTTCACAGGCTGGTCGACCGCTATTCAAAAGAAAATTACAGTCAAGAGCTTTAGAAACAAAACCCTTTAGGAGTCACGCTTCGTTCTCGCTAAACTTATTCCAATTATTTCTATCCTCTTTTTGCTTATTCCTTTATGCGAGAGGTCATTATAGTAGCGTCAGTTGGTGAGCGTCTCGGACTGTAGCACCATATGTTCCCAGTCGGCCTTTAAATTTAGTCGTGACACTGAAGCTCGGATAATTGATTAATGGCCGACGGGGCGGACGTGTTTAAACGTTTCGGTCATCGTTTTTTTGTCGGAATCCCTGGTAATGATACGTTTTGATTGTCTTCCGTGGAATTTAATATAAGAAGCGCCATATGGCGCTGAGCACAGATTCGCTACGACGACAGTTGGTCCAACATGTTACGACAGCGGTGTCAATAATATGTTCAAGTCTACCTGCGGTTAAATTACAGGATCCTTGAGAGTATAGTATAGGTAAACATTTTCGATTAATCCACGGTGCGAAGTTTTATAAGCGTTTCGTCCTCAATCTTCTTTCCCCAATGGGGTCACCTAGTTTCGAAAGTTTGGCATATTATTTAACTTTGTATTATGAATATTAATGAAGTCGGTACGTTTCAAATTGCACATGTAGTGGGTAAAAAATAGTTTTATCTGCTTGCTGACTATGCTTTAAAATAGAAAAACCTTTGAGACTGTTGAGTTCAGAATATAGATCTACAAATAATTATTGTACACCCAGGGGTCTAGATACTTCTCACTGAATTACATCCAAGACCTCTACAAAAATCATTGATTCCAATAGTCATAAAATATAGGACATCTAAGTTTAATTTTAGTATTTATTGTTACAGATTGGGCGGCCCACCCATGTCCAGCGGGCTGGTCAGCGGCACTCTAGGCAGCGGGCACTGTCAACTAGCCAACCAACCGCTGGTAATGCCAGTGTTCCCTCCTCGAGCCAGCCAACCCAGTCCCGTCCCTGTATACTCCCCCTCCAGATTCCACATAGACAAGCGGTGTCAACATCGATGCACGTGGAAATGCTTAGCCATCGCCATGATATGCCTGTCTGTCATTTTAGCGGCGATGCTCGCCTATTTTATAGGTAAGTAAGTTTCTCAATACTTAAGACACCTATGTATATTATTCTTTATTAAGTTTCATTTTGCACATTGTCTCTTGCGATCATGGAGCCCTACCACGATCTAGATGGAACAACAACATTCACTTTCGCTCTCAAGCTCGTGTCGCTTCCATCAGTTAGACCACAACGCAGTAACTTCTAATATCTAAGTATTCAAGGATCGAATTAGAAAGCTAACTTGGTATACAACAGGACTATATAGGTACAATGATTCACACTTTATAAACTTAAGACAAACGGTTCTTTCACGCGATTATTGAGATATATACTCTTTATTACCAGACGTTTCGACCCTGTTACAAGAGCCGTGGTCACGGCGGGGGGACTGGCTTCAGCTCATCGTGTATCAATGTGTTTAAAACGCGAAAGTTTAAAAAAATCTTTTCAACAGATATTTTTGTCAGAAATAAAGTTCATGGTGTCGATGACAACTCATATCAATTATAGACTTTTTTCCCCAACACCTGTTGTGTTGGCAGCCTCCAACCAAGAGCTCACGCCTATGCTATCTTATCTCATACAATTATTCAATAAATTAAGGATCAGAGTTAAATCTAAAGTCAAACAAAAAATATCCTACCTGTTTTATAAAAAAACATAGATGATGATTTATCGATTTGTTTAATTTACACAATTAAAATTAATGTTACATTCATTAATCAAGAAGTTTAATATTTTTGAATCTGATAGGTAGGTATGTAATCTATGCTAAGTATACCTACATAAGTATACATTACGTACGTATCTATATTTATATTTATATATTTATAATAATTCTATGGCATAAGCAAAACGTACTTGCCGTAAAACGTCATTTTTACGTGATTATTGGGTAATTTGTGAAATAGTAATTCCCTTCTTCTTAATAAATAGTACCCTGTCATCCTAGATGGGTGTATCAGACAGTTACAAGTGTTAGTTTGACCCGAGCTGCTTAAATCTAACTGGCAGGCACGCACAGTTACACTAGCTTCTCAACTGATTCAACAATTAATCTTTGAATAACTGATTGATTGGTGATTATAAGCGGACTGATCAAAACGATTTAGATCCGGGTGATATAACGTGTAATAAGGCCCAAATAAATACAAGTGCTAGATTTACATTTGCCAATCACCTTAACTCTGATGCATGATTAGAAGGTCAATGATCACTGGCAAATAAATTTCACTTCCATATACAAAAAGACTCCTGTGACTTTTAAATATAATAATCTTAAAAAAATAATTAGTTATCGATTTTATTGATGATATCGGTGTCTATACGTTAGTTTATTAATAACAGAACTGTCATAACTTCAAAATTTTAACAGGATCAATATAATACTTTTAGTGTCCAAATATATATTTAACGATACATCTTTGTTTATAATGCACAGCGGGGTGTACGGTTCTCTCGTTAAAACACTATTTTTATTAGCTCGCTCCGAACGCTGATTAGAATATTCATAAAATAATTCTTATACAATTCATTAGTTTGGTGAGCTTTTGGCTTTCGCATGGACCAGCCAAACAAAAACTTACCGCCATCGCGCTATAGCAATGACGTCATGCGCACTTTTAACACAGTCACTAACTCTTACGAAATCAAAGTTAAATCTATAATTTTGTAATTTATTATTTGATTTATAGTATAATTTCAATTACGAGAGTGTTTTGTAGCAAAACCGCAATGTACAGCAACCGCCAACCTTAAAGTGCTAGCAAATTTATATGGTTGTTTTAATAATACACAAAATAAAACTATTATCTTTATTCCACGTCCTGGTATAATCCCGAAAGCTTCCGATCTGATTGTTTAACGAGATTACAAAAGCAATGTAAAATTGCATTCGTATGCTTTTATCCCCTTAAAGCCGAATCGTGCCTCAAGCGAGATTCCATCCAATTAAGGGGCTAGTTCTTGTACTGTATGATTGGAAACCGACAAAGGAATAGCCTCCGAGGCACACGAGATTATAGTCCCTGGGCACGGCTTCACACTGGCACAGTAGCAAAAATTATAACGACTTCTGGCAATTGCAAACAATTTGTCATTGAATTCGCATAAAATGTTATACTCCACAATGTGTCTTTTTATTTTTATTAGCCGCTCGTACGTCCGTTGCCGGGCGTCTCTGGTTCACACGCAGAATGTATTTCCAGTGCGCCTGGCGGACTTTGACCACAATGTGTCTCCGTTTGTCTTAACGTTTCTATTATTCTATCATAAAAGCACATTAAAATCAGCCAAAATACATAAAGGGTATTTACTACTCTGTCGTAAACAATATTCAACAAAACAACATTTGTGTTACTAAATAGACGTTAACGGAAAAGGCCCATAAAAATACTTCTATTCGTTTATAGTTATATGGCCAAATCATAATAGAAAAAAATTTCTATCATCACATCAAAACTCAATTACTGGAGGCGATAAATTCAAATATTCTGTAGGTGCATGCAAATGAGTTGATTAAACATTGATGTTTCGTCGAAAATCGACGTGGACCATTAGTCTTTTAACGTTCTTTGTTTAGATCTCGCAACCGACATCTTTACAGAGAGGCCCCTAAACAAAACAAACATAAGAAAAAATATAAATGATGCACCTAACCTAAGGCAACGTGCCCGCGTGCCGTGGCCCGCGCGGCCGCGTTAGCTATGTTATAAATTATCTTCTTTCCCGTCCCGTATTATTTCACTACGTATACATCAGCCACTAGCCATTCCAACGAACCCACCTAACGTCCAATCATAATTTATACATACGTATTATTCTTCATAAATTGCAAAAATAAATCCTTTTTGATTTTAATGTCGAATAACACTAATCCTTTCCTTGCTGTATAATAAAAGCTTATATTACATACATTTTAAATGTATGGGAATGGCACATTCTCAACTTTATGTAATTCATATTGCTGTTCAAGCTGCAGGTATAGACTTAAACATTTTTAACCTAACGACATGAAGACACGGAATACTTAATACAAAGGATCACAGAAATACAATCATGCAAACTGTTGTAGTAGTGTTCATGTTAAGAATATTATCTTAATTAACAGTCATTTAGCCCCTTAATGCAAAAGTCTATGACAACTATATAAATTACTAATTTATAACTTGTAAGTTCATGCCTTTAGCAAGACTTAGTTTCTTTAAAACCACACAAAATCAATGTTTTTCTTAATCGATACCAACAGTGACCTATCCATTTGAATTTGGCGTGGTCCAATCAAGTCATTTTGGGAGTAATTTCACGATATGATAAATGAATCTAATGATGAATGTTTTAGAGATTTTGGTACTGCAAATATCGCTTTCAAACACAAATTAAAATAAAATATCAATCTGCCGCTATTATTATACGATGTTAAGACATCACGACCAATACTTTAAAGTTCCATTTGGTAAATAACTCACTTATTACATATACAGTTTCAATCAAGTGGAGTACGGTATCGTCTAAAAGAGATCACCAGCCATAAGTTGAAACCGCAAGCACACAAGGCATCACAAAAATAACATCCAAGTCGTCATGGGTCGGTACCGACGCAATACATTTGGCCTACATTCAAACATCGAACATTCCTACATTTTCCCCCAACAAGTCCTCAAAATTACTATAACAACTCGAACGATAATGACTATGTATTCTTTGTAACTCATTATTATTGAAATACTTTAGCTAGCTTCTTTGTCTTACAAATTATAGAGTTACATTTCTAACAATAGTAACGAAAACTACTTTTCTAGTAGTACCTACTGAAAGTAGTTAAGTACTCTATTCTACTAAAGTGACAAAGTAGTAATTTCCGAATTTTTACCTTTTAGATGACAAAGAAGTGTGCTATTATTACAATATTGGGAAAAGTAGCAGAATGAGAACATTAATTATCATGGAACAAAAATGCTTTATTCTTAGTTCAACTACATTTTGTTGGTATGTTCCCAAATCACACAAGTACCGTCAACTTTAGAGACCGGCAACAAAGTTCAAACAAGATCATTTTATTAAAATTATTTGACACGCTTGCATGTCCGAAATGGAACTTATAATGCAGTATGTTGACGTTTGATGAAGACAGTATTTAGAATAAAGACAGATCAATGACAACCAGTGAACGGAGAAAACACACTATGTCATTAGCATGTATAGACTTTTTTGCAGACAATTATGAGTTCAGACAGTTTTTCGCTAAGCTACAGGTCTAATAGCATCAATTTACATAGCAAACTAGTTTCGTTTTTAGTTTCGACTTCTAGTGCAGTCGTATCTTACAGACAACGTATTTAGTAATTTATGATTGCAGTCGATAATGCTGTCGATCAGTTAATCTTATTAGCTCGCAGTGTTTTTTCTACCATTTGCTGCTATCCAGTAAGCTCTCAACTAGAGTTTAGTCGTCAGACTCTTCAGTATAAAAGCTCATCATATCCTTAAAGCAATAAAGTCGTCTTACTGCTGCAGATAGCTCAATGAATAGCAGCCTCCGTGATGTGCCACACGTTAAAAAAGGTACAGTTAGTGGTTACATCACGCGAATGGCATATAACAGTCGAACATTCACCGAAACAATGTGTCGTTGGGTGCACGCTGTTCAGCCGCATTGCCATTAAAGCTGAAAGCGCTCACTCGTTGTAATGTCGGGAAATTACTTTTGTTTATTTCCCTTCGAGTGTCGAAGTCTTTTCGTAGTGAAGGGTAGCTCTGCTATTTCAAATTATGCGTCTAGTAGGAACTCAATTAGGGATATAATTAAGCGATCATTAGGTTGAACTGGGATTGTTTCCTTGCCTTCTTTAGTATCCTTTAAATGTGTTTATGGCTCTTGATATGAAATATGGAACTGACAAAAGCTCTGCTAGCTATAGAAAATTAAACACTGCCAGTATACGATTATATTTTATATAAATTCTAGTAACTGACACCTTTATTGTTACCAGATTTGTTTATCGGAGTAATAGCAATTCAGTGCTAGACATAGCTAATAGAGTGTTAGTTATGTTCTTCATTATGACGTGCTACTGTCTCTCTATTAGTAGGTATTTCTTCATAATCTTTACCCCGTAAATTGAACATAGTATCTAACTTCCAGTCGGCTGTTATTCTATTTCAACGGAGTGCAAAATCAAGTAATACAACAAGTCAAATAGCAGGAAGCTAATCTTCAACTGCAATTTATTTATTTTCTCTGTCGTTTGAATTCAATATACATCGACGTCTATGTAGTACTTTTTCATTGACATGATTCAATTCTTAACAACACGAACCGTTACTTTTCAATGTATGTTCCATTGGTTTTATTCAATCGTTTATTGACAACATTATAGCATGAAATTGAATAACAATTTTTAACAAAAGAAATTGTATAACAATTTCATTCCATACTTGTCTCAATTCAAAGATAATTTAATCGTAATTTGTAATCACAAGTACAGTTATATATACATTACTATGTTAATACTAAGATTAATTAGATTTTTATATTTCCCAAACAATTTTTGAATCAGTACTAAATATAGTAAAAGTTCCTCGAAATTCCTCTCTTTGTCTATTTGAACTAAATATTTACAATTGTAATTTGTACTTAGGTACTAAAAGGAAACTATCGTGGCCAAAAATGTAATCAGCTTTTTTTATGTAGCATCCACAGACAAAGCCTCTGTCGAGTCAAATAAAACCTTTAAAGTAACCCGGTAACTAAACAAACGTTAATTAACCAAGTCACAAAATTACTTCTACATTTAAATATAGGTCAGAAATTTGCTGTTTAAAAGTCTAGTAGACTATCAACACTACGAAAAAGGTACAGCGTATAGCTTCAGGCGTTATGTTGAAACTTTGTGTGTATTTTGATGCTTTTTCGAATAAACCTTGTTTATTCTAATCTGGGAACGAAAGATCATTGATTGTATAATCTGGTAAATCTCCCATCTGTGTTGTATACTGTTTATTTCAATGCACGTAACGTTACTTTGAGTTTATTTAACTTCTTGTCTCGCATGAATAATGAATAAACAATTACTCATATTTGAAATAGAGACGTACGAAATATTACTTGATAGTTGCGGTAATCGAAGAGTTTGATTAGTTCGGGAAAATTTACGAGTTACAGGGTATATTTGCCTAATTTATGTAAGTTAATAATTGAAATAAAATGAGAGTTGCTTTAGTGTAAACCGTAAACTTGATAATGTTTGGTAACAGTCACTCACTCACTGTTCCAAATTAAAGTTATAAATTTATCTTTCACTAAAGACAACTTCCGAATAGAGAACGTTGCCATTCTAATATGTTATGTTCAGCAACGCTACAACTAATATGCATGTATTAATATGTGCAAACATCAAAAGCTGTCTAAACTATGGTTCCAATTAAACTTAGCTAGCATTCTGCTAAATTGTTTCAGCGAACGCTAAATAACGTGCCAAGAGCGCTGCGAACTACGAAGCTAAAGTCTAACTACATCACTTCGTTTAGTTATCAGTACCTAATAATGTAACTGTCACGTAAGATTGCTTTAAGCCATCTTTAAAATCATCAAGCACTTCTGGCAGTTCTGGCAGTTCAGTAAAAAAAACTACATAAAGCTTCTTAAAAGTAATGCAATGAACGACGTCGATGTAAGGTGTCTCAAGTCAATGAGGCTTATCGTATCGGATCTCCCTTCATTTAGAGTCCCGTTAAATTATACCGTCAGTAGATAAGAGTTGCATGTAGTATATCGATAACGGCGGTCAGTCCCTTGTCTAGATGTTACTTTCATTTTACTAGCACATCTACACATACTTCTCCATATCACCGCATTTAGATTTCCCTTAGATAACAATAAAACCAATGATACTCTTTTAAACGATGCCTATTTATATGCATTTCGTTTAACAACCAGTTGTTTACTGAGATTTCATTAAGTTTATGTTCAACAATTCTAAAACACAATAAAATATTATTTCGGATACGCCTCCCGGCGTTCCGGATTTGTATCTAATAAAAAGTAGTTCTGTAGTTTAATCCGACATAAATCTCTTGGTTGTGCTAGTAGTTTTGGTGTTCTAATGAAAAAATGTGAGCCATCTGTTTGCACCCTTCATTACGTACGTTGTGTTCAATGAATGGGGGCAAATACAGCTTCGTCAACTTTTTAATGTAATTGAAATTGTAGACCCCAATGTTTTATTAAAACTCGCTCGATGTTGAGAGTTAACGCTTCTGAAGTGGCCCACGCGCACGTACTAGTCGGATAGATATTGCTTTTGTTATGTTAAACAATAATTGTATAGCTGCCTACGTATATTATAATTATAGTAGCATATATATATTGTTGGTACGGAGAAAGAATAGTACCACGTCTAAATTAATCAGTTTTATTTGACTTATATACAGAGAGATACGGGAAAACTATAGAATATGTTGAATGGTTCATTAAAGCTTATAGCTACTCATGAACATGACACACAAATTAAGATTGTAAATTCAAGGAAACTTAACACTGTATATCTTAGTAATTTCATAATGACAGTACATCAAATTATTAAACAAGAAACGAACAGAGTTCACTTGCAAAACAGATTCAAAGCAACTTGATTCGAAGCTCACAGTCATACATCATTCTATTTTTGAATAAATGGGGAATTCAATGACAGGTTTTTATTATCACGTAATCAAAATTCTGATTTATTTGTGTTCTCTCAACAAACCTAACAAACCACGACCTCCTGCGAGTCGTGCGAAAGCAGTTAACATGCGCAAGGAACAAGGACGGTGATATTAGAAACTCCGTGTAATGAAAGGAGACAGGGCGTACAAGTAAAAGAAGATTTATCACGTGACTAATACGAGTCTGTGCGACGGCGCGTTCGTCCCTCGGGACACCATCAAACGAGTTTTTACTCCCCCAACCTACGATGCAATCTATGCTGAATCGTATTACAATAAATTGTATTAACTCGAAAAATAGTAGAGATAGCAAACATAGTCCATCTGCACACAATCGTCGCATACATCTCGGCCGGCAGCCCCATCAACTCGAGCACCCCCCATTTCCTACCCACGGCCGAGATATTGTATACACACAATTTATGGATTTTACGAGGGATCATCGGGAAAATTGCAACTTACCACATTGTCACATCTATAACATTTTCTTTGGAACACGAAAAAGAAGTGAACACGGTGTCGCGTTCACTTCTTTTTTTATAGCGTGATCGCTGAATAATCCTATCTATCTACTGATATTAAATTTATATGATATTAAAAATAGAAGGATGAGCGTTTCTATTTCATATTTTGACGAATAGGCGTGTTTAAATGAAAATTGTGAAACATAGTTAATTGCTTAGATATAGACATACAATATTTTTATACCACGAATAGATTCCGTTATTCCAAAAGCGAATACTTAATTATTCATCAGTGGTAGAAAATTTGAAAGGTAAACCACAGCAAATGAGCTTCGTTTTGATTACAGTGATTTTGTATCCACCATCGTTGTCTACGTTCATGTCACAGCATGACGATCATTCCCAAACTCATGGCATCATAAAATGCCTACCATTAATTGTAGAACATAATGTTACATAAACTAATGTCTATAAAACTTGTTGAACACCAGTGCTTGATCAAGTTTTAACTTTTCTTGTGTCATTAAACCACGTACAGTTTTACTACACTTGATGCAACCTATTGAATGATTTAACGTCTTTATTATCCTTTATCTGTAAGTTCTACGATACGTCTTGATTTAAAATATAATTTAAAATCCAACTGCACATACGCGTGTGGCATTAACACTGAATATAAATTGCGTTCTTAACTGTTTGTTAAGCCGATAAACTTTATTCTCATCGAACTATCTACCCTCATCATACTGTACTTACTCAAGTTAAATTGTCCAATCCGTAACGCAAACGGCCAAATGGCGTCAATGTATTCAGATCTTATCACGGAGTTAATCTCATGGATAGATATAGAAACTGTAGGGAGTCTGGATGATAACTTAATTGCTCCAACGCACAAGTATTCGACGCAAAAGTAATCATATCTTACGAGTATATAGAAGTGTCACTGTTGTCATTTGTTGTATACTATTGTCTTGAATTGAATCGGATTCTTTCTCTTCACAAATTCTTCAACATGTTAATTAGGTGAAACAAAATCGGAGCAACGTCAATTAGAACTGTAAAGATTGATATATTGCCAGTGACGCAACGCACAACATATTAGGCGCACATCCTGCACACGCACCGAACAAATAAATGCTGCATCCCTATTGAAGCACAAATCCTGTACGATCTTGAGCTCTTACTGAGTTAATAAATAAATGTAATAAATTCTCTATACTTTATTAGTAGCATTGGATTCCTCCCAGTGAACGATTTCGTTCACTGATTCCTCCCCTATACTTTCTGTTCAATATTCATGGCAGTAAGAGATCACTATATTTTACATTTACCGATACACTTTGGATTGTGCCATGTTCAATATTTTCATTGAAACATTGTCTAGGATTTTCAAATAAATACAATTGTAAAGAATCAGAGCCCGTGGCAATAAATTTTCTTGTTTTTTTTTTATTAATACCGTAGAGAATTCCAATCCAATTAGATCGCGTAGCACGGACTTTTATGGTCGATTCATCCGCCCGCGACTATCGCATAGTGACGAGACAACAGCATTCCCCTGAATAAGAAATAGTTGGGTGTCACCGAACCACCTACGTGCTTGCCAGAGGTTTGGCCTGCGACAGCGTAACCAATCGTTCCGTCACAGCATCACGAAATGTAGTATAGTTGTGTTTCGCTTAATTAAAACCCGACGGGACATCACGTCTCCAACCCTCCATTCAAAGACATCTTACACTTTAAAATGACATGCCTTGTTTAGTTATATTCATTTCATAACAGTATGTTCCAACTGACACCTATGTGAACACTAATAGAATTACCTCGGCTACTGCTCTCTACAGATCCGATACATCGATAAGAACATAAAGTTAATTGGATAGCTGGGCTCCAGTAAGAGATTACAATCTTTAGAAGTCAGTTAGGATTGTTAAAAATAAGATTTACGTATTTGTAACATCATGAAACAATATTATATTTGTTGCAGCGTTATCGTCAATTAAAAGTAATATAGACAATTCAAATTGCATCCTGGTACAAGATGTGAAAGCAGTTACACATGCACAAGGTGTTAGAGACGCTCTATCAACGTCATCTCCTTCAGATGGTACGTATTGTTAATATGTATATTTTTGACATATATTTTTGTGCATGTAATCACTCATTTAATTTCCTTTCTTTGTTTATTTCACAGAATCTATATCAACATCGTCTTTAGGTGGCTGGTCCACAACGGCAGAAGCGGCATTAGAATCAATAGTAATACCTCAACAAGCGCAACAAGCTGCTCCACCTCCATGGTCGCCAGCGTTAGAAGTTAGAGAATTCGACGAATTACATAGTGCAACTATACCCGCCTACCAATTTTGGAGTTCCGAATTTCGCAACAAACAACCCGCCTACGTTAGCCTTAACTTCACAGTTCCCTGGGGAGCTAATTTTGCTGTATACGGTAGACGAAATGTGGCGCCCAGTGTAACACAATACGACTTTGTTGAATTTATTAGAGGAGGTAGAGTTGATCACAGATTGAGAAGACGAAGTCTGTTTGGAGATAATCCATTTCAAAGTAGCTTAAATGATTGGGATGCATTATTGAGTACGATTAGTCCGATACAGAGATGGAACCACACGATAAGCAAAAGGTCAACAGACATGCGTGTTAATGTCAGTATATTACAGTATCTTGACACCGGGAGATGGTTTATATCAGTTTACAACGATGAACTTCAACCGCATAATGTAGAAATGATCGTTGCTGAGGCAGAAGGTGTCACAAATTCTTGCCCAGATGACTGCTCAGGTCACGGTTCGTGTTATCTTGGAAAGTGCGATTGTGTTGATGGTTACGAAGGACATGATTGTTCAAAAAGTTTGTAGATTTTATATTAATATAATATTATAGTAAAATTATTGCGTTGTGTAATCTTTTGATAATTACGTATATCTTGCAGGTGTGTGCCCAGTCCTTTGTTCAGGGCATGGTGCATATGCGGGAGGTGTATGTCACTGTTCTGAGGGGTGGAAAGGTCCAGAATGTGATGTACCAGCTCATGATTGTGAGCCCGCTGATTGTTCCGGCAGAGGTCAATGTATTGCAGGCCATTGTCACTGTCAGGCTGGCTGGAAAGGAGAGAAGTGCGATGAAGGTAAGACGATGGTTACTTATAGTTTAATATTATAAATTATTTAGTCAACAGGTTAATGTTTGAAGTTATCTTTATTTCTTTTTGTTCAGAGGATTGTCTAGATCCGACATGTGGTGGTCACGGTTCATGTGTTCGAGGAAGATGTGTATGCCGTGCTGGATGGCGAGGCGCTTCATGCAGCGAACGAGATGCGCGAGTGCAACGTTGTCTACCAGCATGTTCCCAACGCGGAGTGTATGATCTCGACGCTGGTAGATGTGTTTGTGATCCTCTTTACACTGGTGACGATTGCTCTCAAGGTAAAATTTTTAGAACTTTACAATAAAAATAATCATATCTTTTCGTATGTATATTTTCATAGTTTTGATATTTATGAAATAATCATTTATTTTAGTTGTGTGTTCGTTGGATTGTGGACCCCATGGCGTTTGTGCGGAAGGTGTATGCCGATGCGATGATGGTTGGACGGGTTCAATGTGTGACCAAAGACCATGTGACATAAGATGTCATGACCATGGACAATGCAAAAATGGCACATGTGTATGCACACAAGGCTGGAATGGCAGACATTGTACCTTACGTAAGTTACTACATCTAAACATCTAAGCTCTATACTCAAGATAAAACTGTAAATTTAGATTGGCATCATGCAAAAAACACCAATAATCTTGATGAAATTCGAGGTGACGATATGTACACACCCTCAACAGCCTTTTTATTTCGTCAATAGGTTCCCCTGGGATGTGGGGACCAAAAAAACTATCCTACGCAAGTGGAGCCGCTCCCTGGCGCCACAGTGCTTTCCTGAATATTATAGTCGGGTATAATAAAAATATTTTAATTTAAACAGCTGGTTGTCCAAATGGTTGTTCTCGACACGGGCAATGTCTTCTGGAAGACGGAGTGTACCGGTGTTCCTGCGCCGACGGTTGGGCCGGCGCTGACTGTTCTATCGCTCTTGAACTATCTTGCAACGACAACGAAGATAACGATGAAGGTAAGTGTTTTTTATTCACAGACAGAAAGTACCTAATGTTCAAATTAATAACAAAAAAAAACAAATATTGGGTGTTACCCTGACTATTGGCACTACCATTTTGAAGATGGCATGACGGACTGCTCGGACTCGGAATGCTGCAGTCGTCCAGAGTGCGCCGAACACATCATGTGCTTAGCTTCCAACGATCCCGTAGAAGTACTTCTCAGAAAGCAACCACCTTCTGTTACCGCATCCTTCTATCAACGCGTTAAATTTCTGATAGAAGAAAACTCCGTCCAGAGCTACGCACACATGGATGAATATTCAGAAAGGTGAGTCTCTAGTCTTAAGAAAATGTTTGAATACTAACAAACACCAAATCACTTCATGTACGTAAAAGATGTCGTTTAAAGTCTACTGAAGTAACAATTATGCATATTGGTTAGTGAATAATGAAACAAGTGACTTGAACGACGATATCTTTTACAAGTAGTTGGTTTAGGATTGACTTGTCGGTTTGCACAATTCATGAGTTTAATATATTTGCACTTTACAATGATTTTAGATTCGTGATATCATCGCCGTACAGTAATGTATATCTGTGAGAAGATACAAAAATCATTATACGAATAAAGTGTACTAAGAACTAGCACCTTCACCATATCCCGATCATCTTCCTAAACCTCTCCGAGGATTTGGTGTGGTTATTTTAATTTAATTAATGTCAATACCTTTATGAATTACGATTTATTTTCTCATCTGGTGGAAGTGTTTTGATTTTCCTCTGTTTTATCGCGTACAAAAAAATATTAATTTATTGTTAGTTGTCCTAGCATGGTTACGTTTTAACGTTGAATTTTAATTTACATCATCAGTTTTGATTTATTTTTTGTTTTCACACCAGATCCGATGTGTTGTGTATTGTCTAATGTTCATCCCTTGTGTGTGTCTAACCCTACCTGTTTGTCTAAACCAAATAAATGCGTATTATAAAACAACAAGCGAAATTAGAAATTAATTGAGCGCTCAAAAGCTTTCAAATAGTTTTATTTGTCTTTATAATAATATTATTATATTTTAATTTAAATATCTAAGTACAGTAATGAAACTTGAATCATGGAAGTATTTTTACTCTATCTATTAATGCTAAGAAGTATATCAAGTAAAACATATCCGGGCAAAATATTGACTAATATACCTACTTAAATTGAACCTTTCATGATCTAAGTTCGTAAACAATAATATTTTTTATTTGCCCCACTTTATAATGTGTGCGTTAACAAAAGTTGAAACGGTCTATTACCCAAATAAGACAAAGCCAAACTGAATAATAAAAGTAGTCAACCCACCTCGCTTAATATGCAAAAAGTGCCTCTAAAAGTTTGTTTGCATTAAAACACAAGCCGCTTCACTATTTTATTTAAGTTCTAAAGTCTAGAGTGGTTATATTGCGTTCTGGCATTTGTTCCATTGGATCTCATACATGTAATATTGTAGGACGGGATGTCTGTTTGCTGTTTGTGTATTCGTCATCCAGCATGTTATTATATGTATAATATATGTATAATCTTTAGTGCAACCTTCTCAGGATTTATTTTAAATTTATTAAAAACTTAATATGATTTCAAACCTAACGGTCAATAACGTTGGTGTTGTTCTAATGCAAACGGGCTTGGAGGATCCATGTGTGATGGACTTTTTGATAATAATAAAAGAGTGTTAAAACGCAAATTAACCAATATAGACAAGTGCAATCGGACGAAGTGGTTGCGAAACCGGGGTGGGGTTGCACTGAGGGAAGTAGGTATCTGTGTAGTAATCTGTCCTGTCTTTCTGTGTCCCTGTGCCGCCGTGTGTCCGCCACTCCTAGCGAGTTCTGGAATTCCTTTACACCATGGTAAGTGTCAGTCAGCCCGCCCTCGCCCCTCAGTGTTCAGTATCTGTTCACCTCTTTCCTTTTGTTGCGACTCCTGCATATATGTGTGATGCCGGTGACCTTCGCCTGTCACATAACTGACAAGCGATTGGTACCCTATGCTTTTTCAATTTTCGTTCAATCCTTTGTCTGTATTCGTTTCATTCTCTATGTGTATGTAACATCTGTATGTTTGTCTTGAATGTTTTCGTGTGACTGCGACAAAATCTGAGCAGGTTTAGGTGCAGTTGCACTTAAAGCAAGCGTTCGCTCGCGAACGGCTCCTGTCTATGTATGATTTGCCGCAGTCACAATATTGTATTTGTACTGTTTATTTGTCTGGTCTATTGTGCTTATATAATAGTTCACATAAACTTATACCTTAAAATAATTTTGTTATACTATATGAAACTTAGGAAAATCATTTACGCTTTCACGCAAAACGTTTTAAACACAATTGTTAGGAGTAGGGCTTGTAACATATACAAATCGAGACGCGAATTGTATATTATCAATTGAGCAAAATTTTAGCGAACACGCAAATTTAGCTTCAAATAAACTTACCCCTTTATGTGTTCCTTACCCTTTGTCTGCGTCTTTCATCTGTTAACCAACCCCCTACCCTTCGCCCGTACTCTTTATGTGTTTAGATCCTCACCCTTTGTAACTAACCAAAACACAAGTTATTTGAATGTACTTCTACTACTTCACAGCGAGATGATAGCAGAGTTGTCGACATTGTACATTACTACCATCGCTTCCATTGATCAGTCATTTACGACATTTTATTACACCTTGAAATTGGTGCAACGAACGATATCTGTATTTGTTTAATGACTTTCAGAAATGTCTGCCCTTTTAACAACGTTACGTTGCATTTATAATTGAATCTTCTGCATTTTGGTATTAAAAGGGCATCGCAATTCTTAAAGCATTAACAACATTCTACTATTTTTTACTCGATGCATTCTTATGGTTCACCTTTATTAATTAAGAATTTCCAGGCTTTTTAGTATGTTATACAAACAATGTGTACTCTCCACAGATTTCACCATGTGTATTTGATGTCACCATGTTTTATTTTGTTATTTTTCCATAAATATATTATTTAAATATTTAAATTCGTGATCGCTACGTATTATTTATACTATTAACCATCAACTAGTTGTGATTCCAAATATACTTTCATTTGAAAGTTAATTATGAAAAGTTAATTGATTGACTTTTTCAAAGTATTTTACGCCGGGTATAGAATTATTTAAAGACTGTTTAATTAGTAGTTCTCCCAAGAACAATGATAAATGAAATATTTCATTCTAACTGATTGATAGATGAGGTGGTTCATAATGTATTGTCAAACCACAACGCAGTAATGTTAATCCTTGAGAGAACCGAACCATAAGTTAATTTAAAAAAATACGTTCAATGTTAAGTAGTTTTTCTCGCGATATTTTTTTTGCACCAATTTCAATTTTAATGATAACCGAACTTGATGTTATAGAACAAAATTTATTGAGTATGGTTTGTGTGGCAGCTGTTACATGCATACATACCTTTTCTAGATAGATTTCTGTTTACTTTTAATACCTATTAAATTATAATTAATTTAATATTTTATTGCGTCATACTTCATGTTGTTTCTTTAACTGATAAACCTAATGTAAACTGAAATGTATCAAGATATTTAGCTGATCCTAATACGAGAATGTGCAATGCTGATACTTCTTATTTATTTTATTTCTCGACATTACTTTCATACTTTACTTCACTCTCACAGCGTTTATAATCTGACCTTTGGAACATAGCACGTGACTTCGTTCAAATATAAATGATCGAAGATTGCATCTGCGATATGACTCACATACATTGCTATTTTATTTTAAATAAGTAGAATTATTTACGTACCTATTATTAAATGAAAATCTTCGACTTAACTGACGTTGACTGAGGAATCTAATTAAAAAATCTATCATTAGTTATCATCAGTAACATATTCCAAGTTACTACTTCCTTCTAAAGTGGGTATAGGTACCTATGGATGAAATGAGCTTACCTTCATAAGTATATTAGAAAGTACTTTCGTTGAAAGAATAACATTAATGTATGTGGATCGTATCGCTAAATGCCGTGTGCTTTGACCTCTGGCCCTATCTGACGAGCTGGTCTGTACAGCCGCGTGTCCGTAATGCGGGGACAAGTGGTCTCACCTCAAGGTCTCGGCATCATCGGTATCAGAGTCTCCGTCGACAGAGAAGCACGCTTCGGTTTCACGCTCACCAGACAGGGTGGATGGTTAGTAATCAACAAATTAATATCTGATTTTGTGTGTTAATATTGAATATTTTAACAGGGTAGTGATATTTAAGAAGGTAAGTATTTTGACAAAATTTACACAATACTTAATGATATACACTCAAAATGTAAAAAACTAGGAGCTTGATTAGGTGTCGAAGAATCATGCGCAGTCTATGATAATATGTTTTATAATCGATACTAATATTATAAGAAGGAAAGTGTTGTATATTTGTAGACTCACATAACAAATAAACTCTAAAACAACGTGCTGAATAGATGTTAATAATTCTTTCACTTATATTATACCGAGTAACATGGAACGATAAAACAGCTGCTACCCATAGAGCTGCAAGAAGATTCTTTTAAAGCGAATATTGTCAATTAACTGATGTAAAACAAATAAACTAGTGGTTCTGTGAACCGTAGACTTCGGGAGCGGCTTTGTTTAGAAAATTTCTTCTTCAATTTTCTTTATTACTCTTTCATTTATCATCCAATCCAAAAAATATCATTCAAATGTTATTCATTGTAAGCAAGGAGTGTGTGTGTAAAGTTTCATCCAAATCGGTAGATAAATACGGCCGCAAACATGTTTCTGTTCAACGTCTGTACGCATCTACGGGTTCTGTCAGATCATGATCTGACAGAACCCGTAGATGGGTACAGACGAAAGAAATTCTCCCCAGTCTGCAAGTTGAAACGGAGCCTTCGGTCGCTTCGCTCCCTCAGTCAATAATGTATAACGTCAGAATAGAACGGTACGACGTTAAGAAAGAATTTCTTCGTGTGATATTTTTTTGCGACCGTCTCCACTATTCGCACCTTAATGGAATTTCAAATTATAAGGAACCCTTTTATTTGGAGTAAATGCGCTTTGAATATTAAACTATACATCTACGATACCAAAGACTTAGTAAGTAAGCTGTTCGTTGTAACAAAAATAAGATAAGAACTCAAAATCATGACCATTTGTTTTAAAAAAAATATTACTTATACTTCCATTAACCTCTCTAGTTAAGTTAAAAGTATGTGATTTAAAAAATATATAAGTAGTAAACCAGTAAAGTTAGAACAGTTAAAAACGTAGTTTGAATCAATATTATTTTAGTTGGTAGATCCAAACTGGGTGATGTTGTTTCCTGTCTAACAGAGTGCAGTTGAGAGAGTACAGCAGTATTTACTGGTACAAGTGAAAGTGTTTTTAAATGTCAATAGATGTGAATATAGTACTTGGAGAAAACATTATGAAGTATATAGCATCCGTTATTCATTCAGAACCTGTAGTTCTCTACACCTTCGCACCTTTAATACATGGAAACTTAAGGTATTAAACAGCTACGCTATAACATAAGAATGTATAAGTGAATGAATGATAAGTGAGTGAATGAATGATATAAGAGTATACTAGGGTACTATAGTAGTGTACTATACTAGTGTACAATACTAGTGTCCTATAATCATCTACGTATACCCATTTGACGCCCATTGCTGGGCATAGGCCTCCCCAAAGTGAGGGGAATTCATATACCACGCTGACCAGACGGGTTGGTATAGGGTTTTTTGTCGAGTTTTCCTTTCCTAAACATACTTCGATAAACATACTTAACTATATATTTCTAAAAATATACTAAATATACATAGAAAATTCCCAGATTCTGAAACGAACATTGAATGTGGATGACACAAATATTGGATTGGACCCGGCAATCGAACCCGGGACCTCAGGGACGGCAGTCGCATACATATACTGCGCCACGGAGGCAGTTATACTGTTATATTATGTTAATAGGTACCACAGATAAAATAAGCATCTAAGTATACTTGTAATGTTCCATTATATCCAATGAAATGGTTCTTAGGTACATAGACTCATGTTACGGCCATTTTCCTAGTGACTGTTATTTACGAAAAATTCCCAACAAATGTTACCGTTAACCATTTTTCGACACAGTCACTAATGTTCCATTTTTAGGGTTACGTATTTCAAGTTTCGGAACCTTTATAGTTTCCTCATGTCCGTCCGTCCTAGCCTTTCCTCCCAAACGGTTTGTCCTAGAAAGATGAAATTTTGCAAGAATATATTTATTTACTACGCCGACAAAGTGCTGTAATAAAATTATGAAAAATATTGTTTTTCTGCCGTACTCTACGTAAACTGGGGATGAGTTTTTTATCTCGTGTCTACTCCGTCGTGTGGGGTATCATTTGATAGGTCTTTAAAAACCCTTGACAAGTTGCTAAGTCGATTCTGCGACATATTAAACTATATAGTGCATTTTTTGTTAAAACAGGATTCCCCCGTCTCCCTCTATAAGTTAAGAATCAAATCAAAAAATTTAAAGGAAAACTATAACGGAGTAGATAACTCTGTTGGTTGGTTATAGAGGTTATTATGGGTGATTACGGAACCGTATACTCTGTGCGACTGGACACGCACTGGACTGGGTTTTTTATGTCAGCGACGGACTCCCAGCGGACGGTTACTACTAAGATTACAACTACAAACTACTACTACTACTAACAAAAATAACAAACTTTTTTCAATAAAAGCTGAATAAATCTTAGTATAGATAGACTAGACATTCCGTTTTTATTTTATTTTATTAGGAAACTCAACAGCTTATTTACAAAAGATGCAATACAATAAGAAAAATGAAATTCGTATTTTAAGCCAGTTAAAGATTTTCACGACATTTGCTAAGTCTCGAAAACTGATAGTTAGGTTAGGTTAAATAAAAATAATTTAGCAAAATGTAATGACCGACCATGTCGAAAGTGATGTTTACTTGAATAATTTATTGATAAATAAACAAATCGATCGTATTAGTTTGACCTTATGGTATAACATTTATTGGATAAAAACATTGTTGCGTACAAAAAATATACGAGTATATACAGGAAGAGTTTAATATGTCATACAATAAACTCAACTACTCGAAAGTTCGTAATGCGACCGTTCAAAAGTTAGAAATAGTTGACGATAACGATAAATGTAATTCCGAATCGACTTTTATTGAAACTTTGTTAGAATAAAACAAACATAACTGGACGTGTAACGTAAATAAATTGAAGATACATGTGACTTAGAAAAAGTTTTGAAAATATACGGTATAAGCTGCTTTGGGGATTGAAAATCTAAGAACAATACTATTCACTAAGCACAAAATTTGCTCAAATAATATTGTAATGTTCGGGAGATCTACTGTTCGACCATAGGTATAGCGACCACTAGTTTAATAGTTAGACATCCATTTTGACATCATAACGTTGACAGACTGTCAGTATTTGCACTATGATTGGCAAAGGGCGAAAAAAAATCTGTAGTAGCTTGGAGACTCATACGTAGGATTTACGTCCTGACTAAGTGAATTCGTTCCCCGGCTACGAGTACTACACCTTTTAGCTTAATCGAGGAGTTAAAAAAATCTAGAACCACGTATTCGTGCAGTTGCTAGTATTTATTAAAAATGTAGATAAACAGAATTCCTGTTTTAAATTGGACAACCTTTCTTATATCCTTTAATTCTGTTGAATTCGGATGAAGTATAAAAATTAGATAAATATGTAAATTTGGTATCATTTGCATTTTTATTACCGGGCTAAGAGATTTGGTCGTGATCGGTAGGGGAGTTAAAATGACCACTGATTGAATTATGATTTTTATACAATTTGATATTAGATGAAATCAATATTCAGAACGTAGGAATCTGAATTTACACTATAAAAATATTAAAAACTAGTTAAAGCTTACTACATCACCCACGCAGAAGTTCGTTCACATTCCTAAAGAAACGGATTGCTATAATAATTTTTTTTTTTTAAGTTTTATTGGTAGCTACTAAAAAATGTGACAAATGTCCTAACTTTTGACACTGTAATTCAATGTAGTAAATACTAGATTTAAACAACATCCATATATTTACAATAAGAATTACAATATACAAAATATACATAATTACAGACTAAAAATATTTACATTACAAAATATCGTTTAAAAAAATCCTCCGCGTCATTGCCGACTGGGAAGGTTCCCAGAATGCTGGTTGTGTTGCCACATTGGATGGCGATACTTATTCTTTGAGCCAGAAAATAGCCAGCCTTCTGGTCCTGAGAAGCATCGATTAGGCGTTTAGCAATGTCTCTATAAAGGCGGCGAGCTTTCGGACCCCATGACCCCAGTGTCTCAACCCCAAACGGCTCAAATATGTAATCACCTGCTAGGTTAGCATATTTACGCCGTTTAAGGCCTTCAGCCGATACAGCAGCGGCGCCAGCACATCCGGATGTGCTTGGAAGGTGTTAAGGTGCTAAGGTGTCAACGCATGTAGCGTCCCACACCAAAGGCCTTCCCATCTTCCACGGTAGCAACGACATACCGTCCGGTCTCTTTCCATCGCTTCGTGCTAAACCATTTGGTTCACGCACGGCCGGAAGACCTGCGGTGGAAAGAGTCCTACGAATTATGTCGTTTAGAATAGCGTGCCGAGGTATACGACCTGCGCTTCTGCTACAAGAAAGGCCATGGTGTCCCAGATTATCGACGGCTACTCCACAGGTGCAATGATGCGGGGATACACAAGGTGTACCCAGCCGAAGGCAAGTGGCAATGCGGAAGGTTGTGTATCAAGTATAACATCCTGTATATCAATAAAGTTAAACAAATATCCAAAACAAATGCTTTCTGTGTTATAAACTCATCATTAATTTTCGAACACGATGTTCAGAATTCCTTGCACGTATAACTAAAGGCAGCAACGTATGTAATTGAATTACGCAGCGGAACCAAACCAGTATCATGTGAACATGCTGTAATCAAATAACGCGTCACGTTCAAGCTTTTAAAAATCAATTACCGTATACCGTAACTCAGCAATAGTGTACAAATACATGTAATTTTATAGACCGTTCGGTACAATATAAAGGTAGAGAAACTTTTCTCAATGCATCTAAAATTTATGGATGACTTCACAAAGCTTTCAGACTCAATTTACAATTATTTGACATAAACTAACTCGTAGACCTAAATTGTGTCTCAGTGTGTATCTTCTTAATCAGTCTGAGAACATATAGCTAGGTACACTTTGTGTTATTTGAAGATCAAGAGCAAATGTAGGTAATCTTAAAAAAACACTGAACAGAACAGACAGAAGAAGAACGCCGGTAACCCCCGTAGTCAACAGTCATACATTCTCAGGTGTATTTATTTAGGCTCTAAGCAATGTAAAAAATAAGAAATATTTTTTTACATAGATACATGTTTACAGCGTAATTTATGTGCGCTCAGCAAACTACAGTATTATACACCCAAATAATATTAGGTCTTGTAGGTAGTCTCAAATCGATATGTCTCGTCGGAACAAGCAACTTTGCCTACGCCCGTAGGCATGCAATATCTTGATTCGATAACCAATCTACTCGCTTCTGTATTCAAGTAGTCTGCAGAAACGGCATATCTGTAGTAGACACGCTACATTAGCGTAGGTACCTACATACATTTGCAATAAAATTTAATTGAATCCATCTCATCTAATTCAGAGTCCAACTTCAGTTACTTTTGGTAAAATGAAATCAAAAAGGTATATACTTAAAACATTTATTATCTATGCATTTTCCTTTAATACAGGTGCAATGAGATACTAAAATTAATGAAACAGAACAACAGATAACACCTTTGTGTTTGTTGTACGGAATCTCATGTGACCCGCCGCGTTGACTTAACCACCTTGTCTACTTATGCTCGAAAAACCAGTCATTCCTTTGAAAGAAGTCCCCATCACATACAGGGATACTAATAACTTTGGAGTGAAAATAAATAGACAGACATACATCACGCATTGACGCCTAAGTATATCCCCGAAATGGTAGTCAGAGGTTCATTAGGTACCTCGACTCGCCCTCCTTGATAAGATAGTGTCTACAGTTGGCCGCTAATACCGAAGTATCCAGTGCGCGTCTGATTTAAAATGTGAATCTAAATATTGTCAACGATTGTTCCGAGGGATCTCTAGACGGAGAGTCCGCCTTGGGCCTTGGGCCGTGGGTCGAACGCAGTCTCAAGTAATACTTATGTTTGGTAATACAATTATTCAATCCAGTTTATTTTAAATTGTCAATCAATCAATCATGCTAGATTCGCAAAACAATAGATGTATATTGGTCTCGTGTCAAAATCATTAATATACAAATGTATACTTAGTATAAAAAAAATATAAAAACAAAATGAACAAATTATTAAGTAAACATATTTCCTTAAGACGAATGTACGTTGGTCTCGTGTCAAAATCATTAATATACAAAAGTGTATACTTGGTAAAATAATAAAAAAAAATTATATAAAATAAAAACAAGTTAAAAGAAATTCACGCAGTAGTCAAATAATTACAAAGTATGCCACAATTTTAGCATTTATGAGGGACCTGCGACCTGCGCCATGCTCAAGCCAGACACTTATATACTCTATCTTTGAGGTAATTGACTGTTTTATAGTAAGCTTAAAAAAGCTTACTATAAATGTTATGTATAAAATGTAAAAACATAAGGTGGTCTTTACAAAGATTTTAAATTTATTGTCGGGCATAGAAAGGACTGATTCAGGCAATTTATTATAAAAGCGTATACCTTTCCCCTTAAAAGAATCACTAACTTTGCTAGCCCGATAACATGGAGGGAGCAGTTTACTTTTGTTACATAGATTCCTGTCTGTAACGTCACTTACTTTAGTATAGCTAGATATATTTTTTCTAACATGTAGTATGTTTTCCAATATATATTGGGAAGCAACTGTTAAAATATTAATTTCTCTCTAAGAGAATCTGTCCCTAAGAGATTGTGTCAACCCATTCTCGGTAGATACATTACAGTACACATCTACACTTTGCCAGTAATTGCGTAATTATTTAAAATAATATATTCCTGCTTCTACTATTCTTTCTAGATCGCGCTATTACGGTCATCGTTTCTTAGTGGTAGAGCATTCCCCTTGTTAGGAATAGGCCGCAGGTTCGAGTCCTGATGACATTTAGTTTTTGTGATTTATAATTTATATCTAAATCTTAACGTAAAATAAGTAGAGCAGCAACTTTTTAATACTAAGAGTTATCAAATTTCTTCCACGCTACAAATATTGGATAACCAATTTTTTTTTAAATCGTCGTTACAAGCTATTATATACCTACCTATAATATTAGCTTACGGCCCTTAAGTAGTTCAGTCTCATAATATGGTCTCTTAGTTATTTTGGGGTTATCCATCCGAGGGCGTACACGGGGTGTACAGCGATGAACGATAGATAAAGGCAATTTAAAAAAAAACCTGGAAATAGTAAAACAAAACAATCACAAATTATTACACTTTGACTTTTCGAAAATCATACAAGTGCAATGACCACCAACACCACATTAACACATTGTCATAGTTATCCACACAGCTACCAGTGCCAAGTACCTACGTTCGGAAAGCTCCTTATTCGAAACTATTAACTAAAGTGGTGGTATTTGAGGCCGTTGTTAAAAATACGTCTTGAGCTCATACTCGTATCTAGGTCACATCAGAAATCAGTCCCCGCCTGTATCAGTGTTTATTACGCGTAGGGATCGAGCCATGATTGCCAATTGCAACAGTAGAATATAGGGTCTTTAATAAACTTATGCTTGTATGACAGTTCTATAATCAATGCTGAATATTCTCAACAACACAAAATCGCGGCTATATCCCCGAAGAGCTAGACAGAGGTGTTCATTACGCCCATATTTCTTCAATCACTTCTTCTTCTCGTGTCGTTGGGCAACACTATGATGATTATATTGTCATGGCCCAGTGCTCTGCGACGCGAATCGCATTTGGCCTCGCCTCGTACAGGTCATGTAAGGCGCACGACTCTGGGCAACCCGGACATGACATGACATCGCTGTTGGCAGACAGAAGATACTACTGGTGGTCCCACGTAATTGGGGGCGAGCCTATTGCAGTCTTTCAACAGGTCAGGATGACTTGGGGTCCTAGAGATGTATAGCATCCTACTCTCTCACGCTTAGATTATATCATTGGTATCGCCAGCGGAACAGTTTTGCAACATTTCTATGGTTACTGCGCTCCTATTGTTTGTAGCGTAATGTATATCCTCAAAAATTCAATAGACATTAATTTTTTTTTTCACTTTTGCTACTACAAACCTACTTCGTGAGTTTAGCTAGCGCGTGCAACCAAACAAATAAACTCTTTAGTTCTGTACAAAGACATCAAAGATTAATAATCTAGGAAGTCTGAATTAAGGGCGCCAACGCACTAGCGACCAGGCCGCGGCGACCACGTTCGCGGCCTGGTCGCCCAGTGCGTATGCTGCCGCGACATGTCGAGCGGCCAATACTTTCAGTCGACTTACAAGGGTGTGTCAAGATGACGTGCAGAAGATAATCACACTAACTGTGCTTGTGTATTTACTGCGAAAACGAAAAAGGAAGATTTCACGTAAGAAACAGTTTTGGGTGCATCCATTACTATACGAGAGACTAAAGGATTTTATATTTTACTTATTTTATGGAATATAGGAATTGGGTCGCATTTTTTTAATTCGCGAATAGTGAAAACGCGAATGAAGGAAGCGCGAATAAGGAGCTCTTACTGTATAAACACCTAACAAGTTCTGCCTTTTCTTTATTTTCTAATGTTTCACTACCTAAGGCTCAAATCACACCGAAATGGTAGCGGCTGGCAGCGCAGGGCAGCGGCGCGACTGCTCGCGGCCGCCCGCGACTGTTCGCACCCGACCGCGACTTGCCTCGTGATATTTCTATGCGCAGTTTACATTCTACATTTAACAAGAAATCTTATGTGTGCTTGATCGCTGTAATATTTTGACTTTTTATTGTAAAGGCACACGTGCTTTTAGACCAAATAAATAAGCTTTTCTTCGTGATCCATTTTGCATGACATGACCGTATCCGATGCAGTTCGAGGGAAGAGTGAGGCCTGCGGAGAGCGGGTGCTGTGGGCAAGACACTGCCAGCGGCCGCCCGCGACTGCTCGCTTGATCAGTCGCGCGCCGCCGCCCGCCGCGTAGGAGTCGTCAGAGTGCTCGCGGCGTCGCGGGCGGCCGCGAGCCTTTCCTAGTTTCTCAAGCGATACTATGTATTACAATCAAAGACCTTATAATACAACGGACATAGGATCTAGAACAAATCGCAAGAAAATAATGTCCCGAGTCGACCTATACATTATACATAGGCATACATAGATATAAACAAATTTCATATTAAAATTTAAACCTTGATTCAACGGAATAGTGTTCACTTTTGTTTGCACTAATTTATCGCATTACGTAGCTTCTATCTGTCCGCCTGACTAATTCACCTTATGCAGCTTATACTTGAACTACGTGAACATAGAAACAATGGAGTAGGTTTATTTTGTTAAAGTCTTTTAAGGATTCCATGATATGTACCTACGTAGGCGTAATAATTAATGTAAGACTACAATAAATTCCATAATCTTATAAATTGTAATTACTTGTTTATGTTAGACGAAATAAGCTGAAAAACTAATTAACGACTGACAAAGATTTTTTTTTTCGAGTCAGTTTCATAATAAGTAACTGTAGTGTATGAATAACAAAAAGGGAATTAATGAATTTAACTAATTATAATATTATAAATGCCAAACTTCTTGCGGGTGTCAAAGTTCTTCCGCTTTCATTACTATTTTCATAACGCTATGTCGCTACGTCTACTACAAGATAGCCGTGTTTCAAGTGACTGAATTAGTTGCTAAAACTGCGCATCATTAATTTATTTTTATCTTATGGTTAATTTTTGGGATACGAAATTATTGGCTACTAGCTGATCACCGTGACTCCGCCCGCGAGATATAGTTATCTCGGCCCCGATTCCCGTGGGAATACATTACCGAGAATCCAAATAAAAAGAAAATAACAGTACATACACGAAATAAAATGACATGTGTAATTATATTTATGACAAAACAATGATACCCTGTGAAAATTAAAAACATTTTTGGGCTTATCTCCTCCATTCAATCAAGGGATTCTTGTACAAGTTTCATAAAGATCGGACCTCTTTTTGTTATGTCCATAAAATGAGCCGAACAAACAAGATTGTTATTTTTTGGATCAAAATATTCTTCTCGCCGTGCTAGGGCAATAATATTTTTCCATTGTGCACAGTGTACTGGGTCCCGAGGAAAACTGAAATAGATGTAGGTTCATATAACGAAAAAAAAATCATAAAGAGCCAAGGCGTCTCCACTATAATCTTTGTTCCAAATAGTTTTATCGCTATCGGTAATCCGAATAAATCTGAATGGTCATTTTGTTAGTACATTATTCAGTGAAAATGAAATGGTCTCTTTCTTTTTACTGAGCTTGGGATGAGTTCGAAAGAGACAGATAGGTACTTCGGTATTGGACTGGATTGCAATATTTACTTTTGTCTTTTAATTTATTATCGACGAAATACTGTATTTTAAGTGAAATAATAAATTGCAAATAATAAAACAAAAGCTTATTTACTGAAAATATGATACACCGTCTTCAATTTGCTTTTTTTTCGTAGTTTTTACACGTTTTTACAATACAGTACGGCATTGTGCAACGTGTTGTCGTTCAGTTGTCAAAATCAAGACTGGCGCGCGATTGTTTCTCTTTTAGCGTTTTGTTTCTCTTTTAGTTCGGACACTTTTGAGCGATGATCCGAAATCCATTGTATTTAAAATCATTGATTACAATAATAAAGATAAAGTTTAAAATCATATGACACTGAAAAAGCTCGCCGCTGCGCTGCCAGCCGCTGCCATTTCGGTGTGATTTGAGTCTAATATATTGGTCAGTTCAAGCCATAACTGCCGTTTAACGTCTTTATTAGAATAATCATTACATGATATTCTAATAAAGACGTTATTCCGTGTCGAAATGATCGGACATTGTAAAATAATACCATCCTGTAGCGATACACGTCTGGTCGCCGCGGCCGGTGCGGTAGCACTGAATGAATTTCAAAATAAAGTGATGATCTCGATGGCCACGTATGGTCGCTGGTCGCGGAGCATGCTATTGGACGCCGCGGCCAATGGTGGCCGCTGGTCGCCGGCCGCTAAGTGCGTAGGTCCATAAGCGATTGCTTATTAAAATCAGAACTCATTGGCCGCCGCGACCTGGCCGCCGCGGCCTGGTCGCTAGTGCGTTGGCACCCTAAGTTGTGTAATACTTTAAATCTAAATCATTTTGTTTAAGTAGGACTACTTTAGGGTCCCGTAGTTCAAGTCTCGGAACCCTTATAGTTTTGTCATGTCCGTCCGTTCATCCCCGGATTTCCCCCCGAACGGCTAGTGCTAGAAAGACCAAACTTTGTATGGATATGTGTATATGTAGCGCTTTATTGGCGTAACAAGAACTAGCGCTTAAAAGAACATTATGAAAAATATTTTTTTGGGGTACATACCTCTCCTACACGTAAAGTAGGAATGATTTTTTTCTCGCGTCTACTCCATTGCGTGAGGTAGCATTAGATAGGTCTTTTAAAATCATAGGGAGGTTGCTAAGACAATTTTTTGATTTAAATATCCGTTTGTGCAATTTTGTTTTAAACATGGTGTCACTCCCGGTCTTTTAAAATATAATCGGCTGTCTCGAAAAATTTTAAAAAAATCAGTATGTAGTAAACTTTGGAAAACTAAAACGGATTACATAACTCTATTAGTTCAGGAGTTACCGGGGTTATTACGGGTAACCACGGAACCCTATTATGTGCTAGGCCCGACACTAACATAACCAGCATAAAACATCCAAATCTACCAATGTCAGTGTTCACTACCATTTTTAAATATGTACCAAGTACCGTCATTATTTTTGCCTTGCAACGATTATATTGTTACTAGCTGACCCGGAGACCATTCTTTATCCACACCTTTATCGCTTAGGGGTTTCAAAAATAGTTTACGACCGATTCTCAGCCCTGCCAAATATGCACAAAATTTTTCGGCTAAGCCGTTTCTGAGGAGTTTGGCATGGTTTGGCAACAAACACGAGAATTCTAAAATATTAGAAGATAAACTTACAATATTTTCCTTAAAAAAACGTGCTTAGTAAAAGTAAATCCTTAGCTAAATGATTCAATAACATACGTACCTACTTATACTTTATTGCTAAAGTAAAAATATACGAAAAACGTGACTATCCTTATCCGATTTAATATGTTAGAAAATGTAATAATGCTTAAAAATCACATTCCCTATCCGTAGTTTGTTGGGCGTTCGCTAAGTGAAGAGAGCGCGGAGCGCGCGCCCGCTCTGTGCACAGGTGGTTGCCTGACCCTGTATCCAGCTGCACTAAAATCCAGCATAACCACAGCAGACCAAACTTCGGAAGGGCCTCGTCTGGGCGTGGATACTCACTCGCTGTAGACAAGCTGCGAGCCATAGTCTCCAGCGGAAGTAGGTGGAACGTGGCCGTGCCCTTCCATGAGCACGTTATATCGCGACGGAGGCGGCTGAGAGTGAGAGGGCGTACCCTCCCCGTTGAGTTACGAAGTCTGCGGCCAAGACGCCGCGTACTCAACTATGCTCAAGAACATCCAACGACCTTACAGAAGCAGGCCAGGAGAGGTGCGTGCTGTGGGGCTGTTTACTTACCGACGCGGGATAAAACCCAACCCTAAAGATGCGGGATAGTACCCAACCCAACCGCGTGACAGAGGCCACGAAGGTTCTGTTTTTTTTTATTCCGCGGCCCAAGGTCGCGGCTGCTCCTACGTCCGTTGCCGGGCATCTCTGGTACGTACCAGAAGGTATTTCCAGTGGCACCCGGCGGACTTTGGCCTCTGCGCTGGGGTTTGGTCGGGTTTATGCCGCGTCGTTGGGGTCGGGTTTTATCACGCGTCGGTGAGCGAAACTGGTTGCACGCGACCCTTCTAGCCTGCTACTGTACGGACGCGGGTGGCTACCCCGCCGTCCTCAGGCCCCGATAATAGGGGTCGATGGTCCTGGTGTAAATGAGTCTGCGGTGTCCTGGCCGTTGACTGCGGAACTCAGCGGGGAAGGTAAGCTCCCTCTCCCTCTCGGCCGCCTCCTTCGCGAGCATGACTTGCTCCCAGAAGGACACGGCCGCGTTCCACCTACTCGCGCTGGTGACCATGGCTTTCAGCATGGTTTCCAGCGAGATGGTATTCACGCCCAGACCCACTACGAGGTCCCGGCGCTGACTCGCCCACGCTAAGCGCTCCACCAACGTGTGGAGTGCAGTGTCGTCGTCGAAAACATCGCAGTGTTGACGCCGGTGTGTGACCTCACGATGGATGCGAAACAAATAACTACCGAAGCATCCATGCCCGGTAATTACCTGCGTCGCACGATACGTGAGGTCACCATGCCGCCTCTACAGCTACTCGTCCATGATCGGTCTCAACGGCGCCGCGATGACGGTGGTTCCCCACTTTGGTTGCTCAAGTCGCACCCTCTATGTCTTCATGAGACCCTGGCGGAGTTGGGACCGCTGGGACTCAATTTCTCGATACGCAGGCCTGTGCTGCTCCAGCGCCTCCTTGAGCCATTCAAACATTAACGCAAGGGCTCTCGCTTCCAGGCCCCATGGAGGGGTCCCGGTTAAGAGACATGCAGCCTCTTCGGAGCTCGTGCGGTACCCCCTTATAGGCCACACAGGTGGCCCAAAACGTCCAAAACCGTAGGGGGAGAATCCCCCGCGTACGTAAAACTAAAAAAAAAACAGTAAACGTGCTTAGGCGTAGCTACCTACTGTCGTCAAACGTTAGCTTAGGTACTGTATTAGGTACATTAAATTCTCCAGTTCATAAACTCCAAAAAAGGTAACTAAAATTATCTTCGCCATGTTGTTGTATCTGTAATGAAAAATGCCCAATAAGGTCCAAATAGAAGGAGCGTAGGACGAAGGTAATAAATAGAACAAACCGAATACAGTACACTTGTTAATTCTAGTTAGGTTTAAAGAAATACGAAAGTTTGTGTGTAGGTAGAGATGGGTGTGTGAATGTTTATATACTAAAGTAATATACGTATTTACCTACGAAATTGCCGTTTTGTACGACAAAAGTTGAAGTAATTTTTCTTTTAGACTTATTTATTTCTGGTAATCAAAGTATACACCCATGCAATTGATACGTCTTTGCCAACACTTTGTATTTTTATTACCTTTCTTGTAAACATCCGCGGGACAGGAAACAACAAACTCTTCAAAGGCGTTTTTACAGCCTTTCGGAAAATAATATTTTCACCGTTAAAAATTTGTTCAAATTTTATTAATATTAGGTAGGTGGTAGGACCGGTGACAATGGAGGATGAGATAACAGTTTCAAACCCCAATTCCTTGTAGTTTGGGAAAAGTTTATTTGTACAGTATGAGATGGCGTGTTGTTGTAAAGGAGAAGCAAGGACGTTCAATTGACCAAAGCTGATTGAGTGGTGAGTGCTTCTCTATCATTGTCGTCAGTGCTTCACAGTACACGTCTGGACCGCCGGGCGCCACTGGAAATACCTTCTGCGTGTGAACCAGAGACGCCCGCCAACGGACGTAAGAACAGCCGCGGCCTTAAATTAAAAAAAAAGTACATGTCTGGAGTAATGCTCATGCCGTTTTGTAAGACACTGTGACGAATCACACCGGCACTAGACCACCAAGCAGTAACCACAGCCTTTCAAGGGGTTTCATGTCATCATTTTTCGACTCGGGCACCAGTACAGAACCAGGATCTAATTAATTTTCTGAGTGTTTTCGACTGTCGAACACAAGTCGAAATTTCCAGAACTAAAGCGGGGAGCCAGTAACGGGTAGAAAGTTCGTTAGCAGAGTGTGCTCCATAAACGTTTTTGATGATAAGTGCCGTTTGTGCCGCATTACTGCCACAATAGAAGTCATATTCCACAATTACTTGAATTTTAAAAGTATCCATTATGACATAATCACTCAAAAGGGGTAAAACCATTCACTGGAAACACTACACTAATAAATTATAAACAAAAGCCTAATTTTGAAAAAAATATGTCATGATTTAAACCATCATTAATTTGATTTCAGAATTCATCGCATTTTTTTTGTTTGAAATGTTCAGTAATGTGAACATTTCCAACACTTTCTGAATAAGCACAACAATGAAGACTAAAATTGCCGTACTCAGTACTGTAAAACGGCAATTTCATAGGTAAAGAATATTATCTATCTATATAAATATTTAGATAGATAATATTCTCCTCTATTAAATAATACGACAATTAGTATGTCTGTCTGTCCGTCGGTCGCGTTTTTTCAATTTACATACATTTGCATGAAATATTAAAATATTCTTTTTTTTTTTTTTTTTTGTATTTGAGGCGATACAAAGTTCGTTGGGATAACTAGTTATCCTAAATACAGAACTGATTTTGAGGAAAAATTAAGACACATTTATAAATAACTAGCTGACGTCCGTGGCTTTGTCCACTTGACAAACTGTATACTTAAACATTCCTCAGGAACCATTCTATCTATTGGTGAAAACCGTATCATAATCCATTAAGTAGTTTTAAAGATCTAAGCACACATAGGGATAGACAGCGGGTAGCGACTTTGTTTAATACTATGTTAAGATTAAAAAAAACATTGTAAAATAAAATATTTCAGGATGTAATCAGGTATTGTAGGATTATTCCTCCTAAAAGTCCTCTACTAGCAGCGTAACACCAACTTTACCTTATGTAGCGCTTGCAAAGGAAGGGCTCATTAGGAATAGGCAAATTCTTGTGTTTTGAACTTTTTTCGTTGCTGTCAACCAACCTGTGCAAACAACCTCTTAACATAAATATGGGTAAAAGACAAATACAATCAAATTAAAAATCTTTAAAAGACTTTATCTCTACACACATTCTATAGGCACAACTTTTTCTTTAAATAAACATCATTAAAACAAAACAATATTGACTAAAAAAGGTACCGCCTGAAACCAATGTTTTTTTTCTTTGATTCTATTTGTTTCCTCGTTCATAATGGTAGTAACAGTTTACTTTGGTATAACTTGCGTATGGAGATAGTCTGAGACCCTGGACAGGTACCTAATAATAGACTACTTTTATCTCAATAGTCCCTGTGGTAATGGGCAAATTTCCACGCGAGTGAATCCGCAGACATTATTTAGTATTTTACATACATGAGCAGATTCATAACTTCAATTTGGGTCACTTTGGTTCCATGAAATTGATCAAAGTGAACCTGTGTTAGTAAACTAATTTGAGAACAACAGGACACACTGAATTGAGTAAATCTGAGTATAACCCTTAACTATTCAGTGATCTGAGACGGTGGTATCTTCTTCTGCGATGAGCTGTCACATTAACCGTTAAAATGAAATTGTTGATACATTACGATAGCTAAAAACCGGCCAAATGCGTGTCGAGTCACGCATAGAATAGGGTTCCGTAGTTAGCCATACCTTAGCCTCTATAACTCCTGAACTAACAGTGTTATTTCCTTCGTTATAGTTTTCTTTAAAGTTCATTACATGGACTACCATCATGATTGTTTTGAAGCCAGCCATTTAGCTTTTAGAGGGGGAACACTGTTTTAACAAAAAAATGTACGAGTATTATAAAGTTAAATATCTCGCAGACGGATACTTAAATCAAAAAATCGGCTCAATGTTTTTAAAATACCTAACTAATGATACCCCACAAGATGGGGTTAACGTGAGGAAAAAATCATCACCACTTTACATTTAAAGCAGGAAGGAAACGCAAAAAAAATTTTTTTTTTCGTATTTTACTGTCGCACATTTTGTCGGCGTAGTAAATACACATATTATACATACACCATTTAATTTTTCCAGCACTAACTGTTTGGGAGGAAAACCAAGGAGTACAGACGGACGGACGGACATGACGGAACTATAAGGGTTCCGAGACTCTTCCGAGACAGAGTGACTAAATAAGTGTATAGGTCTTCAGTCAGCATCACGTCAAAGATTTGGTCCAGACATAGTTTGAAAATGCTGATAGGTATTAGGCTACGTTTTATGACTGTTTCAGATATGCATGTTGAAAATAAACACCAAATGTGCGTAAGAAAATGCAAAAATAGCTATAAATATACAAAACGAACGGAATGCAGTTATACGCATAGGTACCGATATTTTAAATGGCATACCTTATAGATACTAAAGGTATACACATATATTTTACTATGTTGACCTACAACATTCAAACTTATTTACTTACGATTGAGTATAGAATCGAAGTTATATCCAACTCCATACAACCTATCTACATTATTATATTTCATACCTACTACCGGGATGAAAAGTAGCCTCAGCCATAATGCAGCTACATAATATATGGAAGAAATTGCTCAATCGGTCGGTTGCTCTTGGAAGAATCCCCTGACGCCGGTGGACTTTGGCCACCTCTGTGACCTCTGTCTGGTGTTGGGTTGGGTTTTATCGTGCATCGGTGAGTGAAACTGCGTGCTAAAGGACATCAACCCCGCAGCACGCAACCCTTCTAGCCTGCTTGTTTAAGGCCATTCGTGGTCGATGGTCTTGGGTGTAGAAATCTGCGGCGCCCTGGCCGCTGACTTCGAAACTCATCGGGGTGGGTACACTACCTCTCCCTCTCGGCAGCCTCCTTCGTGAGCATACCCTGCTCGAAGAAAGACACGGCCACGTTCCACCTACTTCCGCAGGAGACCATGGCTCAAAGCATGGTCTCCAGCGAGAGAGTATGGATACTCTCAGAACTCAGACCCACGACGAGATCCCGGCGCTGATTCGTTCACGCTGAGCACTCCACCAACGTGTGGAGTGCGGTGTCTTCGCCGAAGGCCTTGCAGTGTCCACACTGGGGTGTGACCTCACAATGGATGCGGTGCATATACGTACCAGGCCCGGGCCCGATAATGATCGGCGACGCGCGATAGGTAAGGTCACTGTGCCGCCTCTGCAGCCACCTTTCTATTATCGGTTTCACCGCCGCGATGGTGGTGATTCCCCACCTTGGCTGCTCAAGTCACACCTGTCATATTTCCATTAGATACTGACGGAGTTGGGACCGCTGAGCCTCGATTTCTCTAGACGCTGTGGTCCCGCTCCAACACCTTCTTATGCCATTGAAACAATGACGCAAGCGCTCTCGCTTCAAGGGGTCAATATTCGAGTACAAATCTAAACATTCATTGTATGATGCCCTACGCTTATAGTGCGGGGTACCCATATTTGTTAATTGGATTGCATCTTTATTTAACCTACACATGAACTTAAATTAGCTTAGGAATGCATCGTAATCATTGTCAATGAAAATACCACCTATAAAATAAAACAATTGGTTGGTCGATATTTGACTTACATAAGGCAGATATTTGGGGGCGCTTTCCCGACTGATGCCTAACCTAAAGATACCCAACGCTTCCTACTGACTGTACTTGGGATCGTGCAAATTATGGCCCCATACAGGGCTCCCGTATGGGCGGCGAAATTGATCGCCAACAACGCGTATATTTTAAATAGACCGTTGAACACCCTGGTCGTCAAGATAATAAGGGGTACCGCACGAGCCCCAATGGGAATACTTCCGAGTGCGCTCTTGAGGTAATCCAAAAAAAATGCCGCTAGGCGGAATAAGGCACCCCGAACAGGCCACACAGTTGGTCATAGTCCACCGGGGGCCACTGGAAATACCTTCTGCGTGCGTACCAGAGACGCCCGGCAACGGACGTCAGAGCGGCCGCAGCTTTGGGCCGCGGAAATTTAAAAAAAAACAAAAAATGCGGAATAAGGCGGCGCCGTATCCACCCAGTTCGCTGGCGGCGATTTGGATCAGCGAGGGGATGTTCCTCCTTCGTGTCCGGAAAGCTGTCAGTCGGTAGGTAAGGGTCCTGCGCAGCCAGCACGACTATGACCAGGTGAAGGGCATCCACGCGGTGCGATGACCTGCACGAGGTTCCTCCAGCTGGGACGATCACTAGACCACGATGACTGCGAAGAAAGCGCGCCCCTGCATCAACCGCCTCAGAAATAGGCTGAGGGAAGAGCCAAGACTGGATTATGGCCTTCTCCGCTAGTAGGTTTCGATCAACTCTTCTGTTATCTGTATGTTCTTACCAGATAAAGTTAGCGGTCCCGAAATAATAATTTCGTAATCACAATTAAATTATTAATTAATTTTATTTAGGTACCTATGTACATTCATCTTTGTAAATATAGGCGAATTGATCAGCTCTATTTAACATCCTGTTTTTATGCGGTTGGAGATAGGCAAGGCAATCTTTGCTTGGATATAACTGGTGTAAAGTGTATGGGTTGTCATGAATGTAAAAGTAAAAGGAAATATTAAAAACAATTTTGGGGCCGTGCATGATACAAACACTACAACATGATACAAACATTACCTAAAAATGTACACTACAGTGAAATAATATAAGGCAATAGTTTCCTGCACAGATCTAAATTGGCATTTAATCGTACAGGTTTGACGTCCTCGTGAATGGTGGGGGCGCAGTGACGTTGCAGTTCCAGCGGTCGCCGTTCAAGCCTCTGAGGAAAACAGTGTTCGTACCGTGGAATCAAATAGTAGTACTACCACCAGTGCAAATGGAACTTACTGATGACAGCATTAAAGTACCTACTCCGAGGTATGTAATCAATCAGTTTAGTTTTATGTAGCAGTATATCGCGAGTAGGTAACTGTCCCAGTACACATTTTCATCAAGCTTGCTATCCACTGCAATGATATTCAGGTCCTGCCATTTGTATAATTTTGATTTCGTAAGTTTTTATAGAATTAAGTAACTTAAAAATGTTATTATACAATATCCTTTACAACAACCTTTCATTGTAACAATCACGTGAAATGAATTTATAACAAAACAGGCCAATGAATTATTTATTATTATTTTTAGAACCCTAACAAACTAAGCGACACGGGGGTGATATGCACCGGACCAATGTCACTCGCCCGAGGCTTGAAATAAACAAAGACGGTCGTTTACCCTTCTCTGTATCCAAAGCGCTTATAAAAACCAAAGCTTTAACGTTCTCATCTATAATAATATGCCTTCTAGGTGCTTATACCATGTTTTCTATATTATACCTATTTTTTTCTATTTACTAAAAGAACATCAATTCGAGCGAGCTGGATGTCTTCTCCTGCACAATGGTGGGAAACTCAGACTCCATCATGCGCTGCACATGACCATGAACGTCTTCGGCCAGAGGTAGTGGCAGTGCCACCATTGGCTTCACCAGCTGCGTCTTCAGCCACAACGACTACAGTAATTTATCCTGAGGCTCAGGTAAGTCAAGTACCTCAAGTCAGTACTCGGAAGTAAATAATGTTAGAGAGTTACTCTAACCTTCTATAATTTGTACCTATTGGTTTCACCATATATAGGTATTAAACTATTACCAAATTCTAGAGACACCTTGTGCTTCAGTTAAGCCAGTCATAGGTTCGTTGCCATATAATCACCATAATTGGTAATTAATTATTTCTAGTAATGCAAACAAATGGTAGACATTCTCTGGTCATAGGTTCGTTGCCATATAATCACCATAATTGGTAATTAATTATTTCTAGAAATTCAAACAAATGGTAGACATTTTCTGTTATCTGCTGCGTTGAGAAAGTGGTCCGTTTACTTAAATAGTGTAGTCGTAAGTTAGTAGGTACCTAATCTTATTTATGTTCTTATTTCCAGATCGTGAGCGAGTCTGTTGGCATACCTAGTTCATCCGTAAAACTAACGTACCGTTCATCTCAATCAGCTGGTTACCTATCATGCGTACATGTACAACTAACACGACGTATAATACCAGCGTCGTTAGTTCGTGTACATGTACAAGTTGAGATCGAAGGCTCATTGCACACTCATTCATACGAAGCTGACCCTGACCTGACTCACATCTTCGCCTGGAATAAGAGAAACGTATACAAACAGAAGGTAAGTTAGTAAAATAAATCTTTGCCCTAATCAGATAGGGGTATCTAAAAAAAAAAACATTTACTATAATTCCACCTGTTTCTTCGAATGGCTTGGTAGAAGCTATACACCTACATTTTACCAGTTATTCTGTTGGTCTGACCTATTGCCGCTAATCGTGAAGCCTCATGCAATCACAGGGGAGGCTGACTTAAGACCTTAACATCATATTGCGACTTCTATGAGCCTTAGATACCTAACGAACTATCATAGTAACAAACAAACTGCATAAATGTTAAGCATAATCTATCGACAAGCCGCGCCTAATTTTTTAGCTGGCTCTTTAAACGATTTTTTGTATTATTCTAGGTGTATGGCCAGGCTCAAGCCAAAATATCAATTGGTTACGAATACACGTCCTGTGAAACTACTGTATGGGAAACACAAACCGCAACATTAACTGGTTTTGATGTGGATATATCAGATATTGGGGGTTGGGGGCTGGATATACATCACCACTATAACTTCCACGAAGGTATTCTACAAAAGGGTGATGGAGCTTTACTACACTTGAAACAATACCCGAGAACTGTTCAGGTAAGCAAATATTTCAAATCATAAATTTTTTATGCTTTCAATTCTAAAGCCCAATCTTGTTAAATTCTATACCTACGTTGAAGTGTCTAAAATAGAATGCAATTCTCTTTTAGGTGGTTATGGGTACTGGCCTTCAACGTTCATTGGAATGTCCCGATCATTGCAACGGAAAAGCAGCTGATTCCCGTCTATTAACGCCAACTGCACTGACATCTGGTCCCGACGGGTCTCTATACGTTGGTGACTTCAACCTAGTTCGCCGTATAACCCCCGAAGGCGTTGTTACTACTGTACTTCAATTACAGTAAGTAGCTGATACAATAAATTAACAACTACACAGAAATTAAAGCGTCCGTAGCTTGGTAGCTAAAGAGTTGGACTTGCGTTTCGACGACGTGATTTCGATCCCCGGTCACCACACTACTGACGTGAACCGACGGGAATGCTAGTTGAGCGTATATGCACTTGCTTTAAAAAAATTATGACCAGAGATTGTGTCATAAGGATTAGATAACTGTTTATAAGTAGTCCATTGCCAAATTACTGAGACTTCCTTTTCAACCGACTTCCAAAAAAGCAGGAGGATCTCAATTCGACTGTGTTTTTCTCATCTTTGGACTGGGTGAACCGATTTTGATTTTTTTTTTTCAATTGAATGCTACAGCTTCCCAAGTGCTCCCATTTCAATTTGGTTCTATTCCAACCATTATTTGGTCCCATTTCGGTAATTGCAAATTTCGGTAATGAAGAACATGCATATAAAACTCACGAGGCATTATCAAGACTGTCTCAAAGAGAACAGCTGTTCTCTTTGAGACAGTCCTGATAATGCCTCGTGAGTAGGTGAAACATATGTCGACGTTTATAATGTCTTCTATTTACCGTAATCATTGCAATTATCGAAAATTCAACATCATATTTTCCATTGTTTTATCATGGACTTTCGCCAGGTAACGCCTGACTCCATTCAGTATTTAAGAACATGCATATGCCTAATTCTACTTAGTAATAATAACTTATTTTCCGTTTTACAGAACGACCCAAGTTGCATATCAATACTACATTTGTATATCACCAGCAGATGGTTATCTGTACATATCAGACTCAGAAAGGCACCAAGTCCGAAAAGTAATAGCATTAGAGAAAGTGCGCGATCCATCATCGAATTCTGAACCAATTGTTGGTAGTGGTGAACGTTGTGTACCCGGAGACGATTCTAATTGTGGGGATGAAGGACCTGCTATTAAAGCTAAGCTATCGCATCCTAAAGGTATTTATGACTTTATTTACATTGAAAAGACAGTTTGTGTCAACAACACGTGCCATTATATTATAACCATATTTTCTCTTCCAGGCCTAGCAATTGCTGCAGACAGGACAATGTATATCGCTGATGGAACTAACATTCGAGCAGTCGATCCTAATGGCATTATACACACACTTGTTGGTCATCACGGTCACCACAATCATTGGTCACCTGTTCCTTGCCGTGGAGCGATAGCACCATATGAAGCCCAATTGCAATGGCCCACTGGAGTGGCATTGTCTCCACTAGATGGATCATTATATTTCATAGACGATAGGATCATTCTAAAACTGACTGTTGATATGAAAATCAAAGTCGTTGCCGGACAACCTTCACATTGTCGTGTAGGCAACGAAGGAAAGTCCACAACGAAATTTTCCAATAGAACTACTACAGATATAAGAGAAGATTCCAACTTAGGCACAATTTTAGCTATTGGCTTTGCACCAAGTGGAATTCTTTATGTTGCTGAAGCTGATTCTAAGAAAACAAATGCGATTAAATCGATAGATCCTTCTGGTAAAATTATGCATTTTGCTGGTAAAATTCTCGAAAACTTGAAAGAATTAAGCTGTGAGTGCAATTCATCAGTGGCAGCCACTGTGGTACCAACAGCTAGCCGTGACGAAGGTGCTGGTTGTCCGTGTAAACTAAGTGTCGCAGCTGGCGACGAACCACCTACCAGTACTGAGACTCTTTTATCCTCCAATGCCAAATTCCAGACAATATCTGCACTAGCCGTTACCCCGGATGGTGTTCTCAATGTTGTTGATCAAGGTGCGTAATTATTTATCCTATCTTGTAAAGTAATAAGAGGTACAAGGTCTGATTGAACAACTTGATTTCATCCAACAATGACGGCTACTTTCTTCATCTATTTCATCTTTCTCCCTGAAGTGGTAGATAGAGACATTTCATACTCAACATATCGCCATTAATTTGTTGATGCTACGAAATAAGAGCACGCCTATTATCCTTAGGTACCTCCGAGAACTTTGGTTACCTTGCCAGAACTTCATTAGGTTGTTCGTTGTCAGATGTATAGAGTATACACAATTTAAATTAAAATTCTCGATATTGTTTTGGAATTAGGGAAAATAATTTAATTTGTATATGAAGTCGTTATAGGTACTTAACTGATCGTATAATTTATTTGGTTTTTTTTTATTTCAGGATCTCTACATATTCTTGCATTGAAACACTATTTGCCAACTCATGATGAAAATGGAGAATTCAGAATACCATATCCACCTACTTCAGAAATATATGTATTTAACCGGTATGGTCAACATATCACGACAAAAGACTTAACATCTGGAAAAACTAGATACTCGTTCTTGTATTCTAAGAATACCAGTTTTGGAAAACTATCAACGGTCACAGACGCTTCTGGAAATAAAATACAATTACTAAGAGACTACAGCAATATTGTTAGTTCAATTGAAAATACACAAGACCACAAACTCGAATTGAAGATATCTGGAATTGGTTACCTGACTAGAATATCAGAAAAGGGAACATCGGAAATAGAATTCGATTACGATGCGAATACGGGACTACTTAATAGTCGATCAGGGGTAAGTAAATGTTTAAATAAAAAGTTAGAGGTTTTTTTATGTTTCTCTCTTGTAAGTTTCATTCGCAGTACGTGGCACTGCGAATTAAACTTACAACCGTCTATCAGTAGGTTGTATACACATATAGGAGACAATGACTTTGAAGTCATTGTCTCCTATATGTGTATACAACCTGGTTGACCCTGAGGCGCTGTCTCCACGAGCGAGAGAATCGCGACGAGTCGGTGCTTCTATCGCCGCGATAACATCGCCGTGTGGGGACGCGTTCATAGAGAGCGTATAGAAATACGTGGCACGATAATATCGCCGCGATTCTCTCGCTCGTGGAGACAGCGCCTGAGAGTTCTCGTGGGATATTGCACTCGCACTCCACAACTTGCAGATAATCTATATTAAATTTGATTCTTGTAAAATAAATTAAAATTGTTTTATGTATATTTCAGTCTGGCGATACGGTGATTTACAACTATGATGAATTAGGGAGAGTTACGAAAATTATAATGCCGTCTGGTGAACAAGTGCATATAACTTCAGGTCTCGCAAAGAATTATGGTTTAGCTGTGACTGTCTCAAACCCAGCTAGTACAATTCCTGTGGGTGTCGCTAAAAAATGTGAATACGTTCTACACGGACAGTCATTCAAACAGATCACTATAAATAATGGCAAACAAATTACCGAAGGTCGCATTTACTCTAATAACACATTGCTCCTTGATACAGCTTGGGGTGGGAAATTGGAAAGCATTGCGGCGGCTAAGCATCCACTATTAGAAGCAGCATTGCCTATTGAAGCTGAAATGCTTCATATGTGGTCACACCAAACCACCACCTTTGGTGAGGGTCTAGTAAATAACATGTATTCTCTTTACACACTAGTTGGTGATGTAAGAAATCCACAACAAACTTTGAACAGAGAAATATGGGTTAACGATTCCAGAGTTCTGATAATTGAATTTGACCAGTTCAAGAGCCGCGAGACCTTCTTTAATGCTGACAGAAACCCATTGTTTACTATATCTTATGATGTAGCTGGTCTACCACTTTCGTACAATCCCCATGGTGCTGGAGCACCTTTAAATATCTCATATGATAGATTCAATAGAATCAATGGCTGGAAATGGGGAGAAAGTGAGGAAAAATATACATATGACTCACATGGTATGCTATCGGAAATTACAAGCACTCAAGACGGTACGAAATTCATTTTTTACAATGAAGGTAACCTTGTCTCTAAAATCACCTTAGCCAGTCAAAAGAGCTTCAAATATAAGTATGACGATGATGGTGGCTTAACTCATGTCATCTTACCCTCGGGATCAAACCATTCGTTTAGTGTACAACCATCTATCGGATTTTTGAGAGTAACATACACGCCACCTGGTTCCTCAAAGAGATATTTGCAACATTATTCACACACAGGGGAACTACTGCAAACGGTATTTCCCGGTGATGGAGCTCGTATTGTTTATCGTTATTTTACAACCAATAAAATTTCTGAAGTTGTTCATGGAGATGGTCAAACCCAGATACATTATTCAGAAAATAGTGGACTACCGTCCGAAATATTGCACGTCGACCGTGAAATTGATTATCGCTGGGAATCTACATACGTAGGTGGTCTACTCACTGAAGAACGAATCGATTATGGTGCCAAAACTGGTTTGAGTAATGCTAAAATTATTTACGAATACGACAACAATTATAGAATAACTTCCGTCCAGGGTCGCATTGGAGGACAGACACTTATCACACATCACACTATGTACAATAGTAAAACTGGGGCGCCAGAAGTTTTGGGACAGTTTACTGTATCTAAACAAAAATGGAATGAAACATCTGTGTATGATGGTATTGCTATGTTCTCTCGTGTACTCAACGACCAGTTCTTAGAAGAAGAAGTCACTGTAAATATCCACAGAATGGAAGTATTTAGGATGGAATTCACTTACGATAAACATGGAAGAATATCTCAAACACGTACACACACTAGGAATGTGGGAGTTAACACTTACACCAATGTCAAGAATTATACTTGGGACTGCGATGGTCAGCTCACAGGACTAGAGGCACAAGAGCCTTGGGGCTTCAGATATGATGACAATGGCAACATGCTATCCTTAACTTATAGAGGAAATACAATACCCATGGAATATAATGATATGGATCGAATTATTAAATTTGGTGAAGGTCAATACAGATACGATAGTAGAGGTCTTGTATCCCAGAATGCACGAGAAGAAAGATTCCAATATAATTCGAAAGGACTTCTTATTAGAGCAACAAAACGAGGACGATTTGATGTTCGTTACTACTATGATCATCTGGATAGGTAAGATAAATACCTCATTCAACATTTGCATTACACATCCACACTTTGCCAGTAATTTCGTTGGTCCCACGTAATAGGGGGAATTATTAGGCAAAATAATATATACTAGCGGAAGACCGCGGACCGCCTGACATTCACAAAAATCTACCTCGAGAACCACTCTATCCATTGGTGGAAACCGCATCAAAATCCGTTGCGTAGTTTTAATGATCTAAGTATACATAGGGAACGGAAGGGTCTTTGTTTTATACAATGTTATGATTAGGCAAGACTATTGCTGTTACCGGGCACTATAGAAAATCCATCCCAAATACTAACAGTCAAAACAGATGTTACGTACCGCTGAATAGATTCTGAGCATTATGCCCAGCGAGTTTTTGTTTGATTTGAGTTTTAAGTTAACAAATAACCGTTCATTTTCAGACTTTCGACAAGAAAAGACAATTTTGGCAACGTAACACAATTCTTCTACACAAACAAAGAGAAACCTCACGAAGTAAGCCATATTTATTCGCCACGAGAAAACAGATTCATGACATTGGTTTATGATGACAGAGGACATCTGATCTATACACAGGTACGTAGTCTGCAAGTAGTATCAATACTAGTCTTAATTTCTTATTTACAATTAGGTCAGGATTAATGGAATACCCATTGGTTACAGGTTGCTCGACACAAATATTACATAGCCACTGATCAGTGTGGAACTCCCGTAATGATCTTTAATCAATATGGCGAAGGAATCAGGGAAATAATGAGATCTCCATATGGTCATATCGTATATGATTCCAATCCATACTTATATTTACCAGTTGATTTCTGCGGTGGATTACTGGACCAAGTGACGTCGTTAGTTCATATGGCTAATGGAAAAGTATATGACCCACTAATTGGACAGTGGATGTCTCCCTTATGGGAAAATATCATTGAAAGAATTCACAATCCAACACAGCTGCACCTGTACCGGTTTAATGGCAACGATCCCATAAACGTTAGACCTCAAAATAAGAAACCAACAGGTGGGTTACTATAATTTGGAAATAGAAATCAAATAACGTAAAAACTAAGTATTACTGTATATTACAATACTAACGGATTACGTTTCTTTCAGATCATTTAGCATGGCTTGAGCTACTCGGTTACGATACGAAAAGCCTGGCACCACAGTTGTACCCAGACGAATTACCCGGCGGCTCAGTGTTGCCCAGCATTCCTCGTGGCCGGCCCATATGGGGCGCAGCAACGACAGATAACAGCCCAGTTTTACCCTCCACTATGTCTTTACTTCCAACCGTGACCATTGAATCGGGTTTCCTGTCACACATGTCCAACAAAAGAATAGCTGATTTCAGAAGCCTCTCCATACCTGCCATGTCAGCTCTGAAGTCTGATGCACTAAACTTAGCACCGAAACGAATAGGCACTGACTCCGAGCCACCATTCGGACGTGGTATCCTAGTATCACGTAATTCTCGCGGACGAGCAGTGGTCACCACAGTACCATCGGCGAACGCCATTTACCGCGATGTCTACACCTCTGTATTCAATCGATCTCATCTTCTACCGTTCTCGTTTATCGTACACGGTGACCAGCAAGACGTGTTCTACTTCGTTAAAGAGGAAACCTGGCGAGCAGCCGACGATAAACAGCAATTGAAACGTATGCAGGGAAAATTGAACGTAACGTTCCATGAAATAAATGAAGGCGGACGATCATATGCAGACGTGAAAATACATGGCAAGACGAGCATAGTGAATCTGCGGTACGGCACCAGCGCGGAACGAGAGCGCCAGCGCTTGTTGCATCACGCCCGTACAGCGGCTGCACGCAAAGCCTGGCACCGCGAACGTGAGGCCCTGCGTAGTGGTATGGGCGCCGCGATGGACTGGTCGGCTGCCGAACTCGACGAGATCCAGAAATCCGGGCAGGTTGCCGGGTATGAAGGAGAATACGTCCACGACGTCGCACGTTACCCGGAGCTTGCGGAAGATCCTTACAATATACGCTTCGTGAAGAAGCGGTCGGACCGCGCTGAGCGACGACGGCGGAAGCGGGAGGACTGCCAGGCGCCTTGGTGGCTCGCCTGGGATGATAGCTGCTAGTGACGTGCCGCCATCCATATGCCAAATGGTGTGAATGAGAAAATAGGTGTGAGTGAACGGTGAAGAATGATCGTGCGAGTGTTTGTGAAAATATATTTTGTAAATAATTTCTATTAATTGTTAATTGTTGATGTATGTATGTATGTACGGTAGATGCGAATCCCTATCGCTGTGTAAATATTAAAATTTAATTTGCAGGGAGAGAATGGACCTTTTGAGAGGACTGATATTAAAAATAAATGTAATGTATGTATAAAAATAAGATTTATGTGAATATGAAATTATTTATACTTATTTATTGGTAAAAAAAAGCTTCATTGTGTCCAATGTTCTTATAAATTTAGATGAAGACTATTTGAAAGAATAAAAAGGCGTACTTTTTTAACCAAACCAAATGTAGTTTTTTTCAACACCATTTTTTAATTTATTTTTTACTTCCGCGGTCCATAACCGCGGCCTCTCACACGTCCACTGCCGAGTACCTCTGATGAGAACACAGGAAATTTCCAGTGGTTTTTCGACACCATAGTGTAAACTCGCCGCCCACTGTCACGAAGAATATATGGCACGAAGGTAAGAAAATAGTTGAATATATCAGAAACTTGCAGGCCTTGTAGATAAACTTTTTTCCAATAGACGCCGTACGTAGTAACTATTTATTAACCTGTGGCGCCGTTCAGATGTTACGTGCGTTTTGATAACGCGCGTTTACAACTACATACATTTTATTCAGGCCGTATACATGCGTGAGTTTATAAAATGGATGTAGCTGTTGAGTGATTATCATCTGGAAGGGGTCTTGCTGCTACCCTAATACTTTAGAGAGAATGCGAAAGTAGGTAGGTACTATGATAGACGGTGTTAGATGAGTTATTAATTGTAGGTAGTATTTTACAAGACCTAGGTTCTATAAATGCAAAAGAACTAGGAAAGATGAGTCTTTCAAAGAAGTCTTTTAAAGATTAGGTTAGGTTAGTGGCAGCAATTATTTTGTAGTAATGAAATCCAAATCTTTTGTGTAAAAGTTATTTATTTATGTTCAAACTATTAATCTTTGAACAACGCATCCAAGTTAATTTTTACAATATCAATTTTATACACAAAATCATTGTCAATGCAATCATAAAAAAAATATTGTACACCATATTTATGTTATAAACGTCTGAATGCATTATCACATGTCACCTACAATAAATTTATATTTACAATGCGATTTTAATCAAATCAACTCGACATTCACACATATTTCATACAACTTCGAAATGAACAATTATATTTATAAAAATCTCCATTCGAAAATATATACAATAATTACTATTTTATTATATCTTAAATTATAGGTACATTCACATGTTCCAAATAAACTTTTATACTACAAACGTCTACATATTGAGCTACACTTACGTAAACAAATGAGATCAACAAAACGCATTATTCAACGACACTTCTACTTACGCAATATTTTGTGTTAATAAAAAAAATATGTCCATGCAATCTATCATACACCTAGGAAGTAATTCAATATCTACAAAACTAAATAGTTCTCTTATAGGCATGTCATAGAATGCCGTACTGAACACATTTCTTTAACTAAAATAAATATAAATAAAGCGGTAAGCTTTACAAGTGTGAGTACGTAAAACTTTACACAATAAAACATTAAATGGTACACCTATTGCAATATTTCGGCAGGTAACATCATATTAATATAACATTTAGGTACTGAACTAATGATTGTGCATGTACTAACATTAACGTCTATTCATAACTCAATTAACCTAAGTAAATAGGAAGACAGATTCATTCATTGTCAGTAAATTATTCTTTGCATGTGTAAATTTACAAGAAAATATAGCCATAATTTCGTTAAAGCTCCGACAATTATTATCAGGACTGTTAATCGCAAGAATCAGATCAATGAATTCATTGAGGGATTCCCCTTATTTACTCTTCTTGTTTTAAGAGTCTACCAATGAAGTTCTTGCGACCGATGGACACAAGTGATAATATCGTCGGAGCCTCCGGATTTAAAATCTTTTGAGTGTTTTTAAACGACTTTAAGAAGTAAGAATCTAAATTCGTCGGAATATTTTTGAAACAAGGCCTAAGTGAACTAGATTGTAAGGTTCTTAAAATGTCTAGTAGACATCCCATAGATAGACACCATAACCGGGTTCCGTAACCAAAGGGTAAAACGGAAACCTTATTACTGACACTTCGCTGTCCGTCCGTCCGTCTGTCTTGCGCTGTATCTCATGAACCGTGATGTTATAAAGTTGAAATATTCACAGATGATGTATTTCTGTTGCCTCTATAACAACAAATACTAAAAAAACAGAATATAATAGATATTTAAGGGGGCTCCCATACAACAAACGTAATTTTTTTGCCGTTTTGGTACGGAACCCTTTATGCGCGAGTCGGGCTCGCACTTGGCCGGTTTTTAACACGCTTTTATTAGCTTCACTCGTATGTTTGTTTGTTTGCTTGATCGTAACCGACTCCTTTGGGTTCGATTTTGCCCTACTTTGAACGATCAGATTTAATTCAAACTTTGCACACCTGTCAAAGACCGATGACAATGCAATAATTCGATTGAAAAGAATAAGAATAGTGTAAATAAGAAATAAATGTATATTATTGTAAAAACAAGTAAGCAAAGAATCACTAGATCATTAGTGATTCTTTGCTTACTTAGAATCATCTGAGAATAGACTTCTTTACTTAAACACGCATCTAAAAATATAATTTTTGAACCGGATGTCGAATGTTAAAAAACCGGAAGTTGATCTAGTTTCTAAACCGGAAGTGCTAGAACTCCAATTTTTTTAGCATGGTTCCAGTTATCGTATGTTCTGAGTCGATATACGTAGTTGGTTTTTCTATATCGTTTACCGTTTGACCGCTAGAGGGTGTTAACAGACGGACAGACGGACAGGGTCAAATTATAAGACTTCTTTTTTTTTATGCTTAAGCAAAGTATAGAAGTCTAAAAAGCGTGAGGTGCATTTTAAGATATTATCAAAATGATAATTCTTCTACTCATTCTGTCAATAAAATATTTATAACTATTGACAATATGCACCTCACGCTTTTTTTACAACAATATACATTTATTTACACTATTCTTAATTCAAACTTATTAAAATTTATTTTCTACTTTTTAGTTGGAAAGCGTGTTTTTTTAAACTATTAAATACAAACAAATACAGTAGCAATGCAATGTAGACTCGAACCCAATACCAATAATCTATAATAACAGTAGATAATCTTGTGATTTAGTAACGACAGTCGGGCTCGAGAGACCATTCTACATTGTCATGCTAAACGGAACACAAAACGACTCTTTAGTGGGTAAACTTAAGTTAGCAAATCGCGCCTGTTTTCGAAACAAAGAAGTAGGCAGACTACTTGTACTCCGATATAACTACATGTTTCATTTTCTCAATGGTGTTATTTTCTCTGTCACAAGAAAAAGGTCGTGATCACGGTATGGATTACATTAGAATATGAATTCCACCCAAGAGTCCTATGTCAGTGCTTAATTCCTTTCAATAATAAAATATTAATACTAACTTCGTTACAATTTTAAGATCAAGTTCAGAGATATATTCTGTTGCGAGACTTTTAGATCAAGAAAGTTCGTCATTTATATCTGACCTGAGTTTCTCATAATGACATTTGCCTGCTATATTTCCGTCTGCTATTATATTAATAATTTACTTCACAGGCACTAAGTGGTGGCAACGAGATCAGCTACATAGATATTATTCACAATTTGTATTGTCTAGATAAATTTTATATACAAATAGTTACATACCCGCACAAACAGTTATCATCAGGGCGAGCATGACGGTAGAGAAAATGTCGATAACGTAACCTATTTAATACATTTTTTGAAATTTCCTACCAATCATTGTTTATCGCCAAACTCTTCCTACCGCCATACTCGCCCTGCTGGTGATATCGCTACCAGCCTTTTGTGCCTAAATCGCAACGGGCAGCCTTAATTCTTTTCAATTCACGTATGTATAATAATTATTGTACAATAAGATATGTACATATAATAGTTTTAGGTATAAATTGATTAGTAAAATCAGAGGTTTACAATAATTTACAGTCAGGATTATTAAAATTTACTTGAACCAACAAATCGAATAAACTCAACATTATAAAGAAATAATTTAAGCTAAGTTAGCGACAATCGTTGCAGTTGTAAAGCCTTAAAAAATCTCACGACTCAAGCTGGCAACGTCGCACTTTTTTAGGTGGTTATTGAGTTTTTAAAAGACTTCAAAAAAAGAATTTTTTTATATTGGTTTCGCCAAATTGACGCCGCCCGCCTGGTGGTAAGTCGTGACGACGTCTAGCGATTGTGGGCCACTCTCACAGCACACAATACTATAGAGAGTGGCCCTCAACTTGACGATCTACTGATGTGCCTCTTCACGCTCCGCTTAAAGAACCCAGGGTTATATGTGGGAGGAAACACGTGCACGTCGCAGGGAAGCATTTATTAGTACACCAACTATTAATGTTTATTTCATGTACTTTACTCTGTTTGTTTCCATATTATAACAATATTATAGTCATATAATAGTAGGCAGATGTCAATCTTACACATTTTAAGTTTATTCATTCAAAATAATTATGTACTTTGTAATCTCTTATGTGTACAATATCATCATTCACCGAGCCTTTTCCCAACTCAGTTCCAGTCTAACTGCGATTCGGCTAAACTTCGATATTTTCCGTGAAGCGACTGCCATCTGACCTCCACAACCCATGGGCGATATCGAAGTTATGTGAACAATATATATAGTGAAGAATACACTCATTTATTTCACTAGTTGCTAAGAAAAAGGTTCTGTAGATTTCAGAAAGGCGCTACCTTAATAGCTGAATCCAAAATAGAGTCTGTAATCTTGAAAGTCTGAAAAGTTTTCGCTCCCTTTGAGAGATTTACCAATCTTTTATTTAACATAGTTTTAACTAGAAAGCTTTACACACAATAAGTTGGTATACACTCTAATTTTTGGATTCTTATCGATGTAAATTTTGTATAGGCTGGATCTACTCAAATACATAGGTATTTGAGTAGATCCAGCTTCCAGCAACTTTAATCTAGAAAATAATATCCAAAATAAACATTACCACCAAAAAGTTGAAGATTTTTTTTGAAAGTTTTCCCACTATGTATCCTGAGTGTCTAGTACGAGTTCCTTACGTTATTTTTGCTCGAAATACGTTTTCGTATTCCTCTATACATTTCGCACAGTAACGTAAGACTGGTACTAGACATACTGGCCGGCGAAAAGTCATCCTAAGTTACGAAAACGAAGTTACGAAGACGAAAAATACGATACAACTATAAATTAATTTCGGACACCGTAGATAGACAACAGAAATCTACAAAACCTTTTAACACTGAAAACAAAGGACATTGCCAAGGTTTGGACCCAAGTGCTGCTTAGAATGCTCACATAGTGCATTTTATTCCTCAGACCATCTCTAAATAAGTTATGCAAAGACTGCAAAAATCGATCCCACGAGTCCAAAATAAACAGTGTCTTGTTTTGAATATTTGTATTTGACTTTAACACCATTAGGTGCCTCCCCTACACGTAAAGTGGGGATGTTTTTTTTCGCGTCTGCCCCATAATGTAGGATATTATTCTTTTATTCTTTTAAAAACACTGAGAGGTTACTAAGACAATTTATTGATTTAAGAATCCGTTTGCGCGACATTTAACTTTAAAACGCTATTATAAGCTTTTTAGGGTTCCGTAGTAAAAGTCTAGGAACCCTTATAGTTTCATCATGTCCGTCCGTCCGTCCGTCCGTCCTAGACTTTCCTCCTAAACAGTTAATGCTAGAAACATGAAACTTTGCATGGATATGTATAATTACTACACCGACAAGTGCTAAAATTAAATTTTGAAAAATATTCTCCAGTGTAGGGTATCATTAAATAAGTCTTTTAAAAACACTGGGAGGTTGCTATGATAATTTTTGATTTAAGTATCCGTTTGTGAGTTATTTAACTTTGAAAACCCCCCCTCCCTCCCTAAATCTAAACGGGTGGCGTGAAAAACCTGAAAAAATTCATGATGGTAGTCCATGTAATGAACTTTGAAGGAAAACTATAACGAATGGTATAAGTTTGCTAGTTCAGGAGTTATTGAGACTTTTATGGGTAAATACGGAACCCTATCTTATGCGTGGCTCGACAGGCACTTGGCCGGTTTTTTTATTGTTAAAGTTCAATACAAGTATTCAAAACAAGAGACTGTTTTTTTTTGGACTCCTGGGATAGATTTAAATAGGCTTTGAGCATGTGAGCATTTGGCAATGTGTGTGTTGTGAGGCAGCACTTGGCAGCAACTTCCATACAAAATTGGGCACTGTCCTTTGCCTTAAATAATTTACTTAACTACAATATGAGGGCAAAATATTATAATTCAAAACTAACCATAGTTGTGATGCTTATATGAAACTATTTTATGTATATTTTTACATAATATTTACATTTTATACACAGATTAGTGAATCACTGCAATTCATTGTACTTCATTTATTCAGCAAATTCTTTAGTAATCAGTACCATTTTGTCATACTTACAGTGATTTTAATTAATACTGATTTTATGCGAAAGTCCATTTTAATGTGAGTTTTAGTACAGTACGCTAGATTTTAGTATCAGATTTTGTGATATAGGAATTCGCTAGAAATAATAGGAAATCGTACAGTACCCGGCGATAAATATTGCACATCGATCTTTGGAAAGAGACAATCGGCTAATTTCGGCTTCGTAAAGCATTATCTCTGTCGCACACTACCTATGTGACGTTTCGTCAGTCAACACCAACACTAATAGAAAAATTATTTATATAAATATTTATTTACTTATATAAATTATTTATAGAAAAATTGGTGTATTTTATACAAAGAATATAAAAGATAGCAAATCATAATTGTTTTAACAGCTCCTAATAGATACCGGACTGTTTGTATTTCGTGCGACAGAGATAACGCTCTACGAAGCCGAAATTAGCCGACTGTCTCTTTCCAAAGGTTGATGTGCAATATTTATCGCCGGGTACTATATATTATATGGGCTAAGTTTATATGGAAGTTTGTTACATAATTTACATGTGATTGTGGAAGAAATATTCTTCTCAGATCTAATTCTAAAACCTAACGAATTGTACACAGTTTACTGTATTTAATTTAAATCAAACGTAATAATTGTAACAAATTTCATAACAACATTTACTCTATATACAGTTGTTATCAACAAACGCAACAACAAATAAAATCTCCACTACCTAATAATATCCAGCTTCTTCAACATTCATAACTTACTAACTTTAAGGTTTTATTTATTCACAATTCATGTCATGTTCCAATCACTTTTAAATATTACATTTAAAATTAAATTTCATATATATATATAATTATGTAATATATAATTAATAATTAAATAACTTGTGACATTGAAATAATAATAAAAAACACATGATTGAAAAATATTATTGTATCGTACGATAAATAATTCGAATAAAATCTGTCATACATGATTAAAAATATATAGTTAGGGATTACATATTATTATAGTGTGATGAAAGTGATGGATGCTATATTTTATGTTTTTGTAGGTACAATTTATTAGCTAGGAAAATATTTGTCATTTATGTGACATAGATAGAGCAGCTAGCAACTGTGAATATTATTTTAAAATCGATTCTATTCGCGACATTGACAAATATTTATCTACTAAGAATTCATATTTTATGATATTATTGCTTTAATGTTAACTATTACACCTCGTTAACGGGTAGGTGTTGAAATTTGAATTAAAAATCATTACAAATCCATTAAACATGCACATCTAATATTATTAAAATCTATTTCGAATATCTGTGAATATAATGGCCGCTGGGTACGTATGTGTTATCTATCACAGTGTTAACTGCGCACGGCACTTCACTTACATCGTTACGTAGGTAATAATTTAACTAAAACTTTTTATATACAGTATATTTCACTAGAGGGTTAATTAAGTCCGTCTCTGTTGTGACGTCACTAAGAGCTATCTGCGTTCGATTTCCGCCGCACTTGCTGAGCGTTCATCGCTTGTGCGGCTGCTTGGCTTATAAATTGACTTGTTCCTGTAATATCGTTACAAATTCACTCGTTCAATCATTCATTCACATCATGTTAAGTTTAAACTCAACAAATTCTTACATATCTGTCAAAATATTATTATCCGCTTTGTATAATATAATAGGTATATAATTCGCAGTCAAAACATGGAGCGAACACAGACACATTCTTCTCCTAAGGGGGGTAGATAGACTAAGTTAATACACGCAAATTTCGCCAGTCACCACAGTGTACGTTTTATGAAAAGTGTGGATAACAAAACAGTATTGCAGGTTAAGCTACGTCACTATGACGTCATCAACATGGCCGTCAATCCAATTGCCATCTTACGCAGCTTATACATAAATGTTGACTCACCAGTAGGTGTGGGCACTTGCTGCGTGTTGTGTGGCTGCAGGGGCGCGGGGGTGGCGGGGCGCGGGGGGCGCGGCGCGGGACGCGGGGCGGCGCGGGCGCTGCGGACCACCTGCACGTTGCCGCCGCGGACGTTGCCCTTCACGCCGCCTTGCATTAGTTGAGCTGGAAATTTGTTCAATTTAATACATGAATAAATGAATGATCCAAAGCAACACAGGCTCAAATATGCTCAATAATCCAGAAGTTTTACTTCAGTCGTGTGTTATTGACCGAGCGAGCGAAGCGTCTACATTTCGAGAATGGACAATTTTGCTTTCGTCCGTCTGTGTCTGTATGTGTGTTCCGGGCTAGCAGTTACAGTTTTAATCCGATCTTCACGAAACTTGGCAAAAGTGTTCCTTGATTTAATACAATTTTTTCGGCGTGAGCTTTTTAGATTGAGGGGAAAATGGGGTAGATATAGTCAAATAATGTTTTAATGTTTTTCACGGCTAGCGGCACAAGTATTCCTTTACTAGAAAACAATATTTTTAGTGTAGTTGCCGGATTTTAAAAACGGTGAAACAGATTTTGACAGTAACCATTAACGTTTTTAACGGGGGGGGGCAATGTTGACAGTGAACCGGTTGCACATTACTGGGTAACATTGCCCATTATCATTAAAAACATTTTACATGAGCTACAGAAAGGAAACCATTTTCAAAATACTCAGTACAATGTTTTACACAACAAACAATCAATTAAAGAACTATGCCTAATTTTGTATGGAAGTTGGACCAAGTGCTGCCTAAAGTGTTCACATAGTGCATTTTGTTCCTTAGACCATGCGTTTTCTCAAACCATTACTCAAAACATATAAAAATCTATCGCAGGAGTTTAAAGAAAATCACTCTCTGATAATATTAACTTTAATCACTCTCTTGTTTATCTATATTAAATATAATAAAAAAAAATTAAAAAAATGTGCTTTAAAGTTGAATATCGCTCAAACGGACCATAAATCAACCTCTGAATGTCTTGGCAACCTCTCAATGTTGTTTAAAAACCTATGGGCAAAAAAAACATCTCCATTTTACGTATAGGGGGAGGTTCCTTGGTTTTTCCTTATATAGACTCCTAGGATAGATTTTTAAACGCTTCGAATTACAGATTATGGATGGTCTGAGGAACAAAATGCACTATGTGAACATTCTCGGCAGCACTTGGTCCAAACCGTGGCAATGTTTTTTACTTGTGTTTTCGGCATAAGGTCAAATTGACTTCAGTGTATACATGGCAAAATTGGCGTATTTAAAGTAAATATATAAAAAAATATGATTGTCAACTTACCTATAGGTAAAGAAAGCACCGAAGGCTGATTGGTGAGGACTACAGAAGTGGTTGGTGGTACTGATACAAGAAGTCCACTTGGAGCACCAGAAACGTTCAATGATAATGAAATAGGAGCCGATAGACCTGGGATTTGCACTTGAACATTCTGTAGACCTTGTATCCCTGGGATCCCTTGGAGTGATGCTAAACTTAGACCCTGTAGAAATAAGACATAGTTTATATGAACAGAAAATAAAATTATTAAGTTAGATTTCAGTTTCAGTTTGTTGCTATTCTATTGTGTCACGAATCAATAACAACTGTTAAAATATATCAATGCAATAATGCGTTCATGAATTCCTTTCTTTGTTATTAAAAAAGTTAAGCCTTCTTAGTTCGTTTGTGATGACAAGCGATCACGATATAGGACAGAGATGATAAGTGGGTGAGCTTAGGCTCCAAGCAAACAACGCAAACACGTGGTTAAAGCACCAGTTTGTGTGTAAACGCATAATTATGAAGTGGTTGTATTGAAACGATCTTTGTAACAGTATGTGATTCATTTTATTGTCGAAATGTTATTTATATCGTACAAGTATTTACCCGGCTTGACACAAACAGGTTTAAATGGGCGTGATTCTTAACAAAGGACGAGTATAATATACCTATACTTTTGTAATACTTATAATTTATCGCTTCTACCTAATTGGTTAGTTCAATCATAAGGAGGTGTGGCTTATGGCGTAAGCGTAGGTGGAAACTGGTAGAAGCTTTTAGAAGGGACTAGAACCGCCTTCTCGTATGATATGACGTCAGTGGTGGTGTTTTTAGTCTGCTTGCCTACACGCCACAGTTAGATTCAAACTACTTAATTTTATCGTTGAACGCAAAGGAAGTGGATAGTGTCGACTTACGTCGCAACGATATCACCACCAAAACTCAGCCACATTCGAAATCGAGTTGATACTTTTAATTTAGATATGGAGAATTAAATTTAGATATAGTACTTTAATTGTTTGTACAGGATATAAGTAATCTGGTGTCTGTGGCTTTACCCAATAATAATAATAAATAGTGATAGTTAATACTATCAGGCGTTATTTTTCGGAAGTCCATAGTTAAATAAAATAAATCTAACTACTTTGCAATATTCCGCCACATGCAAATTACCCAACTCTCGTATTTATTCATGCACAAGTCCGCCCTCCAATCCCACTTAGGCCGAAAGAATAGAGAAATAATTTTGAAAATAGAATAACGCAACTGGCGGCGCACGACGACCGCATTCGGTCGCCGTGCGCCCAGCCATCGACATCTCCTGATGATGCCCCTGGTTGGGGGCGAAACATGTGTCGAGGTTTTTTATTATTTTTTGCACGATAACACAACTCTCATATTTATTCTATTTTCAAAATTATTTCTCTATTCTTTCGGCCTAAGTGGGATTGGAGGGCGGACTTGTGCATTAATAAATACGAGAGTTGGGTAATTTGCATGTGGCGGAATATTGCAAAGTAGTTAGATTTATTTTATTTAATAAATAGTGACACTATTCACACGTGACCACTTTTGTCGTCGCGATGTTGCGGGGTTGTCGTATGAGGTCGACAATTACCTGTAAATGGCACACAGGCTGTGGTTGTGATACAGGTGAAGCAGCTGTCTCAGGACCCATCAGTCTTTCTAATAGCGCGCTTTCGCTGCTCGAAACATTTGTGGCATCGTTATCACGATTATAGTTGCTCATAACCTGTACGCCGACACCCTGTGAAGTATTTTGTAAATATTAGCTTGAACTATTACGATTCCAACGGCATTATAAGTATTATATACAATTATCTCCCAAATATTTATGATATTCGTCGAGATTACGTCGACTCCAGGAGTGGACATAACAGTTAGACCCGTCAGATAACTGTGGACTTCTAAAGTCGGACGCCCAGACCCACGGGTACATACAATTATACCAGGACTGAAGACATTGTAGATATGTAACATGAGTCCTGGCCATGGGATTTTTTACTATATACGTTGTGGTAACGGCAATAGACTTGCTCCCTGTTACGTGAGTCCAACCAAATTACTGGCGGGTAATTCACCTTGGCATCGACACTAGATTTGGCGTGCAATGATACCAGAACTATTAGTATAATGCTTCTCAGGGCCAGAAGGCTGGCTATTTTCTGGCCCAAAGAATAAGTACCTATAAATAAATAAATACTAGTTATCCCGGCAAACTTTGTATCGCCTCAAATATAAAAAAAAATATATATATATATTTCATGCAAATGTATGTATTATTAATTATAATTGGAATACGCGACGGACGGACAGACAGACAAATTGTCGTATTAAATATATAGATAAATATTTTTGGACATTCTCACACAACGTCATCTAGTCCAAACTAAGCTATAAGCTTGTGCTATGGGATCTAGACAACTGATAAACACACTTATTTATTTCTAAATACATACATAATATACCCAAACTCCGAAACAAACATTTGTGGGTCACAACAATATTTGATTCGACCCGGGAATCGAACCCGAGACTCCGGAATCGAAAGCCGATGCACTACCGACCACGCCACCGAAGCAGTATAGTATCGCCATCCAACGTGGCAACACAGCCAGCATTCTGGGAACCTTCCCAGTCGGCAATGACGCAGAGGATTTTTTAAACGATATTTTGTAATGTAAATATTTGTGATATATAATTATATTTATATATAAAATATGCACACCTATTAACATAAGTGTTACCTGTTGCGTATACGTAGGTAACGTATGCGAAGCAGTGGTGGCCGTAATGATCCTTGCCCCAGCCAGCGACACTCTACTCAACAGTTTGTGAGGATCGACATTAGCGTCGGCACTAGATGTAGTGTGTGTCATGGCCGCCGGCGCACTGTTTAGAAGATTCAGTATTGTTGCATTGCTGCTTGGTGTACTGACTACGGCTGATTTCGCTGCATTTTCTGGAATACATGACATAATATAATCATATCATCATTCACCGAGCCTTTTCCCAACTCAGTTGGGGTCGGCTTTCCAGTCTAACTGCGATTCGGCTGAACTTCGTTATTTTCCGTGAAGCGACTGCCATCTGACCTTCACAACCCAAGGGCGATATCGAAGTTCTGTAGTTAGACCGGTTGGATTTTGTCGGGCTCCAACTGCCCCTAACGACTGCCATAGATGTTAGTATGACAACCGGGACCGACGACTTAACGTGCTCTCCGAGGCACGGAGGGGTCTCAATGTCTTAAGAAATGGTCACCCATCCTAGGACCGGCCTGAGTCGATGTTGCTTAACCTTTGCAATGTGTTAACATTGTCGGTTACCACTAGACCACGAGCCCCTCATAATATAATCATATAACATGCCTATATCCCCGAAATTATTATACCGCCTTAGTACATATTATTTGTGCAACGTTTCAAAATGAATAAATAGTGCAAGTCCTATTGTTAAGGTGGAAGAAGATACGAAATCTACATAGAGAACAGAGAGAAAAGATAGAAAATCTATTCACGAGTGTACAAAAGGTCTGCTCATCGGAAGCAAGAACAAGAACAAGGCGAAGTCTACTCGTGACTACGATAGGCATTTATTTATATTGATGATACAGTAACTGTATACAATTGATGTCTGAAGATTTTCTAGAGCAACTTTTCCTAGAGTAAGGAGAGAAATATATTACTTCAAAACGTACCTTGTTGGAACAGTTGAGCAGAATTCATAAGACTAGTAACGAGGGCTGTAATAGCGGGGTTTGTCGTTCTCGGTTTTGTGACTGTGGCTTTTTGTTGGGGCGTCGTAGCATTCGTGTATTGAATACTTTGTACCTAATCAACAAATGAATTTTCGATAAGATATATAATACTAGTGGACGCCTGCGGCGATACCGCAGGCGTCCACTCCTGTTTGACATATTTTATACTAATACTTTCCTTGAAAACGGAGTGGAGGAATGTTTTATTATAAAATGTAATCTGTTGCGTAATATTAAAGAGCTAGTCATACATAGGGACAGACAGACATCGGGAAGCGACTTTGTTGTTTATTATGTTAAGATAATATAGATGAGGGTATCACAGTGGGTAGACAGAGAAATAAAGTGTAATTAATAAATATTAATAGTGAGTCAATTCAGTGGCAAGCACAGCGAAGCTGTGAGGCGCCGGTATCACATCATATTATTATGACCACACACCTGCTTGCTATTAACTATAAATTAACTTATGCAGCTTTCACCAATAGATAAGACTGTTTCATTAGGAAGGTTTCGGGGCATATTTCATTAAACTTTTTGGGAAAATTGGAAAAGGGGTCGCCTAAGATAAATATTTAAAAATCATTATAAAACGTACCTGTTGTGTGCCAGAAGTGGACATAAGCGGATGTTGTATGTGAATGATGGCCGATTGTAACTTTTGCGGATTGAGCGGTTGTTGGGGATTCGTCAGTTGTTGGGCAAGTAACTGATTGGTTGATGCCTATCAACAAATACAACTACTTTAACTTGAAAATTTATTATCTAATTGAAGTTTAGAATACTATTTTTATATTCAATTTATTCCTAAACTGATAAATTCCTGGACAAATAAGTTTATTTAATATGTATAGGTACAGTTATGAAATGTACTATATTTATTTGTAAGTTCTAATAGCCATAAATGAAAATGAATTAGTTCTAATAATCCTATGATAATGAATTAGTTCTTATATCCTATTAATCATTTTGGTATTGGTTTAAAATAAACAATTTTTAATTGTGAATATTACCTGGGGCGAAAGCCGCGGCGTCGTTGGTGATGGTTGTTGTATTAACGCTGTATCAGTTGGAGTTGCCACATTGCCCACAACGGTGGCAACATTGCCCACCACTGTACCCACATTCCCCACAACTGAGCTCACATTGCCCACAACCGTGCCGACGTTGCCCACTACACTGCCCAGGCTACTAGCGACGTTGCTCACAGTCGTAACGTTGCCAACCTGTTGTAATTGCGCCTGCTGTAGATAGAATTTCAAATTACATGAATTTCTAAACATTTAGTACTTACTTACTTATACAAAAATGTTCAATTTCAAAATTTTACATTTTTATCAGAAGTCCACCATTTAACTTTCAATCCTTAATGATTTAAACTTTTTTGTCAAGTAATGTCGGCAGTTGCTACATTGTACAATGGCAGTAAATTATTTAGCTAAGATTATGTTCGATTTAGTAGTTTTAAGACATTATTCAAATTCTTTATTGATTAGTTGTTTACTAATAGCCGAGCCTCTCTCAAAACGCAAATCAAATGCAAAAACAAGTTTGGAAATCGAATCAGTGTTGTATTAGATTAGATATTGTCTATTTATAATATTATTAAGTAAGTATACAAATATGTGTGTAATGGTAAAAAGTAGTAGTGTGTATATAATTGATGTTTTAACAGTGCAAATGTTTAATAAAGTATACTTTCTACTTCTTCTTTTAAGTGCGTGACACTATCGTTCATCAGTGATTTAGTCAATGACTTTGACATTTGACTGCTTCGGTGGCGTGGTCGGTAGTGTATCCGCTTTCGACGCCGGAGTCTCGGGTTCGATTCCCGGTCGGGACAAACTTTGTGTGATGACACATACGTTTGTACCGAAGTCTGGATGTTTCCTATGTATAATATGTATGTATTTACAAAAAAAAAAATGTATATAAGTATTTATATCAGTTTATCTAGTACTCATATCACAAGCTCTGCTTAGTTTGAGACTAGATAGCGTTGTGTGGATTGTCCTAACATATTTATTATTTTATTTATTTATTTAATGTCAAGGTAATGCTTGATAGTTCCCGGCACGGAAGAACTAGTTACTCCGAACTAGTTACAGGTGTTGGACAAGGAAATGATGTTCGGTATTGCAAGTGAGCGTCTGCCGATTTTTTGCCGAACACCAGAAGTAACCTAAACAAGTTAAAAATATGGCAAAACTTTGCCATATATTTTAGAGCTTTCAAGAGTTTTTTCATAAAATCTAAAACATGTCACATGACATGAATTTCAACATAATTTTAGAGGTCTTTGACCATGCTGAGTTGATTGTAGCTGGTCTTGAGTCTCTAACTATTACCGTTCTCGATCTGACCTCGTTTTGACCTTGACCTTGAGATCAGAGGTCAAAGGTCAAGTTCATTTTGGGGGGTTTTCGACTATGCTAAGTCGATTGGCGTTTACACCGAGTCTCTAGCTCTTACCGTTCTCGAGTTGAAAGTTGTTCACGGACTTTTGAGGTTTGTTTCGAAAACTCTGAAAGCTACCAGCTATGCGCTCACCAAAAACCGAACTCCTTACTTTCTACTTCATTGAGACTATCACCGTTGAGTTTGATATACTACCAAATTGATGGTATTACTTACCAGTATAGGGAGTTGACGAGTGGCAGTATGAGTATTTGTCGATGATTGTCCTGCTGACGTTCTGTAATGACAATTGTATAAAAAGTTAACGTATATTTTAATTTGTAGTACATATTGAAAAATTTAAGTGATAAATAGACATCGGATTATATGCAGTTCCGTGTTTGCATATAATACAATTTTTACAGCGTTATTGCATATTTGAACACTTGTTTATTAAGAGTGCATATTTCAGTAGTTATACGTGTTTGGCGTGTTGTATTCGTCTCCGTATTATATTTGTAATCCTCCGTATTATTTGAAGTCATAGAAGAAGTTAGCTGGAATATTTTCCAGATCAGACGCCATAATTTCAAGCCCTGGCATTTGAGAATTCTTAAATAGGTATAAAGAAAAATTCTCTTTATCAATTAAACATAAGAAACTAAAACCTTTCTCTGTAGTTCTGCTGTGACATGACTTTGGACAACATTATGGTTTTTGACTGTGCATATTTTGTGCATATATCGCGATTTTCTCGTGCATATTTGCATGCATATTTTGGCATAAGATAGTGCATATAATTCGATGTCTAAACATTTTCAAATTGCCTTCAACAATGGCTAAACCCTTTGTTACTATGATACATAGATACAATTACGCCTCTTTCTTGCCAGAGGCAGAGACTATGAAATTCTACTTGACACTATCTTGGCATACTTTTTTCCTTGTATATTTGAGAATATATGTTAATTTCATTTATACAACAAACTGCAATGATTTCATAAGGTCTTTAAGGGATTTAAATGTGATCACTGACCATAAATTGAAATCGAACTAACGTTGTTTTTCCGCTTATTGTACATTATATTTTTAAGGGAACAATATTTTCAGTCACCTTAGTTTAAATCTGTCCCTAAACTGGAATACCCTGATTATTATATCTGTCCCCAAGAAATATATTAGTTACCAAAATAATCAAAATTGATGATTCAAATTAGATGACAGATCTACTATTTTAGGAACAAATATTGTTATGGTGATCGATAAAATGATATACTTACCTTTTAAAACATGTATTGTGTTAAATATTTGTTTCTCTTTTTTGTGTATTTGATTCGATAATATAGTCCGAGACGCCCAGGACTTTAATTGGCTGTGCCATAGTGGCTGGCACATAAGATTTTGTTGCCTTTCATCAACATTTCATAGAAAGCAACGGGTTTCAATTTTTTTTCAAAATTACAATTATAATATACTTTTTATTAAATTCATTCGGCCATTTTGGACATAACCCATTATAAATGTGCCCGGTGACGGCAATAGGCTTGCCCCCTATTACGTGGGACTAAAAATACTGGCAAATTGTGGGTGTGTAATGCACCTCTGCCTACCCCTTAGGGGATATAGGCGTGATATGTGTGTGTGTGTAATATATAAAAATATCTTACATGATGGGGGCTGAATTGGCATGCGTTGGAACAGCCGCAGAACTGCTGGCAGCCGCAGCAGCAGCGGCGGCAGCTGTACGCTGCTGCAGCAAAATTTGTTGACTCTATATAAACAGACAACAAAACAAACATATGACCACCTCAGGAAATACCGTTTACTAACAAGAAACAAAATAAGTCGTATAACCTGCTTCTATTTTAACTGACTTCCAAGAAAAGGAGGTTCTTAATTCGACTGTATTTCTTGTTTTTTTTTGTTTGTTAACACATCACATCCGTTTACCCATCTTTCGACTGAGAGAACCGATTTTGTATTTTTTTTTAATTGAAAGTTGCTGCTTCGCGAGTAGTCCCATTTCAATTTGATCCCATTCCGAGAATTATGTGGTCCAATTCCGGTAATTTGAACTCGGATTTTGTGTAAATGGTTGACGTGTTTCTTCAGAAGTTAGAAATTCGTTCATCAAAAATCACAATAAAAAAATGAATGACTCCTCCGCGGTCATATTTATTGACACTTTTGTAGTACGGGACAAGATACTCACTATCAATTTGTTTACCTGCTTTCGAGTATACATTACTCCAAGTAGTCTCAGTTGGGTATGAATAAAATGTTACAAATCTACATTTGTTTATGAGTGTACAAAAGGTCAGCATAACCACTTTGATGGAATATCAGGATAGTATTTAATATTTATAAAACACATATTTGCAATGATTTAAATAAATTGAAATTGAAATAGACTCGAGTTTCAGATACATAAGAATTGTTTCGCGAATGCGAGTGGTTAAACTCGCACATGATTATCGCATATTCAATAGCATTTCATTTCAATAGCGATAACAGATAGCCCATTAGCAATAGTCAAAATTCAAGAGACAAAGACTCCGATTTCCTCTGCGTAGATCCATAAATGGGTCATGGTAACCAGATGGGGTCACGGGAACCAGACGGGGTCACGGGAACCAGATTGGGTCACCAGATGGGGTCACGGGAACCAGAAGGGGTCACGGGGACCGGATGGGGTCACGAGGACCGGATGGGGTTGTAAAAAGACCATAATTATGTGGAGTCGTAAAAAAATACTTTAAACCAAATTTACCATTTCCCTCATTCCACCAGTGAACGATACCCTCGGTAGTTGTCCAGGTACTATATGCCTTATTCTAACTGACTTGCGACCCTCTTCTGTAAATATTTCTGTAAATTGTTGTATATATTTGTTTGCTTGAAGTCTTGTCCCTGAAAAAAAACATTACTTTTTGTTGGCACAGTTAATAATGATTCATCACTCCTTGACATTGACACAGTTGCAATGCCGCATTAAAACATTAATACAATCACTAACTGAAGATCCCGGCTTTACTTGGATAAAATCTTGTATCTGTTCCATGTTCCACATGAATATGTAAGTAAAGGGATTAAAATATTCTGTTTTAAAGGATATTAAGCTTCTAGAGTACACAAAAACAGTCAAATCAATTTAATAGCTCAAATGTGCATATTTAATTTGTTTTAATCGATTAGTGAAAACATTACTTTACATACATTACATACACAGAGGTAGCACTCACAAGTGAGCGAAATATTGAACTATCATGTGCAGAGCTAGAACAATATATTATTATTAGCGTCTATAGACCTCCTTCTGGAGATTACTACCTGTTTGAGTCCATTATGGAGGAAGCCTTAAAAAAGGTATGTAAATGTAAGAAGACTATAGTTGTATGTGGCGATTTTAATATTAATATTTTAGAAAACTCTCAGAACTCGCTAAGGTTCCTCAACCTTTTTAAATCTTTTAACTTACAAAATCTTTTTTGTGAACCAACACGCACCACAGCCACATCAGCTACCTGCTTAGATAATATTTTTTCTAACAGCGATGTAGATGAGAAATCTATAATACATTTTGTAAATTCAGATCATGCAGGTCAGTTAGCTAGATTTAAGTTCCAACATGTTCCATTATCAAAAAATATTGTTTGTAGACCAATCACAACTTATAGATTAGAAAAATTTAAAGAAAACATTAAGAATAAAGTACCTCTTTTGGAGTTGAATAATGATAAACACCCGAATGATCATTACGGAGATTTGTTCGGAGTAATCAAATACGAATGTGATAACATTTTCACTAAAAAAAACAATAAATGTAAATCAATTTAAAATAAAATTTAGTGATTGGGCTACGCCTGGAATCTATAAAAGTAGAAGGAAATTATATGAATTATACGAGACAAAGGCATCTACTAATGAGCCACAAGTAATTGAACAGATTAAAAAGTACTCCAAACTATTCAAAAAAGTATGTTCAACAGCTAAATCTAATTATATACGGGCTAAAATTGAAAAATCTGATAATAAAACGAAGGCAATATGGAATGTTATTAACAAAGAAACTTGTAAAGCAAGGTCACGTGATCGATCCTTCGAGTTAAAAATAGATGATAAACATATTAAAACTGATTCTGAAGTGGCCAATGCATTTGAATCTTTCTTCACAAATGTTCCAATCACCACTACAAATAAGTTAAATTCGTCAAAAAACGTAGCCAATTCTCTTCTTAAATCTAGTGTTGATAAATGTACAATTAACTTTGATTTTCAGTATATTGACTCTGTCACTATACTTAAAACTTTTAAACAACTAAATATAAAAAATACCGAGGATCTTTGGGGCATTTCAACTAATATAATAAAATCAATAGTGCCCGCTATAGCGCCTCACCTTGCATTCATATTCAATAAATGTATAGATGAAAATCAGTTTCCTCATCTTATGAAGTACAGTAAAATCAATCCTTTATTTAAAGCAGGAGACAAAAGTGATCCTTCAAATTTTCGACCTATTTCCATCCCTCAGTAAAATTTTTGAAAAAATAATATTTAATCAATTGCTTTCACATTTTACAGACAATAAGTTACTTCATAACAAACAGTTTGGTTTCACTAAAGGCAGGAACACAACGGATGCAGGAGTTGCACTTGTGAAACATATATTTGATGCTTGGGAGGAAAAGCAGGATGCCATTGGTATATTTTGTGATCTATCAAAAGCTTTTGATTGTGTTGATCATGGGACTTTGCTACTAAAATTAGGTTATTATGGTGTTTCGAACAGCTCACTTGGCTTACTCGAGTCTTACATCACTGGTAGAGTACAAAAAGTAAACATTAATGGCACCGACTCTTCTGGCGCCTCATTAGTCATGGGAGTACCCCAGGGCTCGATATTAGGACCCCTTTTATTCTTAATATACGTAAACGATCTTCCTTATTTCACTAAAAATCTTTGTGAGATAGTATTATTTGCTGATGACACATCATTAATTTTTAAAAGTGATAGACAAAAAGTAGCACTTGACGATGTAAATAATACCCTTTCGGAAATATTGCATTGGTTCACAAGTAACAACTTGCTGCTCAATGCGAAGAAAACAAAATGTGTAAAATTTACTATGCCCAATGTTAGACAGGTGGATACTCATATTACTATGAATAATGAATTAGTTCAAATAGTCAATACCACAGTTTTTCTTGGGATAACTCTAGATAGTAAACTACAATGGGGTCCTCATATCACAGCCTTGGCAGGAAGACTTAGCTCAGCTGCCTATGCGGTTAGAAAGATAAGGTCTCTGACTGACGAAAAAACGGCACGATTAGTTTATTTTAGCTACTTTCATAGCGTTATGTCATATGGTCTGCTGCTGTGGGGCTCAGCTGCCGATATTGAGACAATATTCATATTACAGAAACGAGCTATACGAGCAATCTATAGACTCGGACCCCGTGACTCGCTGAAAGAATTATTTAAAGAAATTAATATTTTAACAGTTGCTTCTCAATATGTTTACGACAACATCTTATATGTACGGAAGAACATAGATCTCTTCAAAAAAAATTCCGATAACCATAATTTTAATACAAGAAATAAAAATAAACTGGCAATGACAAAAATTAGACTTCATAAAGTTGGTAATTCGTTTGTTGGCAAATGTATAAAAAATTATAATAAAATTCCTAAGGATTTGGTTGACATGCCTCTTAATAAGTTTAAAATAGTAGTTAAAAAATGTTTGATGATGAAAGGCTACTATAATGTAGACGAATATCTTAATGATAAAAATGCATGGTCACCCTAATCTTCTGTTGTTGGCCACTCGTATAATACAATAGAAACTAATTGTAACAATGTAAACAAAACAATATTAAAAAAGAAAATGGATAATCTACCTGAGTTTCTTGCTGGTCTCTTCTCAGGAGAACCAAATTACCGAACCAGCGAAAGAATCATTTTCTAATGGTTATTTATGTACTTACATACTTAATTTAGTATTTTTATAATATTACTTGACAAAATTGTAAAATTTTGACATTCATATGTGCTCTTTATGTGCCTAAACTGAATAAATGAAATTGATTCTTTGATTCTTTGATTCTTTGATTCTTGATTCCATATTGTGTTGACACCATAATAATTAATTTGATTTACGATTAAATATGAACCTTATTCAAGAATATTAATAAATACATATTTGTGTTATGATCATGAAGAGTACCTAAAAATGTTAGTAGACAGAAAACGCCGGGCGCCACTGGACATACCCTCTGCTAGTACCCAGAGACGCCCGGCAACGGACGTTAGAGCGGCCGCGGCCTTGTCCCGCGGAATTTAAAAAAAAAAAAAAAAAGTTGACAGAAAAATAATGAACTAAAATATTAATGCCATATTAACTTTTTTGTAAAATAATAGTGTCTTATTAAGATAATGACATACATACCTAATGTAAATCTACACGCAGCACCATTTCTTTCGCCTTCAACATGATCTCTATCCACATACAGTTCACCAAGGAACTCCTGATCGGACGGCCTTTGTAATATCGATAATTTTATATGGAAGAATCCAGCACCCGCATGGGGTGAACTCTTTTCAGTCTCAAGAATATACTCCTCAACTAGCTGCGGCTGGCAGTCAGGGGTTGGTCGAGGCCTTTCGTACGCCCTTGCTTGCCGTAATGGACTATTAGCTTCTTGAGGTACGGCTAATGCTAATGGATCCATTTTTGGAGTGTCAATTGGCCTGAACACCTAAGAAGATGAGTTTGATGTCAATACATGGTCAATTGAGATGATTAACGATCGTGTTTCTCAATGAGCTTCGGCGAAAAATACCCCAAACAGTGAACCGCGTGTACGATTTTTATTGATAGATGAGTATACAAAATTTTATTGTACGCCAAAAAATTTAGATAAATAAATGTATGCAAAATTAAGGATTATGATATGCCTTATCATTAAGAGCCATCTCTTCCAGGCAACCTTTGGACGGATAAGACTACGCTCACTTTGGATACGAATTCGAATCGTACGTAAACATACGAATTTGGTCGTACGAATTGAGTGCTCACACTGAATACGTTTTTATCCATCTGCATGTTATTATTCCGGTGATATTGCATTCGGTAAGAACTCTTGGGGTGAAAAAAAAAACATTCGATCTATAATACGACCTAACCTAACGAAATAATAGCAAATTTCGCAACACAATATCATTATCACCTGAAGAACTTTACGTACGAATAGGTTTTTAAATCCCAACAAGTTCGGATTGGTTTCGGATGACGACTTCAGTATACGTAGTACCTACGACTAACTCGCACGCAGTGTGAGAGGTCCATAGTTCCTATAAGTTTTGGATCATTCGTGCGTATTCGTACGTGTACGCACGAGTGAAATTCGTACGAAAACACGAAGTGAGCGCGGCCTAATGCTTAGGTAGGTAACTAGGTACCTACAGAGCCTAATAAAATGTATCTGGATCTATTTAGGCTAAATATGTAGTAGATACAAGACTATAATGTGAATGTCTTTTCTTTTCTATACTTATATTTGTCTGAATACAGTAGGTACCTAACTATAATTATATGTCAATGATCACTAATAATTTCAATGCCAATTATTGTAATCTAAGTTAAGGTCGCAATCTTTTTATATTGGTCTATTTACATGTCTCGCATATTTTTTTAAAGGCGAGAATAAGCGAAAAGCAATGGTCATTAATCAATTGTAAAGTTTACCTCTGGTGGTTTTTTCGGATATTTGGATGTCAGCCTGGTCTGAGGTTGAGATTGTCTGCTATTCTTTGCTCTCTGGCGATGTATTAAGTCTAATAATTCTAAACCATGATAATGTGTAAACTGGTCCAATTTTCTCTTTCTATTCACAGCCACCTGAAAAGAAAAATAATAATGTATTCCGTTGACCTTCATAAACAATAAACCATTCTTAAAATATTAAGAAAGAAATTATAAATAGATCACAAAAACTGATGTCATCGGCGGGATTCGAACCCACGGCCTTTCCCTAACAGGGATAATTTCTTTCTTAATATTTTAAGAATAGTTTAAACAAACTCATTGCTTTAAAATACAAAAATAAACCATTCACTTTTTTTTACTAACTTTAGAAACTACAACGAAACTAAATCGATGAGACTAAATTACGGTAGTTTCTTCTTAATTAATTCAACTCAACCACAAAATACGTGCACGTATGCCACGCCCATGTGTTTGAACGCATTTTTTACGTCTTAAGCCGGGTACGCACGTGCGGACAATTTTTTGCGTTGTACTAACGACCACAAGTCTGGCCGCCCCTGCGTCCTATGTCGGGCGCCTCAGGCACATACTTGGAACTATTTCCGAGTATGTAATTCCGAGCACCCGGTTGACTTTGGCCACCCACGGCCTCTGTCTGGTGTTGTGTCGGGTTTTATCCCGCATCGTTGGGATCTGGTCAATCCCGCGTCGGTTAGAGAATCTGCGTGTGGCGTGCTGCGAGGCTTCGGTCCCGCAGCCGGAAGACCTTCTGCTTCTGTAAGGACGGCGGGTAGTTAGCCCGCCATCCTCAGGTTCCGGTCACGAAAGTCGATGGTCATGGTCCTGACCATCGATTAGTCTGCGGTGTCCTGACCGCTGACTTCGGAACTCAGCGGGGAGGCTTCACTCTCTCTTGCTTTCGGCCACCTCCGTAGGACCGTCCGAAGGACACAGCCACGTTCCACCAACTCTCGCTGGAGACTATGGCTTGAAGCATGGTCTTCAGCAAGAGGATATCCACGCCCAGACCCATGACAACGCCCTGGCGCTGAATCGACCACGCTGAGAACTCAGAACTCAGCGTGTCTTCAGCGGTGTCTTCGCCGGAAGCCTTGCAGTGCTGACATTGGGGTGTCACCTCACGATGAATGCGGTGCAGATACTACCGACGCATCCGTACCCGGTAATGATCTGCGACGCGCGATACATGAAGTAACCATGCCGCCTCTGCACTCTTCCATGACCGGTCTCACCGCCGGTGGTGGTGGTGTTTCCCCACATTGGTTTCTCAAGTCGCACTTCCATGTCTCCATGAGATCCTGGCGGAGTTCGAACCGCTGAGCCTCGATTTCTCGAGACACAAGCCTGTGATCCCGCTCCAGCGACCTCTCGAGCCATTTAAACAAAGACGCAAGGGCCCTCGCTTCCAGGTCTCATGGAGGCGTCCCGGCTAAGAGACATGCAGCCTCTAGTGAGATCGTGCGGTACCCCTTCCTATTATCTTGACGACCAAGGTCTGCAACGGTCTGTTTAAAATAGACACGTTGTTGGCCGTTAATCTCGCCGTCCATAAAGGAGCCGCCGATGCCCAGGTACAGTCTCCTGCAGGAAACACTAACAACCACTAACGAACATAGAACACTCCGGTCGTCAAACAATATTGCGGCGATCCTATTAGTATTCTACAAGGACTGAAATGGGTTATCTTCAAGGACCTTCCGGTACATATCAAAACTGTTTGTAGGTATAGAGCTTAGCGGAGCGGCGGAGGATTGCTAATCCTATCCTCGATTCGTTTTGTGAATAAAACAGATTCCAAGTCAACGTCACCTTGAAGTGGTGCACTTGGCTGTCTGCGTTAAGCCACATCAGTTGACTTTTTGTTTTACCTCGGCAGCGCAGTGGTATGAGTATGCGACTACCGTCCTTGAGGTTCTAGGTTCGAGTCCGGGTTGAGTCAAATATTTGTTTGTTCCACAAATCTTTGTTTCGGAGTTTGGGTGTTCGCTATGTATAATTATGTATGTATTTAGAAATAGTACATATGTTTATCAGTCGTCTAGATCCCATAGCACAAGCTTATTTATTAGCTTAATTTGGGCTAGATGACGTTGTATGAGAATGTCCACAAATATTTATTTTACCTGAGAAAATTTTTTCGCCTGTCTCCGTATCCTGGGTGTATTCAGTAGTCTTGGTGCGGCATGTAGTTTTGCTGCAAGTAGTCCGACGGCCGGTCGCGGGTCCAGACATAAAGGCGGAGCAGCCGCATGAACTAACGCCGCTTCAACTAGTTCTAACGCGCCTCGCTCTTCACCCGCCCAACCGCAACGACCACCGATACATATTGCGTCTGTTATTATACTCTGTGAGCAAATTTCATTTAGATTAACATACAAATGTATGGCATTTATTACGTTTTATACAAATTGGTAATAGTACGCAGGCCGTAGAACACTGAAACATATTGATTAACAGCAGGCTCATTTCTCGTAAGTAGCTTTATTTTGCCAAGTCTCCCACATATATCGATACGAGAAGTTTCAATTCGGGTAGCTAAGGGAGATAATAGGGGTTAAGTATGTTGACATGACGATCCCAAAAAAAATATTACCAACGGTGAGATTTTTATTATTTGTGAAGAGAATCATTAACATTATTGAAATGCTTATTTAGTTTGTCCGACCAAATATATGGTATGGTACAAGTCCCCCGCTCCGAACATGTGTGGATTACGAGGTCATAAAATATGATTACCAGCAAGCTGATTTTTTTACTGTTGGTTATTTAATATTTATATAATAAAACAGTCACTTTGTCTTCCAATTTGTCTGGTAGGTTATGCGAGTCCGACGATCAAAAGTTGTAGTACTAATTGGTGATATAAAATGTACTCCCATCAAGCTCATTTTTTGTAAGTAGCTTTATTTTACCGAGTCTCCCACATATATTGATACGAGAAGTTTCAATTCGGGTAGCTAAGGGAGATAATAGGGGTTAAGTATGTTGACTTGACGATCCCAACAAATTATTACCAACAGTGAGATTTTTATTATATGTGAAGAGAATCATTAACATTAATGAAATATTTATTTGTACTACCAAATATGTGGTATGGTACAAGAGTCCCCCGCTCCGAACATGTATGGATTACGGGGTCATAAAATATGATTACCAGCAAGCTGATTTTTTTACTGTTGATTACTTAATATTTATATAACATAACAGTCACTGTGTCCTCTAATTTGACTGGTAGGTTATCCGAGTCCGACGCTCAAAAGTTGTAGTAGGTACTTTGGTAATATAAAATTAATTCTTATCAAGCTAAACGTTTATGAATTGCTCCTGCTGAAAAAAAAACAGATTGTAGGCCTTATTGTTATTAGGGGTAAAACTACGTCGATTTTTTCAATTACTATAATATAATAAACTTAATAGGTTATTTTGTTGCCGCTCAAGCCTTGAAAAATATTTATTGTTCAAAATATGTTACGATTTTATCCGCTTCGTTGCATTTCGTCCTTTTGTCAATTATTCTACTTGCTCCACATCGAAAAACGTCATAATCTCAAATCAAACTTACATCCATAATAATATCCCATTTGGTCAACTCTTGATCGAAATAAGGTTTTGTACAAAATTGCAATAAATAATGCATTTATGTCATTGTAAATATAAATTAACTAGTGGTCGAACAGTAGACCTTGCGAATATTATTGCAATTTTACCTCATCTCCTCCCCCCTAATAAAAAAAATCACTAAAACTATGGTCTCTAGTAAAGGACCCCACAAAGTTGACTTCGTTTGAGGTGGAGTTCGCGAATGTCGACCTAAATATAAAAAAAAGGACCAAACAGCCAAGTTTCGTGTAAAACATTAAAACGTTATATATGACCTTATTTATCCCATTTTCCCCCAATCCAAATAAGCTCACGACAAAAAATTGTATTGAATCAAGGAATACTTGTGCAAAGTATTTCGTAAAGATCTAATAAAAACTGTGGCTGTAAGCCCGGAACACATATACAAACCAACTGACTAATGGAATCTCGAAATGTAGACGCTGTCAACTAGCTGTCCCGGCGAACTTCGTACCACCTTATAAACCTGCCCTGAGTTTGTACAAATATTTTAAGACCAAAATTAGCCAAATCGGTCCATCCGTTCCCGAGTTTTAGCGGACAAACGAACAGCGATTCATTTTTAGTATATTTACTACGCCGACAAAGTGCTAAAATAAAATTTTGAAAAATGTTTCTGTTTTGGGTACCTCCCCTACACACAAAGTAGGGATGATATTTTTTTCTCGCGTTTACTCCATCGTGTGGGAGAATATCGTAAGATAGGTCTTATAAAAATATTGAGAGGTTGTTAAGATGATTTCTTGATTTAAGTATCCGTTTGCGAGAGAACAGCTTGAAGAACATGAATAAATTATTGATGGTAGTCCATGTAATAAACTTTGAAGGAAAACTATAACAGTTGGTAATAGAGGTGGGTCGTTCCGGACCGTAATAGTTCCGAGAACTATATCCATAACCGGAAAGGTATAGTTCCAATCCAACCAACCAGCTGTAATAGTTCCTCATGTCCTACCTCTAATTATATTGTCTACGGTCCGCGAACCGACCGATGTCGTGTCCTTAAAACATAGATAACCTCCTAATAGATTCCGCATTACTGTAATTTTGTTCCTTACCGAGTTCACCTGTTTTGGCGGAATGCGAGTGGCGCGTGGAAACATGTAAGTGCGCTATGATTGGCTGTTTCAAGGTCAATCTTCGAATACACCGAATACTAGAGATGGGATAGGGATGAAAATGTGTCGATAAAATTTTGATACTCGCAGGTATATTATAGTTATATTTTTATAATTTTATTATATCGTTTATTCCTTAATATTCTTATTATATACATTTTTAAATACATTTATAAAAAACACAAATACATTTAAAAATATAAAAAATATTATTTATTATTATAATTTTTATAGGAATAGGTATCAGGACTTAATCAAGAGGGACAGGTATTATTAACTCTCAGTTCCTACTTACTACCTACCACTAAGCCACGAGCCCCCCATCTCTGATGATGATACATTATAATTTTATATTTTTATTCAATAGATGTAAAGTAATATAATTTATATTAAGAAAGAATTTATAAATAAATATCAAAAACTGATGTCATCGGCGGGACTATAATTTCTTTCTTAATATTTTACGTTGTTATTGGTGGGAAACCAACTCTCCCCACGAGATGTTGCATCTACCCATTTCTTTTACCTCTCGGGGCATCCAGGAAACCTATAAAATAATATATATCTCAGTTACATTGCTAATACTAAATCACATTAGTTGCGAAAAAAAATTATAATAATGCCAACTCACAAATTGGTCGCAAATAATTCGCAGCTTACCGAAATTCAACCGGGCGCAGTCGCGGGCGACAACATGTTGCTTATTTATAGGTACTACTTTTAAAGCACCTACGGCAATAATACTGCAAAATATCGATGACGTACTATATCATACCGATATCCCATCACTATCGATTCAAGTGCTATTGTAATGTATTGTTAGAAAAGGATAGCTATTATAATTTGGCTAATGAGTGAAAGAGTAATTTCAAAAAGACATCAACGGGTTCTAAATGGTTTGTGTTTATGTTCTATTACCAACCAGAATAAATTGAACTCCGGTGCCTAGTCAATTTTATATTTACATTTATGTCTAATTTACTTACCGGTGAAATGTAATGCCATCTTTTTGGTAATTTGATGTCTTCGCCGACTTGCCATACCATTTCACGGAACAGGAAGCCATTTAAAATGTAAAATGCTCGCAAAAACAATTTTTTTAAATTATAAAATCGCACGTGGTCATAGGTCGCGAAGTTGGTTGTCACTGACGTCGTGATTTTAGGCATAGCTTTACATGCTTGCGAAATCAAGTATGAGTGGCGCGCGTTTGTTGCCCTGCATGCGGAATCTATTAGGAGGTTATCTATGCCTTAAAATTACCTATATTAAAATTGTATCGTCGTGTCGGACGTGTCGCACTCTCGGCTCGCGGCCGACAATAACCGAATCCATCCGACCGTGATCTTACCGAGCGCGACCGACGTCACACGAATTTTTACGAATTGAGAAGGTACTTATTTACTTATCTAAGCTCTTGCGTTTATTTGATTTTTGAATGTTCCTGTTGCACAATTTGGCGATGCGTATGACCTTGACACCCAACAATATTATTATTTACTTTCTCGAGGTTCGCTCAGTGACCCAATGAGTTCGCTCAGTGCATTAGTTCAGAGCTTTTTGTTTACGGTGACTTTCGTAGTTCGCGCTTGATTTGTAATTATTTTCCTACAGTAATAATATATTTTACTCAGTCAGTGAATTATAGTGTTATTAGTGCGATATAGTGAATTATAATGTTATTTTAATAAATATACATAGATACGTCATTTTAGGAAATTCTTTGTTTTAAATTGTTTATAGAAGAAAAATATTTAAAAAAAGGAAAATGCCAAAACTGTTCCGAAATGATTTCGTTTACCTCTGGCGGCTTAGGCAATTTGACTGTGCATTTAAAAAGAAAACACCCCACCATTTCTTTGACACCAGTAGAACGACAAAATAAATTATTGAAAATATTTACACATTAATATTGCTTAGTACTTCTTTCACTTTTTCCACTTTTATTACTATTTTCATGTTTCTTCGGTTGCGGGTACTCTTAACTTGGCGTTCGACAAAATATCTCTGATTTGGTTGAAGTACGTTCGCCTAGGGTCTAGGTCGACCCTTATCGGCCTTTCCTTTCACACCCACCTTATGTATCTATTTCGTCCTACTACTTTACCAAAATTATAGTCACTGAATTTAATTTGTAATACTTATAATTATATTATAATTAAAAGTAAGTTGTTCTAATAACATTTCGAAAAATATGTTTTCACTTTAGGTTAGGTATAATACGTATAAGGCCTTCTAATTCTTGTCGGACAAGTGATAGGTATTATACCTGTTTTCTTGTAGGACATTCTTTTATTTGGACAGAGAACACAAAAACCTATTACGTAATATTAATGTCCTACATTTGGTAATAAAAAAAATAGTCTTGTCGCGTTAACAACTTTTGAGCGTCGGACTCGGATAACCTACCAGACAAATTGGAAGACAAAGTGACTTTTATTATATAAATATTAAATACATAAATAACAGTAAAAAAATCAGCTTGCTGGTAATCATATTTTGTGACCTCGTAATCCATACATGTTCGGAGCGGGGTACTCTTGTGCCATACCATATATTTGGTCGGACAAATAAACATTTCAATAATGTTAATGATTCTCTTCACATATAATAAAAATCTCACTGTTGGTAATAATTTTTTTGCGGTCGTCAAGTCAACATACTTAACTCCCTTTATCTCCCTTAGCTACCCGAATTGAAACTTCTCGTATCGATATATGTGGGAGACTCGGCAAAATAAAGCTACTTACGAAAAATGAGCCTGCTGTTAATCAATATGTTTCAATGTTCTACGGCCTGCGTACTATAAAGTATTGTGAGATAAGTCGTAACTACAGGTCTTTTCCCATTCACCTCAGAGGGTAAGATTTTGGGGAAATTAATTATATTAAATGTCTAGTTCAAATATAAGCAATGAATATTAAGAAAGAAATTATAAATAGATCACAAAAACTGATGTCATAGGCGGGACTCGAACCCACGGCCTTTCCCTAACAGGGGGAGTGCTCAGACCAACTGAGCTACGATGACCGAACTAACTGCGGTAGAACTGCGGTAGGCGGATCCAACGCTAACCTTAATAGCGCGATGTAGAAATTATGAATATGATATGAAGCAAAAATTCGATGTTGTCGGTAGTGGTCATCGTAGCTCTGTTGGTCAGAGCACTCCCCCTGTTAGGGAAAGGCCGTGGGTTCGAGTCCCGCCGATGACATCAGTTTTTGTGATCTATTTATAATTTCTTTCTTAATATTTTAAGAATAGTTTAAGCAAACTCATTGCTTTAAAATACAAAAATATAAGCAATGAAATCAAGAATATTAGTAAGGTTGTTTCATTTGATCATTCATTTTGTCTAGACACGATTATAAAGATGAAAGATTTGATAGTATGTTTGCATTGAATAGGCTCCCAAAACTACCGAACCGATTTAAAAAATACTTTGTCTAATGAGTTATCATCACATTATCCCTGTACATTATCCCTGAGTATTCTACTTTTATCACGGTAATGTGATCCCGTGCCGGGAATTGAGAACGAGAAAACTATACTCTTCTTGAATATCTATATATATATATAGAAATGGTGAGTGTAATTTTGGTCCCCCCTTAGCTCTCGAGAACTGCTTATGCTCCAATGATGGTTGACCCCTCTATGGATAGCCCTCGATCTGGAGGCAAGCCAAAAAATTTGACCTAGCCCTAAGGGGTCAAAAGTTATAGCCCAAAACCTATGGCGTGGTGCGGCGCGAAGAACCGCGCAAGACACCGTACTAGTTTATAAGCAATGAAGTATGGTAACTTTTTCTCAGTTCAGGTATCTTGGTCAGTTGGTAGAACACTCCTCCTGGAAAGGGAACAGTCGCTGGTTCGAGTCCAGCCCAAGACTATAGTTTTTGTGATTCATATAGTAAAATTATATACTCTTCTTGTTCCCGATTCCCACACACACGTGCTGAGATGCGATTATCAGCTAGTCGGTCATAATATACATCTATCCTCCTCCTTATTGTCTGTTATTTATTTTGGTATTGCAAACTACCGATTACGCATTTTTGTTGTAGAATATATAATTACTAGTAGAAAAGAGTGCACATATTTCAGTAATAAGTCTACATCATATAAATTACTTTAATAGTATTTTTTTTTTCTCACTTACCTGATTTGTGGGCCTTAACAATACGTGATGAGTATCACAGAGAAAACTGGGATATGCTTGTCTGTAGTCTCTTATTTGTGCAATAATACACCCTGAATAAAAGAGACATGAGTGTTCAGACTCCAACAGATCTAGCAATACCACAGGCAATTCCTCATTATCAATGTAGCTTAGTAGTTCCTCCTCTTCATATGGCCATCTAGGAGTTTCTATAATTGTTTCCTCGGAAGATGTCTGCAAATTCAGAACAGTTTCAATACTAAATTCAAAACAGTTTCAATACTAAACTCTATCTTGTAACACTTTTTAAGCTTCACAAGCGTGCTATATCTGCCTCTACGTACGTAACCGTGTACGTATACGCATTTGAAGTTACTTGACTTAAGCAAAGTAGATAGGTTTGCAGCAATGCAAATTCGAAGCAGACCAAGGAGATGCAGTTTCATACTGTTGGGATGTTTTACTTTTAATTGTTTAATCAGAATTTACACATGATTATACAGTTGTATGGCATTAGTATATACATATATGGGAAAGGTGTTCACTTATGTTACAATGAAGAAGAAACCATTTCCTTATGTGGATTTTGTTATGACGCTAATACTTTGGGTCAGTGAACTGGCGATGAGGAATAATTGCTCTCACATGTGCTCTTTAGCATGATATGAGCACACTGGTAAGCAAATCACTAAATGGAAATAAGAGTTATTCAGGGGCTTGTATTTTGGAGTTTCCTTCTAACTTTTGACTGATGTCTAGTTGATCGAGTAGTTAACCAACAACTTAGCGATACATCCAAAGTCGGTAAACAAATTCACCACTACATAATCTTACTCCATATAAACAGATGCTAGAGATTTTTTACCAATGTTCTATTAAACTAGCTTTTTATCAAAATGTTTTTTTTGCTTTTCCCTATTAATTATTAATACACAACTTAACTCGTAAACTATAATTCAGTTGGTCTTATTTTAGTAAAAAAAACCAATAGAGTAAATTTAAAAAACCATTGAATATAGACCCATTACTTACTATAAATAAATAAATATGTTAGGACAATTCACACCGGGTGCCACTGGAAATACGTTCTACTTGTAAGCAGAGACGCCCGGCAACGGACGTTAGAGCGGCAATGGACGTTAGAGCGGCAGCGGCCATGGGCCGCGGAATTTAAAAAAAAAAAGAGGACAGTTCACATAACGCCATTTAGTCTCAAACTAAGCAGAGCTTGTGATATGAGTACTAGATAAACTGACTTTATATAGATTTAATAAGGTAACCGATAGACACTTCCCCAGGACCTCTTGTCTAGTTATTTTCTAGCTCAACAAGCATTGCCTTTTAACATTCCGAGTACCTTGATTATGGATCTATTAAATACGTCCATCACCTTGACCAGAGATGTGCTATGTAGCTATACTGCGAGGATGTGCAGTGATTGTGCTATGACATGCTGTGTGGACAAATAAATATGATTGGTGGATTTCAAACCCATTCATAGCAACATAGCATAGCACATCTCTGGTTGAAAGGCACCCTTAGGATGTCCCACACTTATTTAGATCTGGGTAATTTGTTTGAGTTAATAAATGTATGTACTCATATAAAATATCAAATTAGACCTAAATTACATAAGACATTTTTCTTCTAAGAAGTCATACTTACATGTCCATCTGGTGGATGAAGTTGTTGTGAATTGCCATTTACTTTCAATGACAATGAATATCCCTTATTGCCTGGATATAAATTAATTATCAATGTATTAAGATCATAAACTGCTAATAACTTTTCCAATAGATATGACGTATTCTTGAGGCCTTGCTGTAATAGAAATTTAGTAGATAATAAATGAGTCTTATAATATAAGTATTTTTTATTTAATTATTGCACATTTAGATTTAAGGAAGAAGTTGTTAGAACCAATCATTGATACAAATAATTGAGGTCAATACAGTAGCATAAGAACCAAAACACATTGTTCGGAAACACATATATTATGGTTTCTAATAGGAATCTAATTATTTCGTTAATAAATGGATTCCCAGAGTGCATTCAGAATCTTGATAAAGTTATTTATTGTATCAATATTAAGTCTTACACTACATTTGTAACAATTACAAATAATACACTTCTTACTCAATCACATACTGTGAATCTAATAAGACATATTTTGAAGTGATGATCCTGCATTTGATTATAATAGGGACAGCATACTTATAGTCAAAGAATTGAGATATATGTATCATCTTTCTACTTACATTGTTCACTTGCAAAGAATCTTCTCTATTTAACTCGTTGTAAAGTTCATGGAGTTTTTTAAATAAATCAAACTTCTCAGTTGCCTTGGAAGAAGAACCAGAAGAATTTCGTTGAAACTTCATTCTAGACTCATCAACAGATTCAGCAAGATGGATCTTATCATGGGTCCAAGTCATTTTGTGGTCTGGGACACCACTACTATATTGTGATAAGTTTGAGTTCACATGTTTCGCTCGGTTAAGTATTACCTGAAATATTAAATACATTGTTATAAAAATATACTAATATGACATAGATAAATACGTAAAGCACGGATTTAAATAGAAGAAAGGAAAGAAATACCTCAGCTTCCAATGCCGCGTGAATTAAACCATCCATAATGTCATTAATTAAAACAAATATCTAAGTGGTAGATATTTAATTATATTTTATATATCATTTTAACAGTTTAGGCCTGAGTATTAAGTCATGATTTTTAGAAAAACTAAGGCATTATTTATGTTTCACACTGCATGACAGTAAAATAACATGTCCAATGTCCATCAACAATTTTTGACAGTGTCTGTTGAGGTATCGACAATATAGAGTTAAGGGTAGAACACGAAACATAGACACAAACTAGCTAATTCACCACTGACCATGCGACGAACGGTGCGACAATCATTCTAAATCTATGGACGTGAGTGAGATTAGAATCTTGAAGAAAGAGGCGTCTTTGAGTCGTTTACAGACAGATCTACTATAGTCTGGCCACGCTAACTTGCAAAGGAATGAAGTAGCAACCCCCTAGAAAGAGTAAAGACTAGTGTAGCAACATTTGTGTCTATGACTTTCATTGTGAAGCTTTCTATAAACAGTTTTGATACTTTGAATTATAATTTATTATCTTAAATCTTAATTAGTGTTATTTAAATTGATTTTTTTTCTAAAAACATCTATGGAAGCCTTATCACCTAGTTTAAGGTTTTGATCCAAACCCTGGATTTTCTTAGGTTTATGATAAAATCAAGTAACCATTTTGTTATCCTCCGGTGATATCATATCACGCCTCCTGCATATTGGCAGGCCACGCCTGTAGTAGTTAGGCTTGTCTTTCAATTTCCTCCGTGTCTGCATCACTCAAGTATGCCTGGTTTATGGCAGTCGTATTTGATTCCGGAATACGTGCATTTAACGTACCGTAGAATCCTTTTTACGTGTGGCTACAGTAGTATTTATATGGGGATGTTCCCTTTGCAAAGTTAACTCACAATACCCAACATTAATAAAACTACTCCTAGACCTAGACATTACAGAAGCTACAGTATCCAGTTTAATGGTAGCAGAGAAACATGTTTTCTTAACGCTTCCTTTAAAGTTCCATAATTAAATACCTAACCCCCACTTCAAGTAATAAATGTTTACTTTAGAAAGGACCAGAAATATAACAAAAAAAACAAATTGGAATTTACTGATTCACAAAGAAAAAAAATCAAAGTATCAAGACTACACAATTGTGTATTTGGGGTTATAAACAAAGGGTTATATACCATACCCTTATTTTTTCTACCATATTAAGGTCTTTGCAATGTTAGCGTGGCCTAACTGTACATCATTTTGATGGACGTCGTAGACGTCTTAAAATTTTGGACGTTTGCACATGCGTGCGAACTTATGCGAACTAAGACGAGCACGAGCGTGTAAACAGGGCGCTCGTGCATGCTCGCCGCTCTTCATAACTCGCGAGTGGCGCTCGCCTCGGTGGCGGTCTTTGGGACACGAGTCAAAGGGATTCGTGGTTAACGCGAACTAGCTGTTTAGACACTCGCATTGATTCAGTAAGGACAAACAAAAAACCGGTCAAGTGCGAGTCGCACTCGGGAACAAAGCATTCCATACCAAAATGCCTTATATAATTATTACCTACAGTCTGATTTTTAGTATAGAGGCACCAGAAATACATCATTTGTGAAAGTTTTAACTTTCTAACTATCTCGGCTGATAAGGTGCAGCCTGGTGACAGACGGACCGAAGGGAAAGCGGAGTCTTAGTAAAAGGGTTTCCGTTTTACCGTACGGGTATGGAACCCTAAAAATTATGATGGCACTGAATGTTCACGAAAGGCTGGTATTTGGCACAAAGAATAAGCATTGCCATACAACGTGGTAATGCTGTCAGCCTTCTCGGGAGAAGGAGTTCTTTGACGGATGTTAGAATTTAGATAATTTTAGTAGGTAGTTATAGGTAATGTAGGTACAATTTCGATTTTATCTGGGCACTAAACGGACGGATTGACTAAGGCTTTTACTACCTAAGCCTACCTAAGCCTTTTACTACCTAGGTACTTACTCAGCAGAGTACCTACTCATAGGAGATTCCCCCTGAAAAGCAGTATCAAACCACGTTAACCACCATAGTGTCAAACCACGCTCAAAACTTAACGGAACGGCGCCATATATATATGCTGCGGTAGCCGGCTACCGGTTGGGGATTGACTGATTTGATAAGTATATACAAAAGACATGTCTCTGAATCTATTTCTATTGTGTATACTTACATAAAGTGCAACATTAACCATTAATTAGACCAGATTTTTCCTCTAATTATTGTTATTTGTGCATACGCTAGCACAAACAATAGTGATATTATGTTTTGAATTTTAAGACCAAAATAACCAAATCGGTCGTAAGTTATTGAACTGCTCCTAAACGAGTGGATCGATTTTAATGAAAATATATATATTGTGTCAATTGGACCCGGTAGGTGGCGCTGCTGTCCCAGCAAAACATCATAGCAGAGCCATCTACCGGTTTCAATTGTATATTTATACCATTGTCAAACCCACTTGAACACCCACTATACATTTCATTTCATGAAATACATTTTTTTTGTTTCCGCTGCCGCGGCCTCTCTTACGTCCGTTGCTTGCTGGGCGCTTCTGGTTTACACGCAGAAGGTATTTCCAGTGGCGCCCGGCGATACATAAATACTAAGTATACATTTCGTTTAAGATATTTTTTAAATCTTTAAAAGTAAGACAATTTTTACACAGCGCCATCTATCTCAAAGTTGGGTTAGGCTGTGTTATGGAATCTAGACGTATAATGAATAGCCCGTTCTTCATCCATGGATCTAGATTATTGAAAAACTTAAGTACTTATTTACCTACTTCTAAATAGATACTACATACAAAAATATTAATTATAATGGGAGGTAAATTAAATTGTGCATATGACCAATAATACATAGTTGACGAACATTCTATTTATTAGCGAAAGAATTTTCAAAATTGGTCCAGTAATTTCAGTCTATATAATGCAACCAAACAAACAACCAAACCCTTCCTCTTTATATTATTAGTACTTAAAAGGGCAGGTATTCTTTATTTACAACAAGAATTACAATATACATAATTATATACGAAAAATATTTATATTACATAATTCGTTTAAAAAATGCGAAACGGCCGGCGAGTGCCAGAAACTTCTTGCATTTATAGAAAAAAGAGATTGTTTTGTTTGATTTCCCAAACATTGCTAATATAAAGCTATGCTTATAAATTTTATGCTTAAATTATGATTATGCTAATTTTACTTATGATTAAGACAAATATGCTAAATTTGTTATGGATAAAAAAATTATGCATAAATATCATTAGTCTAAATTACCATATGCCAAAATATTTTATGGTTATTTTTTTTTATGCAAATGGATAGTGAACCCTGGGAAGGTTTCCAGAATGCTAGCTGTGTTGCCACATTGGATGGCAATACTTATTCTTTGGGCCAGAAAATAGCCAGCCTTCTGGTCCTGAAGCATAGGTTAAGCGTCTCTATAGTGCTCAGACCCCAGTGTCTCAACCCCAAGCAAATTAGTACTTACATAATATACCTAAATAATAAAGTGAAGTTCTCTTTATATTCATCAGATTAAGACTGAGTAAAGCACTCATGCCAATTTTCAGCATCAAAAAGGGTCAAAGTTATGCGAGAGGTATAAAACCAATTGCAAATAAATAATACACATTTTAGTTAACATAATATATTTGCCATGTCTCAGTTCAGTTGTCATTTGATGCCATGTGTCTTATTAAATTGGAAACAAATTTATCTATTTTTCTGACATCTTGTTGTACTTCAGTTTTGTACTGTAGACACTGTAATCAGAGAAAATTAAAATTTATTATGCTAATCTTAAAAAAATAAAGTCTGGGTACATACAGAAAATCACCGGTAGTCATGGACGATACCTAACATGTAAACATTCTCAATTCATGTAGCAACATTAAATTACTGTTCAATGTTATTGTTCACAACAGTAAACTAGTACTTATTACATTTAACTATTTTAGGGTACATTTTGAGATGTTTGCCAGTTTAGGTTTAATTAAGGGACCCTTGGTGCCACATCAGCTTCCGCTGTCTCTTACTTAATACATTCTTATGAGCTAGCGGACGCCGCAACTTCACCCGCTTGACAAATTGTATACACAAAAATCTTCCTCGAGAATCACTATCCATTATTTGCAATATTAACATCAGTTGCGTAGTTTTAAAGATTGAATCTACATATGGACGGAAGCAACTTTGTTTTATAATTTGTAGTGATGGTGATACCTGAAATTCAACCAATTCTATGAGATAATCTAAGTTCCATTTCAATAATGGAACTTGACACACAAAATGTAACTACTCTCTACTAACACTAAAGAGGCAATAAATCGGCACAAACATTTAAAAATCTAATTAGATTAACTAAAACATAATTTTACCTTTTTGTTATCTGTAATTTTGACAACAAAAACACCTTTGGAATGGGAATATTTTATACTATATCGTGTATTAACAGGATCTCTAAGATAAAGCATCTCTGCTGATTTTTCGAATTCTTCCCAATTAGGTATAAAAGTCATTGTGAATGGCTGATCTGGAAAAAAAATACAGTTAAAACCAACTAGTACCTAAACTTTGGGCATACTCCTATGTTTTGTATATAAATGTTTTTTTGCTAAAGGTTTGCCTCTTAGGTAGGTATCTACAGTGTAAAATCTGGTCCGAACGAAACAATGCTTAAAATAACGAAGAGTACCCATACAAGCTCTCAATACCTAGTTGAGTAAGGGGAAATGTGACTAAGTACATACTCTATAACTTATACCTTACAATTAAATATGATTGGATTCTAATTTACGAAATCTGTCCTTAAATCCGTATTTAAATTATTTGTATAGTTCTATTATCAGATTTTCAGAAATTGCCAAACAGACAGTGCAGTGCATGCAGCTGTGCAACAGTCATTTGACATTTAACAATGACACTGACGCTATTGACGATACTAGTTGGTCAGAAGCCTTTGGAGCTTGACGGTTTTTGTATTCTATTACATAGTTATTCACGTATCGGCCGGCAATGACTTTTTAATATTATGTTATATCATTGTGCAACTGTTAGTGTCCTACCGAAACACGTTTTCTCGTTAAAACCGAAAACGAACTTTCGGTGCACCTTTAAGTTTCGGCCGAAACCGAAACTACCTTAAAGTATGAAATTAACGATTTATAGTAAAAAATTTAAACTTTTTTTTCTAAGTTTTTTTTTATTATCGTCATATAAAGTGGTCCTAACGTCCAGAAACCATACGATCCGAGTACAGTATCAGAAGGATAACCCCTGGGCACTGGCGGAGTATGTTAAGGGGGGGCCGTTGTTCCTTACAGAAGCAGGCCCGAAAGGTGGCTTGCTATAGGGTTTCAGGCCACGCACGCCTTCAATCAGAGACGGGGGATAAAATACGACTCCCAAAAATGTCGGATAGCACCTGACCCAACGAGATGCCGTATAGATTGCCAAAGTATGTAGACACCCTGGGGTTAACCTTACGATGACCCAGGACCCGTACCCAGTGACCGTAAAGCCGCAGAGTTAAACAAAACAAGAGCGGGAATGGGGGGATGGCGGGCTAACAACTCACCGTCCTCAGGCGAACATGGAGGCTGGAAGCCTTGTGAGTCTCTCTACATCCAAAACTTTCGGTGGAGATGCCACAGACTTATATCTACGGTTCCCTCGCTGCACCCATTGGAATTCACAGTCTCCTTCTTCGCGCGAATGACTTGCGTGCAAATAGTCGTGGCTACGTTCCACTTACTCTCTTTGGGGACCATGGGTCATACCATGTTTTCAAGCGAGAGAGTATCCACAACCAGGCCGACAACGAGGTTCTGGCGTTGATTCGCCCACGCTGTGCACTCGACCACCTTGTGGAGCGCCATATCTTCACCAAAAGCCTCACAATGCTGACATTGCATGACGCGTTTACTAATACTGAATAATAATATACTTACCTAAACACCCGTGCCCGGTAATTAATTGAGCTTGTGACACATTGCAGGCGAGGCCAGCATGTTCACCTCTCCAGCCACTTCTTCATGATCTATCTCACCGCCGCGATGGTGACGTTTCCCCATCGTTGGTTTTCAACCCCACCTTTCCTGTCTTAATGAACTTCTATTTCTTCAATTCCGCGAGACCGTGGCCGCTCCCATGTCCATTGCTGCGGGCGTCTCTGGTGAAACCAGAAGGTATTTCCAGTGGCGCCCGGCGGACTTTGGCCACCTGCGTGGCCTCTTCTGGGGTTTGGTCGGAATGAAAATCCCGCGTCGTTGGGGTTGGGTTTATCCCGCGTCGGTGAGAGAAGCACGCAACCCTTCTAGCCTGCGTCTGTAAGGACGGCTAAATTCCGCCGAAAACGAAACGCTAAACAAAACTCGATTTTTGGCCGAAACTTGCTGAAACAGAAACCGAAACCGAAAGTTCGGTCGGTCACTAGAAAATGTGTACTTGCACAAACCTAGTACAAATTATGTTATTTTTACTGGTTTGCGCAAGTATACCGTTACGCGTTATACAATCATTCAAAAATTTAAAATTAAAGGGCTGATGGCTGACGGCCCATATTGATCGTTTACTTCGACACTTGAAGCTATTGTCAAGAAAATTGACCACATTTAATTCAGGGTTACTAACTTAGGGTCCTTCCCTCCAAATTTTGGGTGTAAATTAGTAGGATTTTTTTGGCAGTTTAATATTTTTAGCGGCATTGTTAGAAATATTTTGCCTTTTGATATTTTTACATTATACTACTAATATACATTGTTCCTGAGTGCTAAAGGCTACTTTTTTTTTTAGGTTTTATAGCATCAAGAAGAAAAAAATTAGGGAGTTAATAGCATTGACTTTTTAAAGATTAGTAAGTCGGAGTCTTATATCTAACAATACCACTAAACGCCCCTAAAAAGGTTTTACTTATTTACCCCCAAAGTTTGAGGAGAAAGTCCTTAAGTGGATAACCCTGAACTGAACGATTGTCAATCACGTCAATTGCACGCGCATATCTTGTCCATAACGTAGATTTACTTGACAATCGCTTCAAGCGGGCGGCGGAGGTAAACGACCAATGTATGCCGTCAGTCTACGTTATTGTCAAGTTTTGAATGATTGTCCCCGGGATCCATTATAATCTTGAAGTCACTCTGCCTCTAGTAAACTCTAGTTGGTGTATTCCCCCTTTGAAATAGAGAAAAGCGAAAGATAAATAAATAGAAAGAAACGTTTATTTCTATAATTTATAATAGTGCACCTCGTACAGAAATTTGGACGTTGGACTATACTGGTTGGTCGGTCGGCAGTTTGGCAGTTACTTTGATTGGCAATTGAAAGTAAAAGATCTCAAAGGAAGTGAAACTAAAGGCAATATATAAATTATTGCAATCTAGCACGAGCTCTTATCGCTAAGTGGTAGCCGAGTAGGTTAAAACATTGCAAAAGTTAAGCCACACATACAAATACTGGGTTACCTCTTCTAAAGACATTGAGACCCCTCCATGCCTAGGGAAACACCTTAACCAGTCGGTCCTGGCTGTCATACGAACATCTATGGCAGTCGTTACAGAGCGAGCTACGATTACCAAAGCTGCGGTAGGTGGATCCAACGCTAACCTTAATAGCGCGATGTAAAAATTATGAATATGATATGAAGCAAAAATTCGATGTCGTCGGTAGTGGTCATCGTAGCTCAGTTGGTCAGAGCAGTCCCCCTGTTAGGGAAAGGCCGTGGGTTCGAGTCCCGCCGATGACATCAGTTTTTGTGATCTATTTATAATTTCTTTATTAATATTTTAAGAATAGTTTCAGCAAACTCATTGCTTTGAAATACAAAACCAAATATATGGATTTGGTAAGGATTCATCTAAAAATTCAGTGTTTAAATATCGTTGTAACACGATACACTGGTACCGTCAGTTCGGTAGAACTGCGGTAGGTGGATCCAACGCTAACCTTATTAGCGCGATGTAGAAATTATGAATATGATATGAAGCAAAAATTCGATGTTGTCGGTAGTGGTCATCGTAGCTCAGTTGGTCAGAGCAGTCCCCCGGTTAGGGAAAAGCCGTGGGTTCGAGTCCCACCGATGACATCAGTTTTTGTGATCTATTTATAATTTCTTTCTTAATATTTCACGGAGGATTTCGTTTACCTACTACTGAACTTCGATATCGCCCATAGGTTGTGGTGTAGACGAAACTTGTGGAGGTCAGATCACGGAAAAAATTAAATATCAGCTGCATCACAGTTAGACAGGAAAGCCTACCCCAACTGGGTCGGGAAAATATTAAGTGGATGGATGATGATGTTCATATTGATATTTTTAGAGTTATAAACTAAAGATAACGAACATTTTACGTGATTGACTGAGGGAGCGAAGCGACTGAAGTCTCCGTTTCAACTTGCAGACTGGGGAGAATTTCTTTCGTCTGTACACTCTATACAATCACATCTACGGGTACATCTCTACATCTACGAGTTCTGTCAGATCATGTTTGCGGCCGTTTTTATCAACCGATTTCATGAAACTTTACACACACACTCCTTGCTTTCAATGAATAACATTTGAATGATATATTTTGGATTGGATGAAAAATGAAAGGGTAATAAAGAAAATTAAAGAATAATTTTTCTAAACAAAGCACCCGAAGTCTACGGTTCACAGAACCACTAGTTATATCAACGTTTCGACCCTGTTGTAAATCCATGGTCACGGGTTGATTGGTGAGAGCTTTTTTTAGAGTTCCCCTTTAGAGCCTGTTAGTTAATAACTATAGAAAATACTGACAAAAACTTAAAAATTGACAATCTAATATTTGATCATCACTGGGGGACTTTATTATGAAATATGGCAACTCTGCCACAGAGTAAAGACAGCGCAACCACCAAGTACCTACGCAGAAAATCAATACACCGTGATGTATTATTCGCCTTTTTAAAATGAGAACGTGACAAAACATTATTTAATTCATCGAAGAAACCACTTTTATTTAAAAAAAAATATCTGTACGAGATTTGATGCTCATTTTTTATTTATTTACAAAGTGATGAGTATTCTCATAGTTACGGCGTGGTAGTACATTCTGCGCGTAGATTTTCAGTTATTCCTTAAAATTTTAACTGTTAAAGGTTAGTAAATCATTTTAACTATCAAAAAATGGATTAATTGACTTCTATTTAAAATTTTGACATACCCTTACGGTATAACGTGCAAAAAGGATTATCGACCTTCGCCATTGTCTGCATGGTGCATTGCGTTTATTGTGCGATCTATACGTAGGTACTCCCTCTGAAAATGTATCAGTTTCTGTGACATTTTCAGTTGTTTCAGAGTATTTGTGCAATTCGAATAATTCCAATTAAATTTTGGGTAGTATAAAAGTTTTTATCCCAGGTTCTATTGTCTCGAAAATTGTTGTATTCTACATCTACAAGAGGCGTAAGTTCATAACACAATGAAGCACTAAGCTAATTAATCGGTCGGCGCCAAATATTTCTGTATCTACAAACAATATTTATTATATTCTAATAAGTACATACATGCCAACTTAATCTACTTCCACTACATATGTATTTGTATTATGACTTCATAAATTTAAATTTTAAAAACATGGCTTACCTTTCAGTTTAAATGTTAGATTGTAGTATACTTTTACAATATCCATAGTAATGTGAATGTGTAGAAATGGTCACATTGTTACATAAGGTACCTTTTACATTTAGAATAGTTTAGTATATTTTTGAAAGATATAGGTTTTCATTTAAGTAAATTTTCTGCTACTATTATCATTCTGCATGTATGGCCTGTGGACGGCTCACTTGAATTCGTCATTCAGGTATTTAAAATAATTCTACCAAAAATGGGACCCTCTTTACAACACCTTGGGAAAAACTGAAACTTAATTGACTTTGCTGAATTTACCCTATACAGACAGACATACCGATAAAGTTTTTTTTAATAAATATTAAAAATATAAATAAAATATAAAATAAAGTTACATGCAGCCAGCCACAATATGCATAATGTGAACTTGGTATCTAATTTAGCCATTGGGTGTACAATGTGAATATGTACCTACCTGAAATTCTATATTCCAAAATATGTTCTACTTTATTATTGGTGCCTTAGAACCTTAGTGTCATGTTAAAATACGAGGGTGGTTTGGTAACTTTGTGCCTTATTTTGTAAAAATTGTGTTCTATTTCTCAACATCTGCACACCTAGTCCAGCTTTATCACTTAGTCCAGCACTTTTCCCAACTTAATTTTCCTTCCAAATAATAGCTTTTCTGAAGACTCAAAATATGTGCTTGTTTCTAAGATACCCTTTTCATTTGAGCCAAAGCTCTAACCACCCATAAAATTTTTCGTATTTGGAAGTAGATAGTAGTCACATTGGACTAAATTGCAGAATATTCTGGATGGGGAAGCAGTTAGTAGCCCAATTTATGTTTTTTTACCAAGGTGACAACAAACATGTGCACCCATGCATTGCTGTGATGGAACAACACTGTTTTTCTTCACCAACTGCTAGTGTTTTTGCTTAAAATCAATATCAACAGTCCAAAAGCTCTGGATAATAGTCACTGGTGACTGTTTTACCCATTTTGAGGTAATTAATATGAATGAAAAAACCATAGTCATGACATAACATACATACATAAAATCACGCCTCTTTCCCAGTGGGGTAGGCAGAGACCACGGAATTCCACCTGCTACGATCCTGACATATTTATTTTGCTTCTTCAACTTTCATTAATGTCTTCATACATGCTTGCCGGTTACTGGTACTTTTAACCTGGCCTTTATTTAAGATATCTGCATAGTCATGACTGTGTGCACAAACACAATTTCGCTTTCTTTATTGTACATTCACCTAGAGAAACCTACTTTTTTAATTGTTCCATGGTCTCTGGTGATGTCCTCATTCAAATTGCAGTTGAACTTATGAAATGGTCATACGCTTGCTCTTATGGGTCGACTGTGCGCAATCGCGGCACCCATGAAGCGGATAGATTTTTCATACTGAAATATTCATGTAAAATGTTATGTTACCGCTCAGTTGAGATGCCTACCTCCCAGGCTAGCTCATGTATTATTATTATTCTCCGGCCATCCTATGTCATTCCATGAATGTTATTGTTGATTTCATGTGTATATTGGTGACAACTCATTAAACAACTTTTCAACCATTGAAATTGATAGTACAGTGTCTCTATAGGATTTATTAAGCTCCAGTGATCCGGCAAAGTCCTGTGATGAATTTGTTACTCAAAAATCAGTTCTTAATCAGCACACAAATTAGCCTTTTCTGTTAAAAGTCGAGAGATTAAATACTTTCAATACCATGAGGCCACATACCTACATACATAAAATCACGTCTGTTTTCTCGAAGGGGTAGGCACAGGCATGATATATTCCCACTTATCATCAGTAATTTTGTTGATCCCCGAGGCCTTGAGGGTTATTCTTCCGAGGGCGAACCTGAGACGCTGTGCAAAGGTAAAGAGCTGGAAAAGGATTCTTTCACTCCATACTATTCAAGGCAAGGGCAGGCTGTTTCTAGGTGCATTATGCTTATTATTTTTAATACTTACCTATATTATTTTAGACAACCTACGTTATTTAAAAGTCGTATCAAGTTGGTACTAAAATAAGTGGCTTTACAGTCTTTTTAGGTGATCTTCATCACCTATCACTACATATTATAAAACAAAGCCGCTTCTGTCCGTATGTATGCTTAGAAAGCGATGGTAAGTAAAATGTTTTAAGAAAAAACTTTTTAAATTTATAATAGCATTAATTTTTCGCAGAATTAAAAAGACAACAAAACGTCGACAATTGTTTCGCCTCTAAACGAGGCATTATCAAGACTGTCTCAGAGAGACTAGCTGTTTATAGCTTTCGTATTATTTGTTCATGTACGTAGCTTTGTCATGGATTTTCGCCAAGTAACGCCTGTTTCTATCCAATATTTGTATGCTTAGATCTTTAAAACTACGCAACGGATGTTGATGCGGTTTTCACCAATGGATAGAGTGGTTCTCAATGAGGGTTTTAGTGTTTATAATTGGTCTACCGGGAGCGTTGGGGAAAGCCGCGGGCGTCCGCTAGAAAGTTATTAATATAACTTCGACATATTAATTAGTCCTAGCCTATTTACCAGTCATGTTTAATCACTATGTACCAATATGAAATGACATCACCCTATTCTCTCATATGCCCATTGTTTTATTTCCACAAACCATGTAGAACTCAAAATAATAAACATTTCGTCCTAAAATGTAGTTGTGTTGTGACTTCCTTCGGTTCTTATTTTGCTCATAACATGGGCACACCCAAAAATCCACATTTTTCAAAACTTCAATAACATGACTCCGTATATTTTAAATGGTGGTCTTTAATACAATGTACAAAGGTCCAATTATTTGAAATACTAAAACTGAAGTACCTATTTCATGGTCCCGGAACGTCCGTGACATGGTGTAGAAATCTGATAGGTATCTAAAAATTTAAATTTCGATTGTTACAGATTCTTGTTAAGGTCAAGGAATATTTTCATTATACACCATATATTGTAAGTTAAAATGGAAGAAATTAATAGGGATCTTTATGGAGGAGGTTTAGTGAGTTTGGGAGATGAGGGCTCCTTAGAGGCATCCGACAATGGAAAACAGGAGCAAAATTGTAACATTTGCGAGTAAGTATATTATTATACAAATTTCACGTTCCTAGTTGATAGGGCGAATGTAGCCAGGAGTGGTGTAGCTGCACATTCGCGCTGTCTCACAAACTCGAATTCAACGTGGGTGAACTGACAACGGTAATTGAAAAACGTGAATGTATACTGTCCCTTAAAATATATTTTTACAAAATGTGTTCTCTTATTCTCTTATTTCAGCAATAAACTATGCAGCCCTCGAGTATTATCTTGCCTTCATGTGTTTTGCGAAACTTGTATTGACAAGTTAATGGTCAATGAAGCTGGAGATTCTCTTAAGTTTGATTTGGCTGTAGAATGTCCGATATGCAAGCAAGAAACCAAGGTAAGGCTGATTATCTGTTAAGTTGTATGTACGCGAATAATGTATAAAGTTAACACTATGAGGCGTTACTTTTCGGAAGTCCATAGTTAAATTAAATAAATCTAACTACTTTGCAATATTCCGCCACATGCAAATTACCCAACTCTCGTATTTATTCATGCACAGGACCGCCCTCCAAACCCACTTAAAATTATGCCGAAAGAATAGAGAACTAATTTTGAAAATAGACTAAATATGAGAGTTGTGTTATCGTGCAAAAAAATAATAAAAAACCTCGACACGTGTTTCGCCCCCAACCAGGGGCATCATCAGATGTCGATGCACGGCGCCCGAATGAGCCACAACTCTTAAACCGCACCCTATTTATACCGAACGGTCTCATTTCGCAAATCATTAGGCCAATCCCTACCTAATCCCCACACTTATGACGTTCTACACACCTGCAACAAAGGACTGAGGCTTTCGATTTTGGAACATAGACATAGATGCTTGAACCCTAATATTTTAAATTATCAACTTAATTTCGCCTCTTCCCCATTGCTGCGAGTAGGTGCACGTCATTCAAACAACGGTGGTGGGTAGACATAAAAATAATTTGGTGTAATGGTTGTGGGTAGAAATAAAAAACCTTAGGATATAAATAGGTGTGGTTTACGAGTTGTGGCTAATTCGGGCGCCGTGCGCCGAGCCATCGACATCTCTTGATGATGCCCCTGGTTGGGGGTGAAACGTGTCGAGGTTGTTTATTATTTTTTGCATGATAACACAACTCTCACATTTATTCTATTTTCAAAATTATTTCTCTATTCTTTCGGCCTAATTTTAAGTGGGTTTGGACCGCAGGAGCGGTCCTGTGCATGAATAAATACGAGAGTTGGGTAATTTGCATGTGGCGGAATATTGCAAAGTAGTTAGATTTATTTAATTTAATAATTATAACACTAATTTCAACCAATTTCTCTTTAGATACCTGGAGGTGGGGCTGCATCATTACCTTCTGATTATGTGCTGACCAACATACTTGATGTTTCTGCTATGGATCAGTCTGTTGTATGCACTTGTTGTAAGAGCAAGGAGCCGGCGGTTGCCCGTTGTGCTGATTGCTCTCACTTCTTATGTTCCAATTGCAATTCTGCTCACGAATTTATGAGATGTTTTGAAAACCACAGAGTTGTACCATTCGATGCTCTGAGGTCATCTAAGGAAAAATCTGCTGTGCATAAACCCATATTTTGCGCCCGACATGCAGGCGAGAGTCTTAAGTTTTATTGCTGTGAATGCGAGGTTGGTGCTTGCAGTGAATGTCTAACTGTCGACCATAAAGTTGGTGAACATCGTTGTGAGAGGATTGTAGATATCGAGCCAAACTTGCGGGCAGAACTAAGGAGTTTTATCGTGGAAGCTAATTCTCGCGCTGCTACAGCTGGGACAGCTTCCGCACGATTAGATGATGCGCTTGGAGACCTTCAACGCCAGAGAGATGAAGCTGAAAATGTGATTAATGATGCATTTGATGCTTACAAAGCAGCACTTGAGAGATGTCGTGAAAAAGCACTTGAGGAACTGGAACGTTTACATAAAGAAAGAGAGCTGAAAGTTATGGATCTCTTCGATCGCGTTGATAAAACAGTGCAGCGCATTGATTGTGCCTGTAAATTTGCTACCAGACTTCTTCGTCGTGGTGATGGTACAGAAATTGTTATGTTAAAAAAAACTGTTTCGTCGCAATTTGCTCGTTTACTTGAAGGCGCTCCTGAATTTGATGTTAATTACTCCTTGGAATTTGTCACGAAGTTGGACAAGTTTGATGCCATATCAGAAGAATCTTTTGGAAATTTCCGCACTGAAAGTACTCGCGCTGCAGAACGAAAGCGCGCAAGTGAATCTTCGGCTATTGTATCAGTAACATCAAATTCTCATTCACCTGCCGTTTCGGTAACTAATACTCCGGTATTTGACGACTATCCACTAGCTGGAGTTCGTCGTGTTACTGGCGTCTCTGGCGTTGGAAGCATGGTAGGAGTACCTACAATAGGAGTACCGGCCGTTGGTCCCGTTTCAGGAGTCGGAGTTTCCAATATATTACCTGGTGGCGTAAACATGAACAGTGTACCTGGAGTAGGTGTTACTGGAGTGCCTGCTTTACCTTCTATGGTCGAATATAACTTGCAACAACTGGCTAGCATTGCAGAGAAAGAAGTACCTCCACCACCCCATGTGTCTCCGGCGCCATCATTCACATTGGCGGAATTGTTAGCTGGCGATCTTAATTCGCCTCAGGCGTATAATAATCTTCAAGCTCTCGCTAAACTCGGACTGAATGCTGGTAAGTTCAGTGTTAATTTGTATATTATTATTGCTCCTTGTTTAGACTGGTTGATTTTAACATTACTTTTCCCAGAAGTGAATGGATTCGGAGGACTTGGAGGTGTTGGACCTCGTGGTGTATCACCAGGAAGACCGTTATTGACCGCTGCCGAAGAAGCTGCTCTGATCCCTCCTCCGGCGCCGCTAGTTCGAGCAACTAAAGCTACGCCTATGCACATTAGATTCAAATTCGGTCAACTGGGAAGTGGCAAGGGACAGTTTAACTCTCCACATGGATTCTGCCTTGGGAATGATGAAGATATAATTGTAGCCGATACTAATAATCATCGCATTACGGTATAATTTACGACAGAATCTTACGAAAACGTTATTACTGTGGAACTTTAACTAAGGAAACTGAGCAATCCCTTTTAAATTTCCAGGTGTTTGACAAATCTGGAACTTACAAGTTCAATTTCGGCATTGCTGGCAAGGAAGAGGGCCAGTTGTGGTACCCACGCAAGGTAGCAGTTGTTCGCGCCACTGGGAAATTTGTTGTTTGTGACCGTGGTAACGAACGGTCTCGCATGCAGATATTTACTAAGAATGGTCACTTTTTGAAGAAGATTGCTGTTAGTACTAACGAATTTTTAACTGGTTTAATGAGGTCTTGATTCAATGTGATTAACTTTTACATATACATTACAGGTGCGGTTCATCGATATTGTCGCCGGGTTAGCTGTCACTGCTGAGGGCTTAATTGTAGCAGTGGACAGTGTAACTCCCACTGTTTTTATATTGTCGGAAGAGGGTGACCTCATGAGCTGGTTTGATTGCAGTGAGTGTATGAGAGAACCATCCGACATTGCTATTAGTGGTTAGTATTGCATTTATTTCGTTACGTTTTAAATGTAATGGTAAAATAGCAGAAGACTATTTTTAACTACCTTTTTGTGTTATGTTATTTCCAAATCGTTGATTTTTCATGGGGGACATAATTTTTTTATAAGGCATGGCATATAATGACGCCTATGTCCCCAAGGGGAAGGCAGAAGTGCACACTCGCAATAACCTTTCTGTTATCCGAAACTTTATTCCAACAGCGAGGACCGATGTTACTTACCTACGAGTTCTGCTTTCTTTTAAATGACAAACCGCCGCCGCCGTAGCCCCGGGGTACCCCGGCGGACTTTAGCCACCTGTGCGGCCGCCTCTATCAAGAGGGAAGGGGCGGGGGGAAAGGTTGGTTATCATCCCACCCACATCGCAATCTTCGGAGCTCAGGGGGGAGATAACTTGCCATCTCCCTTGACCGCCATCTTCGCTCGCATGAATTGTAATATTATAGCGTATGCTGTCAAGTGCTGCAATCCGCGTCTGTTTGAAGAGATCCTCACCATTGTATAATTTAATACGGAATATATACGAGGGTGGATTGAAAAGTAATCGGCCTAACCAAGAAAACAAATACATAATAAATGAAATATATTTTTATTTTTCAACGTAATCACCATCAAGTTCAATGCACTTTTGCCAACTTCCCTTCCAAGCATTTAGCCCGTTGAAAAAAAATTATTCTTCCTTAGAGTCAAAATATGCGTCTACTGCTGCTTTGAGCTCATCATTTGTCAAAAATCTTTGACCTCCTAAGTGCTTTTTAGGTTAGGGAACCGAAAAAAGTCTTGACGGTGCCAGATCAGGTGAATAAGGTGGATGCGGTAACAGTTCAAAGCCACAGTTATCAATTTCTGCCATTGATTGGACAGACGTGTGAAGACGAGCGTTATCTTGATGAAACAGGACTTTTCTTCTGATCATTCCTGGACGTTTTTCTTTTATTTCCTCTTGTAAACGACTTAAGGTGCAGTAATAATCAGAGTTTATAGTCTGACCCCTTTCAAGATAATGAACCATAATCACACCCCAGAATACTGAAGGCATCACCTTACTAGCCGACAAAATCGACTTAGCCTTTTTGAGGGGTGGTGAACCAGGTCTTTTCTACTGTTTTGATTGTTGTTCTGTTTCCGGTGTACAGTAATGAACCCATGTTTCGTCCATAGTAACAAAACGATTCAAAAAATCACATTCATGAGCTTCAAATAACTCCAAACAGTCGCGTGCAATAGTCAATCGCATCCTTTTTTGCTCAACTGAAAACAGTCGCGGAACCCACCTCGCAGACACCTTGTGGAAACCCAACACGTTGACTATTATGTTTTGAGTACGTTCATAAGAGATGCCTACAATCTCGGCTATCTCTCTAATTTTCAATCTGAGGTCCCCCATAATTAAGTCGAGTATTTTTTTAACATTTTCGTCAGTAGTGGACGACGAAGGCCTTCCAGAGCAGGGTTCGTCTTTCACACTCTCTCTACCACGCTTGAATTCTGCTATCCATTTTTTGACGGATGAATTTGAAAGAGCGCAATCCCCTAATGTACTGACCATATCATTATGGATGGCTTTTGATGACAGCCCCTTTTTATGGAGGTACTTAATGACGGCACGCTGCTCGATTTGCTCCATTTGCGGAAATGATGTCAGATTGCTTTGTTAATAAATTTATAAAATTAAAACTAATTAAACAGGTCTGAACTGAACTAAATAATGTGGGTAGATTTGATTTTTAGAACTAAATGGATCAATATTAGGCCGACTACTTTTCAATCCACCCTCGTATAATATGAGATTTAAACGCAACATTCTTATTTCAGGCAAGGAGTTTTACGTGTGCGATTTCAAGGGGCACTGTGTAGTTGTTTTCGACGATGAAGGACGTTTCCTGCGTCGCATTGGGTGCGAGAACGTGACCAACTTCCCTAATGGCATCGACGTGTCTGATGCTGGCGATGTGCTTATCGGAGATTCGCATGGCAACAAGTTTCATGTCGCTGTGTTTTCACGTGATGGGGTACTTGTCACTGAGTTTGAGTGCCCTTATGTCAAGGTATGTCATTCAGTTATAGTACGGTAAAATTTGATTTGGTTTGGTTTGAAAGTTGCGCCAGTGTATAGAAAATTGAAAAGCGAGCGGCTGTCATGGTATTTATATGTTATGAGAAGTGAGGAAAGTAATGTTGTTTGAAAGGTGCAAAGTATGAATGTAAAGGGCTTAAGAAGGTAGCGGCAGGCCCAAAAAAAGATAGATGGAATGGGTTTTTTTTATTTTTTTCATTTAATTAAAGGGCTTTGTCGCTTGGCGACCACATCGCCCTGTAAATTACAATCATACTATGTTAACTTAATACTAAATATAACAATTTTAAACTAATGCTACTTCTGCTAAACTATACAGTTGCTGGCCTCCAACTGACACAGGGTTGGCTAAGACACTGTTAATAAAGCCGATATTCATATCTCTCGCGACACCCAAATATTCTCTTCGAAGAGATCTTGACCGTGTGCACTCGCACAGTATGTGCAATACATCCTCAATCACGTCGCAGTCCTCACAGTTGGGAGATGGTACTCTACCCATAAAAAAGGCAAATTTCTTGGAGGCTATATGACCTGTACGAAGTCTAAAAGAGTCACTAACGTTTTTCTGTTAAAACGAACACTTTCGATCCAAGTATATTTGCGGATTTGCGGCTAAATTGTACGAAACCAACTACCTTTCGCCTTTGACCTCTCGTCAAAATATTCTTGCCAGAAGTTATAAATAGTTTCCTTAACAATCCAAAGTTGATCAGAAAATAAAGGTAAAATCTCGAACGGGACCCCATTGAGACACGCGTCCTTCGCTAATTCATCCACAGAATCATTTTCGTAAAAGCCAATATGCGAAGGTATCCACTGCAGAACTATTTCCTTGCTATTAGACTTTAAATTTTGAATTGAGTCCAGGATTTGGTAGGCTATCGGATTACCTCCCACGTGCGAGGTACATCGAGCCAAGAGTTGAAGCGAGCTTTTAGAATCTGTTAAAATTACGAACTTGTTGAAATTAATCGATTTAACATATGAAACAGCTTCTAATATAGCAATTAATTCTATATGCATGATAGAAATATCCGAATCAATCCTAAACTTAATGTTGCAATTGTGCAGTGGATCCAATACAGCCGCACCGCCGATCCGACAACTCTTGGACCCATCTGTATATATTTTATGGTATCCGTCGTATTGTTGTTGTACGAAATTAACACATATATTATTAAGTTCTAAAGGGTCGAACAAGTGTTTTCCTCGATCGACCAATGGTATATTATGAAAAATAACTCCCGATAAGTCGATATTACTAACCCATGTTTGCAATGAATACATTTCCTGTTGGCTACAGGAATAAATTGGAATTGAATTTAATGACTGGGAGACTATACAAAGTAGTGGTGGTTTTTTGTTAGACCAGTAGGGAGTTCGTATGTTGTCCGAGAGCTCACTTATACAAGCTATAGTTTCATTATCCGTAAAAGATTTGGCTTTTAAAAATAATTTAGAAGCGAGTTATCGTCTGCGGAATTGCAGCGGAAGGAGGTGAAGCTCACTTTCCATAGCATGAATCGGGGTACTACGTATGAATCCACCTATTACGCGCAGTGCTTGATTTTGAACCTTGTCTAATTTACTTATATTAGTTTTACAACTGTTGTCATACAAAAAACTACCATAGTCTATCCTACTACGAATCAGTGATATGTATAGACGTCTAATATGTTTTTGGTGAAGGCCCCTACGACCCACGACCAGCTAAGACCTTTAGTATATTTATTAGTCTAGATACCTTTAGAGTTGTCTCTTTGATATGCCTACCCCATCTCAATGAGCTGTCCAGCCAAAGACCAAGATATTTAACCTGACGTTCGGCCGGAAGCAAAACATTGTCGATATGTAAATCAATACCATGTCTAGAAAAGCCCTTTTGGAATACACAAAATTTACTTTTATTAGGGGATATGGCTAGTCCTAAATCCGTCAAAAGGGAGTTAAAGCGGCAACAAGCGTACTCCAACTCCACCACCGCAGAAGCTACAATTGCTTCTGATTTGTACAAAACGAAATCGTCAGCGTATTGTGAGATTTCAACGTTCCGTATTTCATCGCATATATTACAAGTGGCGATATTAAACAAAATTGGCGATAAGGGGTCCCCTTGTGCTAGGCCGCGGCTGGTGGTCCTTGTTACGTATGTACCATCAACTTCAATATGTAGTCGCCTGTTTTTTAAATAAGTCCATAGGTACAAACAAATTCGAGAGCCCACGTTAAACCCATCCAAAATCTTTATTAAACATGTTACATCTACATTATTATATGCATTATCTATGTCAATGAAACACGCTGTAGTTGCTAGATTTTTTGAAAACCCTACCTGGACATGTGAAACTAAACGAGTGAGATTATCTAAACAGGACTTTGACTTACGAAAGCCAACCATGTTTTGTGGGAACAACTGATATTTTTCGAAATACCATTCCAATCTCTTGTTTATAATATTATGTAGAACTTTGCACAGACATGACATAAGAGATATAGGGCGTGTGTGGGACAAAACCGTGGAATAGAAATTGATTATATAACGTCACTAAGTAGGATTTACCTATAGCTGGGATGTGTTTTATCATGGAAAATGAAATATTATCTGGGCCTGGTGAAGTATCAGTACCCTTTATAGAATATTCTAGTTCCTGGATGGTGATCTTTGCCTCTAAGAGACTTTGTTTTGACTGAATACAGGGCTGTGCTGGGCAGACAAAGTCTGGTGTAATATTTGTTAAAAGCTTTGTCGCTTTTTGAGTGTCTACGTAATGATTTGGTGCATGGTGACCTTTTATCCATCCCATTTTTCGCCAAAGGGTTGTGGGTGAGGACGACGCATCAACTGATGAGCAAAATTGTTGGAAGGCTTGACAACGAGCTGACCGAATGACACACTGCGCATTACTTTTTTATTTTGTAATATTACTAAATTATCGGGAGAAGGGCACCGTCGTAGCCTGGCAAGTGCCAGGCGCCGTTCAGCTACTGCTTTTGATAATTCCGCGTTCCAATATGGTTTTGGTTTAAATTTATTTGTTATGTGATGGGAAATTTTCTGTTCGGGGATGTGATTGTGTGCTGCCTCTTGCATAATATTTTCAAATAAATTATAAAATTCTTGTAATTGTGTAGGTTTAGTAAAAGTTAAAAATGAATTTTCTATGTGATCTGAGTAGGCTTTCCAGTCTGATTTTTTTTAATTTCTTTTTGGTTTCATATTTTTATGTAAATACATGTTAGTGGTTAACTTAATAATTAGATGATCGCTTCCTAAGTTCTCATTGGTGGGTTGCCAAGTAAACAAGGTAGCTAGGTCAGAGGATATAAACGAAATATCGGGAGATGTTTGTTGCAGCATCCCGTTCACGAGTCTCACCCGTGTCGGACTACCATTGTTCAAATAAATAAAGTTATGGTCTAGCATACTGTCATAGATTTGATTACCCCTCGAGTCGGTGCGGTCCGACCAATTAAAATGATGTGCGTTAAAGTCGCCTAAAAGAAGTGTCTTTCTATCACAAAGGGAAAATAGACCGTCCCAGTCGGTTTGTGTTGTATTTACTGTAGATGGGCAATAGACAGAGATTATATTTTCTATGTGGGGACAGTTGTGAATCTTAAAGTGAATTAGTTCTATATCTGGGTTATTGCTATGGGTTAGTAATGGAGTGCTCTGAATAGACCTATGAGTAAGTATGGTCACCCCTCCGTAACCATCCTGCCTATCTGTTCTAAATATATTTTAATCAGTTATTCGAAATACACTGTCCGGCTCAAGCCACGTCTCGCTGAGAACTGCGATGTGTACCTTTTGCTGTAATAAAAGCGTTTCGAGAGATATGGATTTCGGCCTAAGAATTTGACAATTCCATTGAATGACTACTACATTTACGTTAATAGTGACATTATCCATTACCGACTAGACTTTCGAACAGAGAACTGACGGACATGCTACTCATTATTTTTGATAAAATCCAGTCTGTAAAAATACCTATAGCTTGTTTTATTTTGTCTTCCAAACATAAATGGCTAAATAAAATATTCTTTAACTTTGACTACTCTTAAAAAACTTAAATTATCTACTTTACTATTTGTAATCTTACTCCGATTTTCCTTTTCTGTCTGGGGATAGTATTCTGAACTGGCGAACCATGGCTCGTCGGTGTTGTTGTAGTCTGAGGCACGGGAGGATAGTGGGGGGGCTACTGGTGTAGGTGCCCGTGGTTTGTTGTTCTTCTTGCGTGCGGCGGCAATTTTTCTTGGGATACTGGGTTCTGATGGACCAGCAATAGGGTTGAATAACTGTGACATTAGGCGTTCACTTTCCGGAAACTCATTGTTGTTTGTTTTAGATGGAGTTCGAGTATCCCTAGGTGGTCGTAATTCTGGGTATTCTTCATCTCGTGCCGTTGGGTGGGGAATACATGTCGGGCTGGGTTGAACGTATAAACTCAGGGCTTTTCTGTACGTACAGTTAAACTCAGACATAAGTTCTCTTATCCGTCTTTCTTTTTTATAGAGAGGACACGATCTGTGCAGTGCCATATGATTACCGGTACAGTTTATACATCTATATGATATGGTATCGCAATTCTCATGGGTCTTTGTGCATTTTGGGCAAACTATTTTTTTGGATGGGCACATTTTCCATGTATGTCCAAATTTCCAACAACGTGAGCATTGCGATACGGGAAATATGTACGGTTCAACTTTGATTCTCATATGTTCGATGTAAACATAACCTGGAACCGACGAACTATCGAATCCGATGCGAATCGTCTCGCTTCCAATCCAGTTACTGCTAGGTGTTGGTGTTTGTGAAAAGTCGTTGTTCCGCTTGTTTAATCTTATAACTGAAATAATGTTATATTCACTTGATAAGTGCTTTAATATATCTGTTTCTGAAAGCTCTAATTCAACATTTTTAATAACACCATATGAAGTGGAAACTTCTAAGGTTTTATGGATCCGCCATCCCAACTCGGTAAACGCTTGGCATTTAATAAAGACGTCGGCGTCCGCTGCGCGTTCAAAAGTTATTAATATTTTGGTCTGATGGACATACTTGATACGTTCGATGCCCTTTATGTTATTTTCCGGTAACAAACGAGCGAGCGCAAATTGTTTGGGCAGAGGTAGGTTATGCGATACTGCAACTTGAATCTTTTCTGGGTCCTGGCTATTTGTACGAACCACTTTATTTCTTTTATTAACGGTAATCCATTCCTCGGGTGAGTCATTACCTCCTTCCCTGGTTCTCTTTATAATTCGAGATTCGTCTATCTCCATAATATTTAATTTTTTAATATTCAATTTAACGACGCGAGGTTTAACCGATCAGGAGGATGGAATGGGTGAAATATGATATGACGAGGAAAGGAGTGACTGAGGAGATGACGTGTGACAGGGATGTACGGAGGAAGAATACATTTTGTGTGCCGACCCCAAATAATTGGGATAAGGTCAAATAGATGATGATAACTGTATGGTACTAGCTGACTAACCGCGGCTCCGCCCGCGTGATATAGTTTTCTCGTTCCTAATTCCCACGTGGTCACATTACCGGGATAAAAAGTAACCTATAGCACTTGGGGTAGCTACCTATTAGTGAAAGAATTTTCAGAATCGGTTCAGTAGTTATATTCAATTATAGGCTATATAAATAGGCTATCTATTCAATTCAAATAAACAAACAATCAAATCTTTCCTCTTTATAATATTAAAGTGTAGAAGATATAGACTTCCTATTTTTATTTATGCAAAATTAGCGTTTCGTCGCATATCGTCCACTTCGCACATGGTCCACTTTGCACTTGGTCCACGTTGCATTTGGCCACTTCGCACTTGGTCGACTTCACACTTGGTCGACTTCACACTTGTTGACTTCACACTTGCTCCACTTCGCATTTGGTCAACTATTATAACAGTCAGGATTTGCGCAGAATTACATAATTTTAATGATGCAATAACAGAGGTATGTTGATGACGTACTAATATTATTGCATAGTTGGAAAAGTACCTAATGTAATTGTATGCACAACCGTGCTTTTTCATAATCGCACTTTTTCTTTTAATATTAAAAAAGGCGCAACCGAGTCGCTTCCATTTAGGTTAGGACGTTATCATTTTGTTGATGCAATTTAATGGTATTCGAAAAGAAAACGAATAAAACCAAAGAATGCGTTTCGTTATTGTAATTTTGTGCCAATCCTGAATTCCTGACTTGAAAAGTTGACCAAATGCGAAGTGGACTAAATGCGAAGTGGACAGAGTCCAAGTGGACCAAGTGCGAAGTGGACAATTCGTCGAGTGGACCAAGTGTACCAATTGCGAATGGACGAAATGCGACGAAACAAAAATAAGCTATAATAAAACTACCTTGTTGTCATGTTGACTTCATTGTTTAGATGACAGGCAACTTATAAAGTCGAGATGTTCAAGTAATGTTTCTTCGTATAAGTTTACTGCAGGCTGCTGAATGCTCCCCAGTGTCAACACTACGAGGTTTCCGACGACGACACCGCACTCCACACGTTGGTGGAGTGCTCAGCGTGGGCGAGTCAGCGCCGGGACCTCGTAGTAGTGGGTCTGGGCGTGGATACCCGCTCGCTGGAAACTATGCTTCAAGCCATGGTCTCCAGCGGGAGTAGGTGGAACGCGGCCGTGTCCTTCTGCGAGCAGGCCATGCTTGCGAAGGAGTCGGCCGAGAGGGAGAGTGAGCGTACCCTCCCCGCTGAGTTCCGAAGTCAGCGGCGAGGGCGCCGCAGACTCATCTACGCCCAAGATCATCGACCTCCATGATCGGGGCCTGAGGACGGTGGGATAGCCACCCGCCATCCTTACAGAAACAGGCGGGATAAAACCCTACCCCAACGACGCGGGATTCTCATCCCGATCAAACTCCCGTAGAGACCACATAGGTGGTCAAAGTCCGCTGGGCGCCAATTGGAAATACCTTCTGCGTGTGCACCAGAGACGCCCGGCAACGGAAGTAAGAGCGGCCCCGGAATTAAAAAAAAAATGCCTTATGAATATTGATATATTTGTTTGTTTGGCAGGTATCTCGCTGCTGTGGTCTGAAAATAACATCTGAAGGATATATTGTCACTCTGGCTAAGAATAATCATCACGTTCTAGTCCTCAATACACTTTATATAGTGTGAGGAGTAACTCGATGGCTGTAAGTCTGCATACTACTAGATCTCACATTTATTCCCTATATTTTATATTAATTGCTGTTTTACAAAGCTTAACATTTTTTTTGCTAAACCAGTATTTGACTAATTTCGTTATGTTGTGTTTAAATTTCATGTTAGTCTGATATTTTTACATTCTGTCCATATGTTATACTGTGAACTATAGTGATCCTATATTTGAGTATGCTTGGTATTTTTTGTTTTATAGCATTCTACAATATAGAGATGCACTATATTTTTATTCACTAGTATGGACAGACATAAGTCATTATTATTTCCAAAGTACTGAATACTTGCATATTGTTTGGGTTTTGTTCATTTGTCATTTTATTATTTTATGATTGCATTTAGTTCTAGTAAAGAAACATCCAAAGGTTAGTATTATAATATTCAAGTTATATTTTATTCGAGTCCGATTTGTATACCAGTTTTTGTTATATTTGGTCATGGAGGAGCTAGGTTTCGGATTTATTTTATAACGTGACTATAACTCTAATATTATACTTAATATGATATGATGTATTGCACGCTACTTATCTAGGCGATGCGTAAAGGTTTAGTGTTGTTAATAAATGTGTTAGGCTAAACACAGCATGTAGTTAATATAGTCATACTCATAAATACATCCGGAACATCCAATTCCCGAAATAGGACAACCATCACCAAATTTAACTAAAGGAATCCCATCGACAGGACTTTGTATTTGTTTCTAAATTTTAGCAGCTGGTAAGGTTCCTAGTTCGAGTGAAGTTTTAAACATGTCAATTAGGGGACTGCGTGTGAGTGTCGCCTCAAACTTATTGATTTGAGGTTTATTAAATTTATTATATTACCCGATATACGTACGTGTTTCTACCTATACTTTCTATAAAGAACAAAATGTGAACGCACAATTGAGTTACAAAAAATATATAGAATGTATCTTGTCACGACCAAAGGAGGCGACACCGTTATAACGTGCCATCTAGTTTAGGTTAAATCTCGTATACAATATTATATATTGTCCGTTAAAATATATTTACCATTTACAGAATTCTTGTGTCTATACAAAATGTTTTTAGTGTACTCTTGTTTTGAGAGCCTATTACATATTTGAAAGAAATTTCATGATTATGCATTGCACATCATTAAGATTTTCTATTTATTACACGTAATTGTCACAAGCTAAAACTACACTAATCAAACCGAAAGTTGCATTTAAGAGAAAACTATATTACAGTATTAGTATTATTATAAGAATTCACCTTGCCGCGCTTAGTTTCTTAATGTAAAACTGTATTACCTTGTAATGATCTGTCGTCATTTCGGCCCTATAGTGTAGTTCTAGCCTTAATGATGAGATATTGTAATGCTTTATTATTAAAATACCTCTACAGCCTTCGCAATAACTTATACAACGTATATAGGAGGTATTATGTAATTTGAATGGTTAAAATCTGAATAGAAATAATATTTGGCATATTCATGTAGGTATTGCAAGCTAATTGAATGTTCTAAAAGCTAAGAATGTCGATGGCTCTGAATAATTATGGTATCTACACGGGTGAATAATAGCTGATTTACACTTTGTAAGTGGGAGTGCTACTGATTTTACTAATCTAGAAAATGTATATGTACTCACACTAATCTCTAATCAAAGTGTTAATGGGGCCTTACGCGTTACTATCAAAGTTAAAGTAATACTTGTTAAATACATGAATTTGCCATTAACTAGTATTTCTAATTATATGTTCGATATACAGTCGCCAAATTATATATTTTTATAACTATCCACATTTAAAAATTGAGAATTCATAGTTTTTAGATAGTAGGTACAAAATGCGGTTTTATTAAAACGATACCATATTTAGATATAATCATTATAATATACATCATATTATATACATACTTAATAATATTGTCCCTCATTAGGTTTCCTAGAACTAGTTTTTGTATAGGAAGCGGGACATGTGACGTCAGTCGTCATAGACCTACACATACAGAATCTTTGTTAGTATGGTATCACAATTTTATCTTGACAAATAAATAATGGTCAGTTACAATCTTAACATATAGGTACTGAAACTTACCAGGGATTAAGGGTCTTCCAACTATAGTTAAGCTTCACTAAACTCAGTATTACACTCGCATGACACAAATATTATGACACTTTTGTACATAACATTGGGATAACAAGTCTTAAAACACAATGACAGTTAAATATTGTTTATTATTAGGTTTGCCATAGTTGATATTATTGAAGCTGGCTGGGGACATAATATTGTACATGACCATTATTTTTATTCACAAGAACCACTTTGGAAATAGTACTTAACCAGACCACCTAAAATTAAGTGTGATATTTACCAATATAATTTTTAGAGTCAGTTATTTATATGCTCTCTACTTTTTCGGTTTCATAGTTACTATTTATAACTTCCAAATTATCTTACTAAAAGTCATCTCATTGCAAAATAATACACCTTGTTACGAAATTGTAATATTTAAAAGTAAATAAACTAGTTGATAGTCATGCACTCTCTTCGTATTGCTGAGCCATATATTATATACTGATTATTAAGATCACTATTACTGAAGAGTTACATGTATAAGTATGTGTACTTAATTAGGAATAGGTATTTATTTTATGTATTTGTTGTGTATTGGAACAGTTATACATTATTCAATATGTGAAATTAGATGTGATATGAGCAATAATAGAGAGACATAAACGAACCAACATTTGAAGACTTACATGTCTCATTATATAGAAAGACACTTGTTTGAGGCCATGGACGCGAGTGCGCAACAACGTTGGTCTTAGAAAGCCAGTGATAAGTTGAATTTTGACATTTTAGTCTGAATCCTCTATTTGATTAGTGAGTAACTTTTGGGTTTATTTTTCATATTGTTTTTAAGTTATTTGTTTCAGGATTTTTGTCCCAATAGTATTAGGGAATTTTATTTTCTTTATTTGAACTAGTTTAAAACGAGTCTACATACCCTCGCGGATGAGCAGGTGTGCTTAATACTCTGATTTTGTCGTTTTATTGTTTTTGTTTTAATTATATGTTCTGGGCCTATATTATATAAATAGTATTTTTGGCCAGTGTGTTTAGGCCTTTAGAGTTACGAATTTTTACTGCCAAATTATTTTCTTACGATATTTGTGCATGCACATAGTAATTATTTTATTGTATAATATTTGTAAAAATTAGTTAATAGTTGTTGCCAATTTTTTTTTGTTTTTTCTTATAATATTCAGGGTTTTAATATTATGATGTTCAATTTTAATTCGTTGTCATTGATCAAAATTATTGTGTGTTAGTGATGTAACATTAACCGAAAATAGAAGTTATTATTGCCCCAAAGGGAGCGTTTGACGCTATTAATAATATTATTGCTTTAGGGTTGCATAAAATTATTCAAAGGTGGTGTGATAAGTTTTGGATAATTTTACAAAATTATACTATTTTACGTGTGAATTCCAATATTTAAAATTGAAAGTCAAATATTTCATTACTTTATCTGATTATTAATTATTTCTAAATGACGATATTTTATAGTTTTGTGTCTCAAAACTATTTAAAAAGTATTATTATTTATCTCCAATTTTCTCCCATTTTCCTATAATTAATTTAATCGTTATAATAGGTACTTTGATTTCTTGCCATGTACTTTATGTAGGGGTCAGCGTAGAAATGTTTAGTAGGTACTAGTATTTTTCAATTAATATACACTTACATACATACAGTATCACAAGTTTGCCTATATGGTGGTGTTGTTTAGAGATGTTTATATTAGTGGTTGGTGCGGGCCGCGGCCGTTATTCGCCGCGTCTGCTTGGCTGTATAATTTGCCGTAGCGAGTAAGCACATGTCATGGATGAATGGCAGTCATATGGTATCTATTGTCCATTGACATTACTTGATAATAATTGTATCATTAGAGTACATTACAGTAGCCTTTCTCGGGAATCTTAAAAGTTACTTATATTATACACTTAAAAAGCAATTTTGGTAAAGATATTTCTCTTGAATCTTATATTCCCTAAAGTATCCAGCAATAACTAACTTCTGTAGTTGTGTAGTATCACTTTATATAGCACTGAAATTTGCGGGTCTCCTTGGTATAGTTTGGTAAAATGTGGATTGCGAAACATTGGAGCGTTTAGTATTTCAAGGACATTTGCATACTTGGTGCCTTGTAATGTGATGTTGTAGGGTTCGCAGCGCACAAGGTGAGCTCTAATGTTACCCTCCCTATTGGAGGTGGGCGTATTGCCTATTAGTGGCACCAAGCACAGCTGACGGGTTGGGTGGAGTGTCGTGGCGAAACAATACAATTCTCTTTATGTATACCGTGGGTGGGATTAACGTTATTCCTAATATAATGACTTTAATTTTAAAAATAATTCCAATAATTGAAAGACAGCAAGCTCAAATAATTTATTTTATTTTACCTTCCCCCACTTTACAAGTAAATTCTCCACCATACTAAAACAACTTAAATAAATAATAAGGTTGTGAGCTCTATTCCCGTTGGAATTTTAAGCCACATGTGTGCTTGTGCAATAAATATCACAGTTTGGATCTAGGCTTTTAAATTATAAATATATACATTGTTGAGCTGATTATAAAAATTTAATATATTATTATACCTTTTAATATTGTTAAAGAATTCTAATTGCATTCCACATCTCTTAGATTGAACGAATTTGAGATGACCGTTTTCAGTCTACATTATACAAATTATTATTTTTACAATTGTAGGATTATTAGCAGTTGCCAATGTTTTTCCTTTAGTCAGTAAAAGTACAAATATTTTAATATACAATCTTGGTATTTACGTATTGTAGTGATCTTATTTTTTGATTCTATAACTATAAGCATAATTTTTTTTCTCTTAAGCGGCCATTCAGATATTTCTCAACTCATAAATTATTCAGTAAACAACAAAACATATCATACAGAATCAATTTATTTTACTAAGAAATTGTCTCCACCTCCCGTGATTTTATTCTCATCATTGGGTTTTATGTTCCAAATGGCTATTTGTTTATTTTCAATGTAGATTTAAGTATATTCTAAGTTACACTGTCTTATGTTCTTGTCATTTTATGTTGAAATGTGAAATTTATTGTAATAGTGTGAAAGGTGCAAGTTCCAAATGCATATTTTAATTTTGATCCAAAGATTTCATTTAATTCCTTATAATTTAATAATATAATATTCTGATTTGTGTGTGAAGTGACATTAGTGGAGTATGCAATGGTACGAGTATTTCGTGTATTGTGTGTAGAGTTGGTGCAGCCGAGCAAACTTCTACTAATATTCTCTTAAGAATACATATATATTGCTCAATAATTTTATTCTGTTAAAAGTATTTTAAACCTAGATGTAGTCCACCGCGTGTCTATAAGTATGATGTGGACTTGAGACACGAAATTATATCTAACAGACAATACCCTCCGTGAACATTTGAAAGTTTTTAAATGTTAAAGTTTTATTAGATGTAGTTGTTTGCCTTGAAGGCGGCTTGCCACATAGAGCGAGCTGCATGGGGCCTCAACAGCATCAGCACATGGGAACGCCATTGGCTCTCTGAATCCATTATACTTTACTGCTCATTATCTAGTAGAACAACATGCAATAGCTTTATCCGCATAGGTCCAGTTTTTCCGACATATCTTTCTCATAAAGTATATTCCATAGTAAAAAGTAAAATTTGTGGCAGTTTATATAATGTCTTCAGTATACCTTGTGTGATGTTGTTGATTGTACTTGTACTATATGTAGCCCCGCAGTCAACGAAAAATTGTTATGTAATCCATTACAGGAGTCTCTGCTGCATTGTGCCTAGATCTTAGAAGTTAATGGTATCAAGGTAGAGTTAATCTCAAATATTTTGGCTCTTTGAATATTCCATGATATTATTTTTGTTTTTCATGAAAATGTATTTACATTATACATACACCTAGTAATATTGTATACAATATGAATATACATTGCGTGGTTTGTAACTTGATGTTTAATTATTTTATTGTAAAGTTAAGATGCCCAACTGGTTTTCTGTCCACGCCTTAGGTCGTGGAGCAATTGAATGTAACCTAGTTAAAGTTCTGTTATTCAATGTTAATTAATGAATAATATTCCATGCTACTTGGTGGACAGAATAAGATTTGTCTTTTTATTTCAACTAGTTGCACATCTTACTTTGACCAAATTGTTTTAACGCTAACATTACTTGAAAATTTGGATATTTACTATTTTGCACTCTTACTTTAAATTTTTTTAAATGGTGAATGCAAATTTTCAGGTGACATTAGTGATTTATTAATAATTATAAGTTTATTAATGTGAACTGTGGCCAGGATAACAGCAGAGCAATGTAATTCAGAGCCTGCCTAAAATATATTTTTGTCATGATTTTATTTAGGTATATACATGTTATTATTCACATATTACAGTTTTCTCAATATTAGCTTGTATTTTAATTAAGAAATAATCATATTTAACATTGCCAGGTGATCAGCAACCTGCACTTTAATATTTTTGGAAACTATTGAACTTAAATTGTACTGACTTTATAAATATATTTACTTCAATAAAGATTTTCCATGCCACTAAAAAGTTTCTAAATTTTGTCCATAGTAGTTTCATCATATTTTATTTTGTGAAGCCACATGATGGAAATTCCACCATGTTCACCTGAACAACGAAAGTAGGGTGTCTACATAGTTTCATAAACCAAGACAGCTGGCACTCTCGAATATCAGTATCACTAGTCCCATGGGACAATTGGGACGAAAAAAGAGGCAGTGCCATTTGTCCCGTACTGGGATAAAGTCAATGGGACAAGTGTCACCCTACGCATGTTGGTTTTGGACTCCGCGTCGGAATAGTTTAACCCAGAGGCTTTACGCTGGATGTGTCTGATACTCAGTTTACCTAGCTCGCGTTATGCCTAACCAAAAGTAGAAGTAGGCATAACGCTAGTTAGACTTACTTCGATACAGCCCAACAGCTTTAAGACCAAATAATAACCAGACCAGCTTAGATTTAGTCTTTTAGCGCTTTCTTAACTCAACTCTTAACCCCAAATTATATTATATTCAGGATGTTACAAAATACCCCGTAAAAAACACTTCAGACCCACGGTACCCCTGGCCATACCCCTGGTGGTACCGTGGGTCTTTTAAAGTTAAACGGTACCACCGACTAATAGTGATGTGATATTAACATCTACGACTGAAATAAACTGATTATTCCCAGTTCGTTCATCTTCATGGAACTCATGAGGCTTCATGAGTTCCATATCCACTACAGAACTACATAAGCACTCTCGAAATCGCATTCGAATCTCGATCCCTTTAGTTTATTTAAATGTGTCAACAGGTGCACCGAGTACAGATGAAAATGATTGTCCATTATAAAAGACACAAACCTCAAATGTACCAGGAATACGTAACAACATAAGAGCCTTCAAGATTTTAAATTCAGTGAAAACCGATTGAACTCATTATTCTGAAAAAGTACCAGGCGATCATAAAAATAAAACAATTTAAAATTAAAATAATTTTAGTTTTAATATTTTATAAAGCTAGCTATAATATAAATATTATTTTTCAACTTAAGTGTACAATTTCGGCTATATTGCGAATCTGCTATTTTGAGAATCTCATATTTTGAGAATCTCATATTTTGCGAATCTGATATTATGCGAATAAGGGGCTAAAAGCTAATCGAAAATGAAGTTTAGGCATAACGCGAGCTAGGTAAACTGAGTATCAGACACATCCAGCGTAAAGCCTTATGCGAAGTAGGCAACTGGCGACTTAGGCAAACAGATACTTAGGCTAAAAGCTAATCGACAATGAAGTTTAGGCATAACGCGAGCTAGGTAAACTGAGTATCAGACACATCCAGCGTAAAGCACCCAGAGGACATTCGACATGCGACTACACGATAAGTTTATCCCAGCAAACAAAACAATATTGTTACAGATATATGTACTTATTATAAAGCTGAATAGTTTGTTTAGATAAACGCGCTAATCTCGAAAACTACTGGATCGCATTGCACTTGTTGAATAGTACGGATGAGCACATCCGGATGTGCTGGCGCTGCTGCTGCATCGGCTGAAGGCCTCAAACGGCGTAAATATGCTAACCTAGCAGGTGATTACATATTTGAGCCGTTTGGGGTTGAGACACTGGGGTCATGAGGTCCGAGTGCTCGCCGCCTTTATAGAGACATTGCTAAACGCTTAATCGATGCTTCTCAGGACCAGAAGGCTGGCTATTTTCTGGCCCAAAGAATAAGTATCGCCATCCAACGTGGCAACACAGCCAGCACTCTGGGAACCTTCCCAGTCGGCAATGACACGGAGGATTTTTTAAACGATATTTTGTAATGTAAATGTGTATAGTATATAATTATGGATTATTCCCAGTAGTTCCATGTAGCCAGTTCCACATGGAACTTTTGCAACCTTACAATATACGATTTTTGGCCTATTTGTTCCATGTATATAGTAATCCAAATAATATAGTAAAATATACTACACTTCTCAGCGATTTTTTGGCAAGGAGATTTCCAGCGATATTAGGTGTAGGTGCCGTTGCTAATCGAGCGGTGGCCCGGTAGATTTAAAATGGCGGACGAGTACATTCGGTAACAAAATAGAATCTGACGACGAAACCGCACAATCTAGGTACATCATCACATGTGCATCTGGACTGAGTGATCCTTTTTTAGTTTTCAACAAAACCAAAACGTACATTTCAAAAATTGTCAAAACTCATAACCGAAATCAAAAAATTTGTCACTCCCAGGCGAACGAGGATATTGCCCAACATGTGGATCACTCAATTCAGACATTGGGAGTTTAATATTCTTGCACGAATCTCAGAAAATATTGACGCTGTGAATGAAATTTTGTGTCCCTTCGTCCAGCATAGGGTGACATGTTCAACAATGAAACACTAAAAGTTCTGAGAGTCGTAACTCAGTTATTTATAACCATAAAGTTACAATTTTTTACACAGAGGTCGAGAATTTAATTGACTAACGAACTGTGTACTCAGTTTATCTCAAATAGTTATAGAAAATCTACCAGATGTTGTTTTTTAAAAAATGAGGAATGTTTCATTGTGTCCATGGGTGTGTACACAATAAAACACCGTATGTTCATCAATGAAACACTAAAATTATTGTTGAAATTTCACTTAATTTAAAAAGAAAAACCAATTAAATATTACCAAATAGATTTATTTATTATTACAAATAAATAATATTACCCAGAGATATTATGGTCACCCGACGACGGTGAGTGAACGCGACGACTGAAAATGCCTGCCTATCTGCGCGCTTTAACACGTGCTGTGTAGGTTTAAACTGCAATCAGCCGTTTCTATATGTAATGATATTTAAAGAGATAACTAATTACCAAAGTAATTCTACTTTAATTTATCTAGGTATGTACAATGAATCAATCCTAGTACACAATGACACAGTTTCATTGTGTCCATATTGAAACGTTTCATCGTGGACCACCTCGGGTTTTGCTAAAAAACCTCATAAAAAAAGCACAAAATATGAACTCTTTGGTTATCAAAGTAGGCTACAAGAATCTTAGATATATGCTTATTCATACTTAATACACAAAAATAACCAATTGTAGTACACATAAGACTAGGGAAAAAATCAAAGTTGAAAATTGCAAATATGCTCCGGAAACATGCTTCCGCCACGAAGTGCGGTGCCTGACTAGGTCAGTGGGGGGCGCTCATAAAGAGCTACTTGCACACTGATTTGCACGGTTTGGTAATGTCGCATTTTTGAAATATGGCGATGTTTCATTGTGTACACTTGTTTCATTGTTGAACATGTGACCCTACTCACCATGGAATCCTGATATTTCATGAATGCCAAAAAATAGTGCTGAAATAGAGCTAATTAGTGCCCAAAGGAAAAAATAGTGCTCTTATACTTAAGAAATTACAGCCATAGTTCGATGAGTAATGCAGGACGAAGGTTTCGCCCAGCATACTCACCTTCGTTTGTGGAATCTGTGTACGCTTCAACCATAATTCATACTTCAAAAAATTGTGCCCAAGTAGTGCCAAATGGTGCCCAAAAAGAAAAAACGGTGCTCTAATATCTCCGGAGTTATAGGCTTCGTTCAGTGAGTATGCTGGGCGTAGAACCTACGCCCAGCATACTCACTTCACTACGCGAATACCGAACGAGCTATAGGTACAATTTACGGCTTAAAAAATTGTGCTTGAAATAGTGCCCAATATCAGTCCAATTTTCGCTTGACTTTTGACCTAGAACACCATTAAATTTAATTGTAAACTTCTACATACTAACGTTAAATGAGGTACAGTCGTCCACATATGTTTTAAGATAAATATATTAAAAATTCTTATTGTGGGCGGTTATGTGATTGGGAATAATTGTGGTATTTTCTCACATATCAAAAACTGTCGATTAAATGCTAATTAAATTTTTGTTAATTATTTTTTTTGTTTTTTTTTTTTTATAAATAAATGAAATTATAAGCGTAAATGAAATCTACTCGTATTACTTCATTGCTTGTAGGGTGAAATATTTCCCAAAAAAAATGTCTGGGCACTAATAGTCTATTACAGCCAATAAAATTAATAAAATAGGTACCTACCTATTTTATTAATTTTAGATCTATTTGAGATCTTGAAAATTTGTAAAAAGGAAATATGTAGGTCACACTATAAGTTCTGCGTAACTTAAAAAACATACATAGCATCATGCCTTTTTCCCCGAAGGGGTAGGCAGAGGTGTGCAAACACACCCACATCTCGCCAGCTATGTTAGTTCCCATGTAATAGGGGGCGAGCCTATTGCCATTTACCGGGCACAAGTTCCAGACTCTGGGATAATAGGCATGTGTCCACTAAGAATAAATCGGATTGGTGTATGTTTCTTATGACTATTTCCAATGAATAGACAACAAAAAGTAATATAAATTGGTAGACAATAAAGATTACTATTATTTTTAGAAAATAAGTTTGGAAAAATTAGGCATTCAGTCACGTGACATCAAACACCAATCAGAAAATATGACGTCACAGGTTGCGCTCTCACACCATAGAGTAAGTATGTATGAAGAGCTGACTTCTTGTTCAAGTTGTGTCTGTAATTTTGTGTAATTTAATTGTTCGTACGTTTTTTTTAATTTACGAATTTTTGTTAATTTTAAAGTTAAATTATTATAAATCTAACAAAAGTAGGTTGAACAAAACGCAGTTTTGGCGCATTATTTCGATGTCGATTTCGAGACAACGCTCGAATCAAAATATTGCTAGGCACCTATATCAAAGTTAAAGGGCTAACCAACACTATTTATTTTTAACTTTCTGGAGGTTTTTAAATTATTTTATCCTTTTTTCAATTGCTTTTTAACCGTCGTGGGTTTTTTCAAAATTTTTAATTTTGATTTTTATTTTAAAATTCTTAAAGAGCATAGATATGTAGCGCCTTCTAGTAAGTTGCTGTCGTTACACCTATTTAAGAACCCTCACTAGTAAACTACAAATCCATTCCTAAAAAAGCCTCATCAAAATTTATTTTCATCACAAATAATGTTAGCTGTAGCGCCCCCTGATGAGTTGTCACCGTAAAATCTATCTAGAAACCTGTACCAATCTAACTCAAACCCATAACTGAAAACTGCATCAAAATCGGACTACTAGTTTTTGAGAAAATTGGCAACATTGCTTTTCACAAATAATGTTCGCTGCAGCGCCCCCTGGTGAGTTGTCATCGTAACATTTATCTAAGAACATGCACCAATCAAACCTGAACCCATAACTAAAAACTGTATCAAAATCCGACCAGTAGTTTTGGAGAAAAATGGCAACATGTTTTTGCACAAACATCCTCTCACCCCAAACCCATATACCATCTCCGTTCCGTCGTAGGTAAAAAGCTATGCTTGTCCAGTCTATAGTGTATAATCCTTACAACTGACATGTTCTTGAAATACGTTGAAGGAAACGCGTAAGCGCCATGATATTCACGGCGCTTTTGACCTTTTGGTCGTGAAAAAACTATAACTAATAAGCGATCTTGCGCTTGTATATTTATATTACGATTAGACGACTAATTTATGGCTAAATCGCTGCAGCGAACTTTGTAAAATTTTTGGTCAGGATAGCTTCGTCAAACACATTTTGATTTGTTTCGCAACGTGTGACATCACCCATGGCGCCATGACAGATTGGAGCGTTTTCGTTACCAATTTAAATACCTTTTTTAGATCGCAAAATAAACTATCTAAATGATTGTTTTAAATCAAAATAATACATTTTTGTGACTATATAGATACAAAACTACAGATTTAATCAATTTTTTAAATTTGGTACACAAGCCTATCATCTGGGTAAAATTCTAAAGAGACATCCACCAGACCCGGGAATCGAACCCGAGACCTCGAGCGTGGCAGTCCGTACATAGTACCATTGTGCCACCGAGGTAGTCCTTAAAAGAACAACATGTTAAAACCATACCCCACATCCCGACTAATTCACCTTACAAAAAAAACAAAATCCAAATCGGATCATCCTTTCGGGAGCTACGATGCCACAGACACACACATGTTCCAATGTGCAGACGATACTTGCATAGTGTCCGCCGGGACTAGTGTTATCGAGGCCCAAAATCGTCTTCAAGGGAACTTTGAGAGACTCTTAATATGGTCACATGATCCTGGGCTGGTTTTGAATGCACAAAAGACTAAGGTTATGTATATTAGCTCCAGCCAAAACAGAAAATCTTTTACCACCCAATCTTATAGCACACTGTCATGAATGTTTACATAAGAATAATCTAAAATATTGAAATACGCCCTGTAACTGTGACCTTATTGAACACGTCGAAAATCAAACCTCGGTTTAACGATGGATAACCGCCTTAACTGGAAAGATCATATTAACCTAGTGTGTAATAAACTAAGAGCAATTCTAGCAAAATTTTCTATAATTAAATATAAAGTTCCTTATAAAACCCTCCTCATTCTCTATAACTCGCTAGCAGAATCCATAATTTCATATGGATTATCAAGCTACGGAAGGACTCGGACTTGAGGGGCTCGTGGTCTAGTGGTAACCGACAATATTAACACATTGCCAAGATTAAGCAACATCGACTCAGGCCGGTCTTAGGATGGGTGACCATTTCTTAAGACACTGAGACCCCTCCGTGCCTCGGAGAGTACGTTAAGCCGTCGGTCCCGGTTGTCATAAGAACATCTATGGCAGTCGTTAGGGGTAGTTAGAGCCCTAAATCAAAAATCCTCGCGGTCTAACTACAGAACTTCGATATCGCCCATGGGTTGTGAAGGTCAGATGGCAGTCGCTTCACAGAAAATATTAGTTCAGCCGAATCCTAGTTAGACTGGAAATCCGACCCCAACTGAGTTGGGAAAAGCCTCGGTGAATGATATCAAGCTACGGAAGGACATTTAAAAGCCACCTTGACCAAATATACGTACTTCAATTAAGAATCCTAAAAGAAATTGTTCCGGAAAATATAAAAAAGAATTACACAAATGACTATCATCAACTCTTCCAGTTCTGCAACATAATACCGATACATGAGAAAGTGAAATTGAACATACTTAACGAAGAGTATTTCAATGAGAATTTTAAAAACCCTAAATCATCGGGGGACTCTAATCGTGTAACCCGTAGTGTCACTAATAAGAAACTTTCACTACCTCGCTATACGAACCTGTACGGGAAAATAACACTTAAATATATAGTATGTACCCCATTTAATAAACCAACTTTCTGTCCCTCAAAGATCGAATCACCAACAAAAATTTAAAACGAAATCTAAAAAAATATTTTCTTGCAAATTAAAATAAATAATTACTAAATGTGACTTTTTAGTGATGGAGCATCCTGTATTTTTTTTTTTTTTTTTTTTTTATATTTGGTTCGCCAAATTGACGCCGCCCGCCTGGTGGTAAGTCGTGACGACATCTAGCGATTGTGGGCCACTCTCACAGCACACATTACTATTGAGAGTGGCCCTCAACTTGACGACCTACTGATGTGCCTCTTCACGCTCCGCTTAAAGAACCCAGGATTATATGTGGGAGGAAACACGTGCACAGGCAGGGCGTTCCAGGCCACTATCGTTCGGCAGAGAAACGAACGTTTAAAACGTTCGGTTCTCGCGAACATGCTATCCACTGTGTGGGGGTGGCATCTCTGCCCGGCACGAGTCGTTCGGGATCGGAAGGAAGAGGGTGGGATCAGATTGAAGAGCTCTTCAGAACACTCGCCGTGGTAAATACGGTAGAATGCGGCCAAGGAAGCTATTGTTCGGCGCTGAGCTAGCGGCTCAAGGCTTCCCGTTACCTCCGGACAACCAATAATACGGATAAATATACCGGATAAATACGGATAAATATAAATATACCAATAAATATACCAATAATACGGTATAGTCACAGGTCACAGCTATGCGCTGTACTATGGTACCTACATCTTAAGTGTGGCTGTTGCTCGAAGTGGCGGCGGCGGTTGCGTCCAGTGTGGTGTCGACTCGTCACCGATATGTGCCAACTTTATATTGTTCTACCTCCCATGATAATATTCATTAGGTGCTTAACGTAAAAAATTGTGCTTAGAATACCTACATTAGAATTAATAAGATTTACGACCCGAATGCACGGTAAAACTCGGAGTTTTTGTTGCATCGTATTATTGCAATTCATATGTAGGTATGTGTTTTTCTTGTAAGATCTATGTAAATAAATAAATAAACATAAACACAGACACGTCAAATTTCCGTCGTTTTTGCGTCGGGGTTAAAAAAATGTTATACAAAATGTAAGTTATTAGAAAGTTTTGAACTCGACTGTACTAAATCTAATGTTATGTAAAAGTTTACAATTTTTAATGGTGTTCTAAGTCAAAAGTCAAGCGAAAATTGGACTGATATTGGGCACTATTTCAAGCACAATTTTTTAAGCCGTAAATTGTACCTATAGCTCGTTCGGTATTCGCGTAGTGAAGTGAGTATGATGGGCGTAGAACCTACGCCCAGCATACTCACTTAACGAAACCTATAACTCCGGAGTTATTAGAGCACCGTTTTTTTTTGGGCACCATTTGGTACTACTTGGGCACATTTTTTTTAAGTATGAATTATGGTTGAAGCGTACACAGATTCCACAAACGAAGGTGAGTATGCTGGGCGAAACCTTCGTCCAGCATACTCATCGAACTATGGCTGTAATTTCTTAAGTATAAGAGCACAATTTTTTTCCTTTGGGCACTAATTAGCACTATTTTTTTGGCATTCAAGAAATATCAGGATTCCATGGTGAGTATGCTGGACGAAGGGACACGAAATTTTCATATCAAAAATTTGTTCAGAATTTGTCACATTATTTTACAAAAAATCAAGATACTATACTAGGAATCTATTATAATTTCATTGGATCACTCAATCCCGACGCATTTAGATTGAGTGATCTTAAAATTACGGCAATATGTTTACGAATTGCATAATTATTTTTTTTTCACCTTGAAGGTAACTTTTGTCAATATCTGTACAAGTTAAAAAGTTATGACCAATCAAACCTTTTTTAATTTGCTGAACTGAGTGAAAGGTTGTTGTTCACTTTACATATTTATCAAACAAGTATTATCAAAGGCTACACTGTCTAACATATCTTCAAGCCATTCTTGAACTAAATTCTTAACACATATGTGGGTAGATACAAATTTACCCTGAAAATAGGGAAATTCACTCATTCGCAAATTAATTGTATTATGATAATGCTATAAAGCGAAACCGGTTAGGTTAAATCCTGTAAATTAAATAAAAGTGAAACGGTGTACAAGTGTTTTTTGTTAGAATGTATTAAATGTAATAATATAATTAAAATAAGAACGACATACTTACATTGTTGCACAGAACAGGAAAACTAATGACCTAATTATCACTATCACGTTGCACTGTACTGGCTCCAAGTTAGAACTAAATGAAAAATGATGCGCCTTTATACAGAAATTGGCCTAAATGACGGTTTAAGCAAAAATGTCCGTCAAAGGCCGAAGTTTATATCTACCCTACAATACTTCATTCTTTAATAAAAAATTAAAAACGAAAATCTCGCGAATAAAATCACGTCTACAAATAAATTATATGCCAAATTTTTGTCACAATGTTGTACAATTTTTCTACGTATATTTTGTGTTTACAATATACCAAGAGGTAGTTAGTTCTACATGCGTTTATATGGATCACTCAGTTCAGCAAATTAAAAAAGGTTTGATTGGTCATAAGTTTTTAACTATAAGCATGTGTGGTGTGTTATTAATTTGTACAGATATTTCCAAAAGTTACCTTCAAGGTGAAAAAAAATTTATGCATTTCGTAAACATAGTGCCGTAATTTTAGGATCACTCAATCTAAATGCGTCAGAATTGAGTGATCCAATGAAATTAAAATATATTCCTAGTATAGTATCTTGATTTTTTCTAAAATAATGTGACAAATTCTGAACAAATTTTTGATATAAAAATTTCATTCACAGCGTGCATATTTTCTGAGATTCGTGCAAGAATATTAAACTCCCAATGTCTGAATTGAGTGATCCACATGTTGGGAAATATCCTCGTTCGCCTGGGAGTGACAAATTTTTTGATTTCGGTTATGAGTTTTAACAATTTTTGACTAAATGTACGTTTTGGTTTCGTTGAAAACTAAAAAAGGATCACTCAATCCAGATGCACATCATCATCACTACATAAAACAAAGTTCTCTGCAACGTCGCCTGTCTGTCTGTTCGCGATAAACTCGAAAATGACTGCACCGATTTTCATTCTACTTTCACTAATGTATAGAGTGGTGGAGTGGTGGTGCTTAAGAAAGGTTTTAGTACTTATAATTAGTATAAATTTTTGAAAATACGTTTAACTGTTTTATTAACAGTTTAATGTATTTCCAAAAATTGAATGAAAGGTGAAGGGTCTAATTATTAGACCCTTCATTCATATTTTTAACATGTTTTGTAATATCTTACAGCTTAACAAGATGTGTTTATAGCATACCTACAAATAAAAAATGTGTGAATGACCTCCCATTGCTCAGATTTTTTTATTGGATAACAAAAAAGGGGTCTTCTTTGAAAAGCCCGTTTTTCTTCGATTTCTCCAAAACCGATAACTTTCGGCCATACATGGGGGAGTTTAATTTGCTGCATTGACCCTCCCCTATACCCTTGCAGCTCGGAAGACGTCGAATTACCAGTAATCCTGTATAATTTATCACCGTGAGCGTCCGCTAGTGTAAAGGTAACATAATAACACAATAGAAAACGTGCCTGTTTGGTCTTCGAAGTTAATGAACAAATGAACAGAACAGAGACCTATTAGTGCGATTTTAACTTATCGGTAGGTATCGGCTAGAATCTTGTAGGATGGACTTTTCAGCATCATGGTCATAACGCCCCGAAAGGCTTTGATGGCTTGGTATGGTTGATCCTAGGGTAGTGGGTTCACAAGGGTTGGCTCATTAGGTTTTAGTAGTAAAAAATAAGCACAGTTTTAATTTAAAATTGTAAAAAAATATATTTGTGTTCTTAAAAAATTAATAATTATGTCATATAATTGTAACAATATTTACATATTAAAACATCATATTTATTAAGGAATGTAATTTCGTCATACGAAGTGAATCCTACGTCCATGATCTATAATATCTACTTACTAGATACTTATTATTATTAAGGTTTATCACATTTGTAAACACATTCACCCCCAATCCAAGTGGAGTGTATTTTCAATGTATCAGGATGAATAAGTACCAAATCGGCATCATATCCATAATTTAGTTTACCTTTTCTGTGGTCCAGACTTAAGGCCTTAGCTGGATGTAGTGAAGCGGCTTCAAGTGCATATTCCATAGAACAATCTGTAACGAAAGCCACTTATGCTTCAAATATATCATGGACGTTTCCTATACCACTAGTTCATAGGGAACGTAAATTAAACAGCAAATTATCGTGGCTGCCGAATAATGACATCCTATTATGTACTGTGAACGGAAAAAAACATGGAAGCATTGCCTAATTCTCTATTCTAATCGCTTTCGTCTGTATAAAACGTAATATGATTCGTTGGAAGAGTCTGAATCCGTATTTTGACGTATTCATGACAGAACTATATATTCGGTCTATTAATGTTGACAAATGGTTGATAACTACGGTACTAGATAACACGCAACGTCAGCTCTCGTCAACCAACTTACGTCATAACTGGGTACGAATCATCATTCACCGAGACTTTCCCCAACTAAAGTTGGGGTCGGCTTTCCAGTCTAACTGCGATTCGGCTGAACATCGATATTTTCCGTGAAGCGACTGCCATCTGACCTCCACAACCCATGGGCGACATCGAAGTTCTGTAGTTAGACCGGTCGGATTTTTGATTTAGGGCTCCAACTACCCCTAACGACTGCCATAGATGTTTGTATGACAACCGGGACCGACGACTTAACGTGCTCTCCGAGGCACGGAGGGGTCTCAGTGTCTTAAGAAATGGTCACCCATCCTAAGACCGGCCTGACTCGATGTTGCTTAAACTTTGCAATGTGTTAACATTGTCGGTTACCACTAGACCACGAGCCCCCCTCTCAGATAATAATCGCTCACTGTCCCAATGTATCTCAGCAACGGTCCGTTTGTTGACTAACATTCTTTCGTTTCATTGACCTTACTTCAGTGTTCCGATACATCAACCACTCTTTATCATCATCAGAGATAACGCTTATCATCAACCATTCTACTATCTTCTATCATTAATCATTCAACATGCTTCCTCACTGATTTAAACTCTTTAAAACCTCATAGCTTACCTAGTGATTGCTTGAATGTCGCTACACATTGATCAAGGCTTGCAGTACTCCCGCAAAGTACTTTAGTACCTCTTACGTAGGCATGGCAACCTTCGACTGTCACTTGCTGTGGACCGATATGATAGTCACCATCAGCTAGACCCTGGGCGGCTACAGCGTCGCTAACTAGCACTAGACCTGAAAACATACAAAAATACAAATTTCTTTCTTTAAGGGCTTGGTAGAAAGTTTTTACATAGTAACATAGTTCTTACTCAACGGCTCTTCGTACATACTCAATGGAAGCTCTCATTATTATCTCTGTATTTGTAATGTTTCATTGCTGCAAATTCTCTTTTCTGTACATATGAGGATTCCACCATGACTCACTATGAATAGCTACACCGTAGCATGACCCAATATTGTGAAATATGATGAATACATTTCTAAGGTTCTATCAGCACAATCAGAAACCTACCAGATTTGAAAAATATGGTACAGTTTTGTTAAACTTGGATTTTACCTTCATGATTTGTCCTGCTTGCAATTCGTAAAGCAGCCGGATGCGTATGTATACCGTCGGATATTATGCCATAAAATACTTGGTGTTTTGTTGAAGATGCTAGTAAACCAACTAGACCAGGGTCACGGTGGTGAAACTGAAAATAGAAAGAGTATGTACATTTTAAATTCGTAAAGTACACGTTGAAAATACAGGATCTGAAAACCTAAAGAAAGGCAGTAGGATTTCTAAATATCCTGGCAAATGGTCTGGCCTTCTTTTCTTTTTCCATATCTAAATTGACTTTTAAAAATTGCCTCAAATACCTACTTAAGTAATAAGTTGTAGTTTTAGCAAAAGTGTTTGAAATAATAAGTTGTCAAAGAACCGCTACTCTCCTACCAGATCTGTGTTGCTGAATTAGGATATTAAGGGACAGCAATCTGAGAAATTCACAAATTGCCTCAAGCAAATTATTATGTACCGGAAGCATCGCATTGAAAAGATGTGTGATAAGATTAGCGCCATTTTGTACTGCTTCCTCCCCTTGTGCTAAACTGGCTGTAGAGTGTCCTACAGCTACTTTTATTCCAAGTTCAGTCAAACCTTTGATAGCTTCTATAGCACCTGGCAATTCTGGTGCTATGGTTACAATAACCACATTATTTAAGTCACCATACACTTCTTTAAGTGACTCCAAACCCTGAAAGAAAAATTTTTTTTTGAGTTATTTAATTCAATTTGAACAGATGTATAATATTATTTTTATGCTAGTTGGTGAATGCAGTACATATTCAGTAAGGAGGCCCGAAAGTGTGGAGTATTATTTTCTTTGAAGTTGCAATACTGTTTCCACCAGATCAATATTGGTTTGTGTATGTTACTTATAAGTAGACATAAATAATTTCATACATTACATGGTTGACTGAGATAAAGGTTCAAACACATGATATAAGTACTCTAGTAACAATTTGTAAAGTAGGTTAATGATAAATGTTACTTGATAAAGTGAGCAAATAACTACCACTCCACACACTAAATATAAACACTTTCATAATATGCCAAGTGATGACTTGTTTACATTTTAATGACTTAATCATCACATATATAATCACGCCTGTTTGCCGAAGGGATAAGCAGAGGCATAAATACACCCACTTTTGGACGGTAATTTTATTAGTCTGGTGTAATATGCTATTGCAGCTACCTGGGACCATTTAATGTTCGCCTCGTCCGTAGGAAGCATTGTAGCTTTCAATATGAACCCACCATGTGTACAATGTTTACCCTATTGAATATTATTGTATATTTAAATTTACCCTCAATTAGTTTATTAACTTTTTTTTAGTCTATGTCCTTATAAAGAGGAAAGATTTTGGTGTGCAACAAAAAATAAACTCAAAAATTACCAGATCTATTATTTCAAAAATTATTTCACTCGTATTGTGGTACTGAATGAACTAATAGTTTGTAAGATGCAGAGCTTATGAGCAATATATTATATAAAAATGCAAACCTTATCAGGAATTCTGATATATTCTTCCATGTGTGCACCTTTTTTCGCTAAACTGATAAATGGTCCCTCTAAATGTGCACCAAGTATGGTGGCTCCATGTTTGCCCCCTTCAGACTGTTTTATCTGTGGTAGAATTTTGTGGTATTTTTTTACATCAGATGTAATCATAGTTGGACAGAATGATGTTACACCATGGGCAAGTAGACCCTTCGATACTATTCGTAGTCCATCTTCAACATTTGCACAGTCATAGGAAAAGTCCACTCCCCAGCCGCCTAAAATTAAAATAATTGTTTAGTGTTATGAAGTAATGGTAAGTAAGATGTTAAAAACTTTCAAAATATAATAGCATTAATTTTTCGCAAAATTAAAAAGGACAAACTAACGTCGACAATTGTTTCGCCTCTAAACGAGGCATTATCAAGACTGTCTCAGAGAGAACAGCTCAGCTCCACAGAACAGCAAGTCAAAAAAGGCTGTTCTCTATATTTTGAAAGTTTTTAACATCTTACTTACCATTACTTTGTCATGGATTTTCGACAAGTAACGCCTGCTTCAATCCAATATTTTACTGTGATGACTTTTTAATTTTTATTACTTAATTACTGTTAAATGAAACCAACATATTTTACTTAATTAATATTCTGTATTAACCTTTACACTGTTAATGTCTTATTTCTGAACTGAGTAATAGGTGGATCAATTAGTGTGTGTTATGTTATTAAATTATAGTGTTCATCTCTCTCAGAATAATTAATATCTACACACAAAAGTATCTTACAAAACCATACAAATCAATCTTATTACTAATGTCTCAAAGAATCAATTTCATTTATTCAGTTTAGGCACATAAAGAGCACATATGAATATCAAAATTTTACAATTTTATGTCAAGCACTATTATAAAAATACTAAATTAATTACATAAATAACCATTTGAAAATGATTCTTTCGCTGGTTCGGTAAGTTGGTTCTCCTGAGAAGATACCAGCGAGAAACTCAGGTAGATTATCCATTTTCTTCTTTAATAATGTTTTGTTTACATTGTGTTACAATTTGTATTGTAGGAGTGGCTAACAACAGCAGATTAGGGTGACCATGCATTTTTATCATTAAGATATTCATCTACATTATAATAGCCTTTCTTCATCAAACGTTTTTTCACTACTATTTTAAACTTATTAAGAGGCATGTCAACCAGATCCTGCGGAATTTTATTAAATATTTTTATACATTTGCCTACAAACGAATTACCAACTTTATGAAGTCTAATTTTTGTCATTGCCAGTTTATTTTTATTTCTTGTATTATAATTATGGTTGTCGGATCTTTTTTTGAAGAGTTCTATGTTCTTCCGTACATACACGATGTTGTCGTAAACATATTGAGAAGCAACGGTTAAAATATTAATTTCTTTAAATAGTTCCTTCAGCGAGTCACGGAGTCTTAGTCTATAGATTGCTCGTATAGCTCGTTTCTGTAATATGAATATTGTCTCTAATAAGTAATAAGATTATTTTGTATGGTTACTACTATGCACAGACAAAGAACTCACCATTGATTTGTATGTCAATGAACCCAGGTGCAATAAGTAAACCTTCGCAATCTACAGTTACATCGGCCTGTTTCTGTTCTTCATAAAATAAAGTTTCTGGGTCCTCAATTTTACCATGTCTTATCCAAAGGTCTTCTTTGATTATCTTACTGTTACGAAGGATGTGGCAATTGTGAAATCTGAGAAGTCCAGATAATGGTTTCATTACTAATTTATTTAGGTAACGGAGACAAGGATTATTGTCCTTACAAAGAACCGGTAACTTGTAAAATGATTATAATCACAGTCAACAAAACAAGGGGCAAGAATCATGAGGGGGAGGCAAAGATAAGGTTGTCAAATCACATCTGTCATTGTCATTTTATGCCAGCATAAATTTCGTTCAGAACTCTAATGTACAAATAATGTAATAATAACATTAATATCCATATAATAATATATAAGGGTCCCGTCAGATAAAAAGAACTCTGACCATCGCAGTAGACGATTTATCGATCTACATGATGGTGGTAACAACAAGTAAGAGCGAGAGAGAGAGTACCTACCGATGCGCAAACACACCCCGCCACTTTCGCCCAGCGTTCCTCTTTCGTGATTTTCTCTACAAATATAAGATCCTTAACTTTTTTTCGTAAATAGGTAAGTACATAAAGATATGGGGACATAGTTGGCTGGTTGGTAATATATTATTATACTTACAGGTACAGGTGTCCCATATCTCGGCGTCAATCCAATATCACGTCAATGCGTGTCATTGAATCAAAGCTACGGTATTTCGGGTTTATCTGTAGAAACCTTAAACCTTCTTTTGTAAACCCGCGGCCCCAGGCCGCTGCCGCTCCTACGTCCATTGCCGGGCGTCTCTGGTACGCATATCTGTGGAAACTACGCGACCAATGGTAACATATGATGCATTTTTAACATAAATAGAGATATTTTTAAGGTAAATGAGCAAGGAAGTGAATAAGTGACAGCAAAAGAAGGTTAAACAAATGCCTGTTTAGGTATTAATTATTGAAGTAAGTATTTCAAGGATACTAGGTATCCTCCTATCATCTTATAACTTCTTGTTCAAGTGGGTACCTAACGTATATTAAGGTATAACTAACTGTATACCTACCTACCTACCTATTAATGTACAATTTGTTTTGTTCAATGATACAATTCTAAACAAAAAGATCGAGGATAAGAGGAAGGAAATAATATAAAATACATGTCAAAAATTGACACAGCAACCGACTTCAAACTACCGAAATGGGACAAAATAGTTATCGGAATGGGACCAAATAGTAATGGGACAATTTGGGAAGTAGTAGCTTCCAATTAAAAAATAAATACTGGCGTGCTGGAAGAGATTCCTTTAGGAATAAGAGTAGTGAGTTATTGGGCATTCTACCCCACCTTAGTTCCATCGGTTATCTTCGATAACCTCAGTCACGGTGGGGTAGAATGCCCAATAACTCTGTGGGGTAGAATGCCCAATAACTCTGTGGGGTAGAATGCCCAATAACTCTTTGTAAAATAATTTACCTAAACCAACGTTCCACATTTTAATGCCGTTCAATACACTACCGTTCCGTCAATGGTTAACCAATTTCACTTGCTAGATGATTGCTTTCGTACAGCAAACTAACCCGATGCATGTTTGTTAACATGAACACGTTAAGATCACATTTTTAAAATAGATAAAGGTGGGACAGAATGCCCAATATCACTTTGGATTGGGAAATAACGTAACTAAACGAATATTCCACATTAATATCATTTGAGCACGCTGTCCCACTGTTCGTACGTTCGCTGAAGCTCCTTACTACTACTTGTAGTTATAAATATTTATGTTATAAATTCATCTTTTCATTACGAGTCCATCAGTATTACATAGCAAACATGAAATTCGTTAAACAAACACAATCGTTACAGGTCAATACAATCTGTGACGATTTGACAAAAAACAAGTTACGCCATGGAGAATTATTACCGAATACAGTACGTTGCATCATTTGCGGACCATCAAATTGTGGAAAAACTAACTTATTAATTGGTCTTCTATTGCATGAAAATGGATTGACATTTCAGAATGTTTATGTATATTCTAAAACTCTCCATCAACCAAAGTACATCTTTTTAGAAAAAGTTTTACAACGAGTACCAGGTATCACTCTCCAGAAATACCAAGCAAATGATGACGTTTTGAAGGTTACAGATGCGAAACCTAATTCTGTGATTATTTTTGACGATGTAGCATGTGAAAATCAAAGTAATATGCGTGATTATTTTGCAATGGGAAGACATAAATTGATTGACAGTTTTTATTTAAATCAAACTTATACCAAAATACCTAAACAACTTGTAAGAGATAATGCTAACTTAATTGTGCTTTTTAAGCAAGATGAAGTTAACTTGAAACATGTTTACGAAGAACATGTTAACACCGATATGACATGGTTGAAATTTCGAGAAATGTGTTCCCTAATATGGAAAGAGCCTTTTGATTATGTGGTAATTAATAAAGATTGTTCGAAAAACAACGGTTGCTATAGAAAAACGTTTGACACTTTTGTATTATTAGATGAAATTTGAATATTTAAGTAGACTGCAGTCACGTTATTGTTATTCTTTAATTGGTTCTTATCCGATTACCACCTATTTTACATAATGGATAAATCATTGAAAAAACAAATTGTTGATGCGACACAAGCTGTCAGGAAAAAAATACGTAAAATGAAGGATTTAGAAGATAATAATAGACATGCTCTTGATACAGTTTTTAAGCCTGTTACAGAATCTCTCAATTTAATAGCCAACACTAATAACCACTTAGCTCTAACAAAAAAGGAGGAAAAAGGAGAACCCCAAGAACCACAAGACCAAGATATGAAAGAAACAGATGAAAGCAGTAATGATAGTAACGAATCGGAACCCTCATCAGACTCTTCATTTCAGTCATTAGTCGATACTAATCCAGATGTATCATCTTGGTCATTATCTTCACAAGTACTATCGGATGTACCATTTGGTATAAGAAATAACCGTGGACAGTTAATGTTAGGTTCCTCTGGCATAACGATTGGAGATCAAGTTATTACTGTAGCCGGACACAAGTACGAAAGTACACCTGGGTTGCGAGAGTTACTGTTAAAAAGAGACATTGATCTGAGCTTGGTTAATGACTATGACAAGCAAAATTATAAGGCAATGTTACTTGTAACGAATGCACATCGTCGTGATTTCGATTCAAAAAAACCAATTAAAAGTAATAAAGGACAAAAATATTTGCAAGTTATTAAACCACTTTTCGAACAAGAAAGTAAAAGTCCAAGTTGTAGACAGAAAGTAGGAAAAGGATTACCTTTAACAAAAATATGGAAAAAAAATACAGATTTTGTATATTGGGATGATCCCAATGAATTGGTTGATAGATTAAAATTATTAATTGCTTCTCGAGATGCTGGTAACACAGGAATAGACAATGAAATAATATCTATCATTGAAGAACTACGTGAAAGCAAAATCATCAAATAAATAAATCTACTAATATTATATGTGTATCATTTTACTATATACCGTTCAACATAATACACCTTTAATATGAATGTAGACAAATTTGGTCATTATATTCATAAGCGAATGCGTATATCGGAAATACTGGATTTTAATGATAACGCATTAATAAAATCTGATCGTGGAGATTATGACTTGAAGACATCGAGGTTAAAAGGTGTCAAACCTCCTCAAGACGCAGATGATGCAGTAAATAAAACATATGTAGATGAATTGAAAGGTGTACTAATGAATGACTTACAAAAATTGCAAAGTTCTATTCCAAATAGTGTTCAAAACCACATAGAGAAAGCTTTAAAAACAATAATGTCTGAGATAGTGACTCATTTGGAAAACAAATTTTACACAAGAAACGCAGTTGATAGACTAATTCAAGACGCAATTCAATCTATATTAAAAGATCGAAAAACATAGACCTTAAAGTTTATCAAAATGGCGAAACAACAAATCGTCAATGAAATACATAAAGCAGCACGAAAAAATTTTCCTCGACGATCTGTAATTTTAAAAGGTATTGATGATTTGTGGCAAGCAGATTTAGTTGATATGCAAAACCTAAAAACCTTTAATAAAGGATATAACTATATTTTAATAGTTATTGACTGCTTCTCAAAGTACGTTTGGGTGGAACCACTAAAAACTAAATCCAAACATGATGTCTCTCATGCATTTGAAAAATTACTTTCTACTAATCATAGGATACCAACTCATCTGCAAACTGATAGGGGTACTGAGTTCTATAATTCTACATTTCAAAAGCTTTTACAGAACTATAATATTAATCACTACTCAACATTTTCAACCAAAAAGGCTTCAATTGTTGAACGAGTTATTAAAACGCTTAAAAATAAATTGTACAAATACTTTAGCTTGAACGGACACTATAAGTGGATAGATGGTGGCTTGAACGATGTTATGAAGACATATAACAACACAAAACATCGTATTATTAAATTTGCACCTGTTAATGTCAATAAGTTTAATGAAACGGACATTAAAAATAATATTGCAAATTCCATGATAAAGGTAACCCAAAAATGTCGTCCTAAGTTTATAATTGGTGACAAAGTTCGAATTAGTAAGTACAAACATATATTTGAGAAAGGATACACTCCTAACTGGTCAACAGAATTATTTACTATAAAAAAGATAAATAACACTGTACCAATAACATATCGCATCGAAGATAATCAAAAACAAGTCATATTAGGAACTTTTTACGAACAAGAGCTTCAAAAGTCGTCCTGCCCTGGTGTCTATTTGATAGAAAAGGTATTAAAAAAGAAAGGAAACAAACTGTTTGTAAAATGGTTGGGTTTAAATAACAAAGAGAACAGTTGGATTGATAAGACTGCAATAGTGGAATAAGTTAATTATATAAGTGATATATAATTTTAAAGTTTATTCATTATTCTTTAGACGATGCAAGGTGGTGGACTAATAAACAGTATCATTAATCATTTACCATTCGAACTTCACATACCCGGTTATAACTATTGTGGACCAGGAACAAAGCTTTCAAAACGATTACTACGTGGTGATAAAGGTGTAAACAAGTTAGACGAAGCTTGTATGCATCACGATATCGCATACGCAAACTACATAGACTTGCCTAACCGTCAAAAAGCCGACTTACGTCTTATAGATATGACTAAACAAAGACTTAAAGCAAAAGATGCTCGAACAGGGGAAAAGATTAGTTCGTGGATAGTAAACAAAATTATGAAAGCTAAATTGAAGTCTGGTGCTGGTGTTAAGACCTTTAATAACTTTGTTAGGAAAATAAAAAGAAAAATCAAAAAACTCTCGCCTAAAGATAATAAGTCACTAATAAATATAGCTTATATGGTTGCTAGAAAATTAGTTCCATGCATTCCAAAAGTTCGCGTACCTCGAATGATACCTATACCAAAAACTGGAGGCATTCTACCTTTAATCCCAATTTTTGCTGGTTTGTCTGCTTTAGGAGCATTAGCTGGTGGTGCAGCTGGTATTGCTAAAACAGTGAATGATTATAAAGACGGTCAGAAAAAATTACAAGAAACTGAACGTCATAATAAAACTATGGAGGCTATAGCAATAGGTAAAGGTTTATACATTAAACCACATAAGCAAGGTCAGGGATTGTTTATAAAACCATCAAAAAACTAATTGATCAGCTACCTAATCGCGCTTTAACTAATATCGATATTCAGAAGTATGCCTATTGTATTCCTTACTTTCGGGGAGTTTACATGAAGGATCAGTTACCAAAAACATCTAAACGAATTGAATGTGGTATAGTTAACCTAGATAATTCAAAAAATGATGGAACGCATTGGGTAGCTTATGTTAAAATAAATAATTATTGTGAATATTTTGATAGCTTTGGCGATTTAAAACCGCCAAGAGAATTAATCCTATATTTTAAGAACTGTGATGTTTATTATAACTTTAGTAGATATCAACAATTTAACACAATAATTTGTGGACATTTGTGTTTAAGATATTTGCAATGTTTTTGGAATAAATACTATAAATTTTATATCATTCTTTCATTTCCATCATTTGCAAGATGTCACTCACCTTATCGATAACTGGAAACTCATCGGTATTATCTACCTATTATCCAAGCACGCTGCCATTAGTTGGGGAGTATGAATGTGCATTATTACATTTCTCTACATATAATTCTATTCCAAATTTTGATAATACAAATAATAAATTATATTATGGTTCTAAAAATGTTATCGAGATACCTGAAGGAACTTATGAATTACAAGATATTAGCGACTATTTAAAAACTGAGATAAAAGATGCATCCATAAAACTCAATTGTAATAACAACACCTTAAAAACTATGTTATTTTGTACATCAACTATAGATTTTACTAAAGAAGGTACATTTGGAAGTTTATTGGGATTTAAAAAACAGATCTTAGAAGCAAATAAATATCATGTATCAGAGTTTCCAGTTAACATTTTGCCTACGACTGTCATAAGGATTGAATGTGACATAGTTAGCGGTTCCTATATAAACGGTCAATCCAGTCACATCTTACACGAATTTGCACTTAATGTTCCACCTGGATACAGGATTATAGAAATTCCAAAAAACGCAATCTACTTTCCAATAAACCAAACCAATATAAGCTGCATACAGATAAGGCTGTTAGATATAAATAATAACTTAATAAATTTGCGAGGTGAAGAAGTGCAGTTGTATCTACATATCAGAAGAAAACATGATAGATTATAATAAATATGTGGTTCATTCAACTAAACATAACAGTCCTACTCAAACTATCAAACCAATAAGAGCTCGATCCAAAAAGGTCATAAAATTGAACAACAATAATAAAGCTTTTCTTAAAGCGATTGGTTTGTTAAAATGAATATACTAGATGTTTTATCCGCTCCTGCATACAACAACTCTGTGGAAGGAATTGAATTTCACTCTTACAAGCCTTACGTAACAAGTTTCAATAGAAGCGATGAAATCAGGATACCTATTAATCAACAAGACTTGTATATATTACCATCAGCAAGCACTTTGTTTTTGGAAGGAACTATTGTTGTAAACAAGGCTGAAAATTCTAAAGAGAGAGTCAGTAGCGTTCATTTCACAAACAATAGTTTACTTTACTTGTTTCAAGATATAAGGTATGAGATAAATGGAGTGGAAATAGATAAAATAAAGAACGCTGGTATAACTACCACAATGAAATCATTAATATCAATGAACGAAAACGAGGCTAAAGTATCTAATGCTTGGGGTTGGAATATCGATGGTATAAATAGTACAAATGGGGGTAGCTTTTCTGCTTCCATACCCCTCTGTAACATTCTTGGTTTTGCAGAAGATTTCAAGAAAGTAGTGATAAACAGCAAACATGAATTAATATTGTTACGAAGTAATACTAATCTGAACGCCCTAAAACTTAGCGCTGGTGAGACGGTAGAAGATATTATTATAAATAAAATAATATGGCGAGTACCACATGTCAAAGTATCCGATAGAGAAAAAATAAATATGTTAAAACTGTTAGAAAAAGACCGATCACTCCAGATGATATTCAGGAATTGGGATTTATATGAATATCCGGCTTTACCAAAAACTACTAAACATACTTGGTCCATAAAAACATCATCGCAAATAGAGAAACCAAGATTTGTTATTATTGGTCTGCAAACAAATAGAAAAAATAATCCTAAATTGGATATGTCTCAGTTTGATCACTGTGACGTTCGTGATGTTAGAGTATACCTAAATTCAACCTACTTCCCTTATGAAAATTTAAATTCAAGTTTCTCGAATAACAGAATTGCGTTAATATATGAACAATACACCAGATTTCAACACTCATATTACGGAGGTCGTCGTGGTGAACCGTTATTAAGTGAGAAACAATTTAAAAATATTGCTCCGTTATTTGTCGTAGATTGTTCTAGACAACCAGATAATCTTAAGTCGGGTCCTGTTGTGGATGTCAGAGTGGAAATTGAAAGTGACATTGATATACCAGATCAAACTTCGGCATATTGTCTTATATTGAACGACTGTATAATTGAGTATAAACCATTAAGCAGCACTGTGAGAAAATTATCATGAACCCGAATACGATTATAGTGGATGTCCAGGGCTTTAAAGACACTTGTAATAACTTTATAGTCAAGGAATTAGCTCTGGCCACTCGTGTTTATACCCAAACGTTCTTAATAAAGCCTCCATACTTATTTAAATACTTAACTACGGATGAAAAAAAACAAGTTACGTGGTTGGAGAGAAACAGAGGGATTTACTGGAATGAAGGTTATATCGACTATAGAGAATTTCGACGTATAATTGTTCCTTATCTAGAAAATAAAGAAATTATTGTGAAGGGCTTAGAAAAAGTTAAGTGGATTCAAGATCTTTGTATGAATTGTATTTGTATAGATCTTGGTGAAGACAAGTGTCCAAATTTATCACTGTTGCATAACAAATATTCAAATATTGAAACCAGTTTTAATTGTATTAATCACATTAAACAATGTGCACTTAAAAATGTTTTATGTATAAAGAACTATTTAATAGAGCAAGAAAGGTAATATGTCTTCCTATACGCAGTTTTAATAAATAAAACAATTTTTTAAAGTAAATGGTTTTTTATTTTTTAACACACATTTTTAATATTTATAATTTTTTAACATATATTTTCATAGTAAATAAATTTTTTATAAAATCTAAATATGTCATCACTAGTTTACACATTTTTTACACAGTTTACACAGTTTACATTAATAAATTATTACCTGATTAAAAAATATGATATGAGTAGCCACACAATTATTACCTATGGTTTTTATTTTTTAACACACAACTTAATATTGAAATTTTTTTAACACATATTTTCACAGTAAATAAAATTTTAATAAAATCTAAATATGTCATCACTTTATCTACTAGTTACATTAATGAATTATTACCTAATTAAAAAATGTGATATGAGTAGCCACACAATTTTTTGGAAATATTGTGAATTAATTTTTCAGCTTGATCCGATATCTCATCTACCGTATCTTGTACAATATACTGTGCAGTGATTATGTCCTTACCTTCATCTTCGTCGTCCATTGACTCACTGAGTTCCTTGATCGTAATTTTTATTAAACGTCGTCCTTTTCTTCTTTCACTGTTAATAATATAGGAATTCAATGCACTGCGTTTGTTTGTAATTGGTCTTCTTCGATTAGTTTTCTTTTTGTTTATTTTTACTTCTTCATTGGGTGTTATTATCCAAGGTCTATTCATTGCGTTGTCCAAGTCGAACTGATCTTGCAGGTCTGGAAGATATTCAGGAGAGCTCTCTTCTATTCCGTTTGAAAATTTGTTTAAGTTGGTATTCTGAAAATTATTTAAAACATTAGTAATAAATCATACTAAGTATTTTGTAAATAGATTGAAATTTTCAATAGATTGAAAGTTATAAAATACCTACCATGTTAGATATGCTCGTATTGACTGTTTAATAAAGAATGAACTAGGTAATAATATTTTTTCTAACGCAGTTGATATATCAAATTATGCTGACATAAAGCATTTATTGGTATGATGATCAAGTTAGAACTTGAAATTCAACCATTCAATAATTCGTATGTGCAAAATGTTATTGTTATGCACCTACTTAATAGTTGTGAAATTCTTATGAATTTCAAACGTGTTGTAACGTGAATGATGACGTATTTCGTTATCAATATCAGATAAGGAATATAATAAAAAGACAATAATTATGTAATTGCTTATTTTAATTTATTCGACATACTAATATAGAATCGGGTGACCAGTTAAATACCTATAGGCACCTTATCAGTTAGTATCATACGAAATAAACTACAATAGGTATTCCTAATATTTTATATTTTGTATTGTCTAAACTCTCCAGCTATTCTAAAGAATACCTACATTATTCCTTACTGATGATATTATATTCTACAACTTCTTTGGGAGCTACTCTAATTGAGTCACCAGAGCCTATTCAAATTTGATAAAATATTCTACATTATGTATAACTACGTGCTACTTTAATTTTACACTTTTTGGAATGACCAAAATATATAGGTATCTACTTACAAATTGATTATGTGGTTCACCGCGCTGTCCATGAGGGTTCCTTGTCAATTTCATCCGTGATGATAAAATATCTGAAAATAAAATTAAATGTAGGTTTAAGTCTAATTATTGAAAATCGGCAAATGTAGTCCGAATATGTCAAACCTACACAACTTCTTCGGAAGCCACTCTAATTGAGACACCAGAGCCTATTCAAATTTGATAAAATATTCTACTTTATGTGCAATTAAGTGCTAGCAAGAGATTAAATATTTCAGCGTTCATTATTTTATTTACAACTTTTGAATTTTGTACAGAACTTAAATGTTATACGAAAATTAAGGATAATCGTATAAAATTTAATTTAAAGGACTTCCATAGAAAACTACGTCGCCTAATAAATTAGATATTTAGTAGGTAAACTAACAAAGAATTATAAATCAAATAATTAACATTATAAGTAATTACTTACATGACATTGCTTTTATTTTGGATCTTCCTTTTAATCCTCTGAAGGACGTAGTGCACTGCGTGTTTGGTAGCTCGATGCAAATGGTAGATATTGTGGGAACAGAATATGAGACATTCCTCGCGTATAGGAACGATGTGTCGATGTGGCGATAACACACATAGGTAAACAAGTAGAACATACATGAACAAACTGCTGACTTAACATTGGTCGTAGCTTTGTATAAAGGTACGTTGTTAGCCGACTTGGATAAAAAGAGGTGTATTACCATATAGTTTAAGCACATACCAAAACTATTTACTAATATTTAAAAGTTATATTTTAAATGATTATTTGTAATGTTTGTTAACATATTTGTGGGATAAGTCTGTAGTAATATTTTTGTAAAATTATTTTTATCGAAACGATTCCAAAGGATTTTTAATAGAATACCGTTAACCATACCTTGTATCAAATTTGAGAACCATAAACCAACATACCTACAGATAAATAAAGTAACCACCTTTTTAGAAGTCGGTTAATACGATGTCGTTTTAATATTGTATCGCTGAGTAAGTAAACTAACAGATACCTTGCTTCCACACACTAACACACACACACACACCCATAAAAACCGTGCATAGCAATTTGAAACTTCTATAATTGTGACGCAAACTAGGTAACTTCCAGGGTACGTCTACCTTTTAAAAATAATTAAATACCTACCGTGTACTAACGGTCAGCTTATATTGGTGATTTAGGTATAGACGACGGTCCTTACCTAAATCACCAATAAATTGCATAATTTTACTTCTGCACAATGGTATGAGTATATTTCATTAATACTATTCATGTACCTATCTATACATAATTATATAGTTACCATATCATATACTTATCGACGACGATCAACGAACATACCTACATAAATTATAATTACATTTTATATGTATCATACAGAAATCATAACATTCGTCGGAATTAATCGGAATTAGCTTTGGCGGTGTTGGTAAAGACATGGTTTTGTATTTCAATTGTAATAACAAAAGTGCAATTAGACGAAATGAGTTTTCAATCATTTTGATTTAAATAGTCGTAAGTAACATAAATTAATTAATACACCTATATAAATAATAAGTTAAGTTTTAATTTTGTTGGGAGGTGATATTTGCTGAATTGATACTTTTTATGTATAAAAACCCATCAATTTTTCAAATAAATTACATTCGCTCCAGTATCTTCCAGTGATCTTCTCCAACAAGAAAATGTGAGTAAGTGCTATTAAATTAATTATTATTTGGTTAATTATTATCCAGCTGAGTTGCTTGGTTAATTCCTGCCGGCTGATAATTATTAATTATTATTTAGTTAATTATTATCCAGCTGAGTTGCTTGGTTAATTCCTGCCGGCTGATAATTATTAACGCATATTATTATAAAATGTGATTACTGATTATGTTATCCCACTGAGTAGTGAGTTGCTTGGTTAATTCCCGCCGGCTGCATTATCTATAATCAGCCGTGATGCTAGCAATATATCTATTCGGAAAATCTTGGGAATATATTTGTTTATAATTTGATTGTATTTTAACAGGTCTGATTCGGAGTTTGAAACTTCTTCTGTAGTAGAGTCTGAGTGTGTAGCACCAAAGAAACGCAAACAGGTGATAGAGAAAAAGCAAAAACAACCCAAGCCCAGCTGCACCCAAAGTGTACAACGAAAAAACACTTCACCCGAGTTTAACACCACAAAGAGGTAGGTTTCATTATGTTCAACTAAGTTTAACATCGTCACATTTTAATTAAGTTTAACATCGTCACATTTTAATTAAAATTGAATAAGGTGTAGTTTACACCTTTAACTTAATTTTACACAAATGAGTGACACACTTAATTTATATACATAGATAGATCTTTTGACAATACTTGTACGTTTCAATACCTACACGTTTAAATACTATAACTTTTTGTGTTTTGATCCCAAGTTCTTAGTCACTTTGAATAAGTACTTTTATAATTAACACTTTTTTCTATTTACAGAACGAAGAAAACAAATATTTTGAATATTTTGCGGGCTGAAGAAGGCAGTTGCAGAGAACCACGGCGCGACTTAGCTTCCAGTTTCTCAAGTCGTGTTTCATCTGGGGCGTCTCGTCGCTCCAAGAAAACGGAAGGAGGGTATGTGGTTGATTTTAAACTCTATAAAACCAACGATTACATATCACACGCCCCTGATGTGCGCTACAGGACAGCGTTGGTGACTGTAAAATTACAGTGCGATGAGTCCTCACTATCTTGGGAGTCACTTCAAGACTTTCTAGGACATGCATATAATGAATTTCAAGACACTGAACCAGTGCATTATGCGGATAAGATTTTTATAAAGTAGATTTAATTTTTATAGATATACCTTATGTATATTATTATAATATACACACATCAAAAATAGTTTGAGATCACTTACAAAGCTGATATATTTTCAAATTTAACCCAATCAACAGAAAATGTTTACCTACGTTTAATCTTTATTGTTTCACGTTCTAATTCTAATTTTTAATATTTTTAGAATCTTATCAGAAAAAATCTTCTATATCACAAATATAAGTATCTAATTTTCAAAGTGATCGCAAACTTTTTTAAGTGTGTAGATCTATAATACATAAATTTCTTTAATTTTTTATGTTTTAAACTTAGTGTTGTAGGAGCAAATATTTTATTTAATAATAATGCCTTTTTGTACTGCGTGTAACACATCAGTACCCAGTAAATCATGGGTAGGACATTTGCGAAGTAGTTCACATAGGAAAAGTAGTCAAACAATAAAACATAGTGATGGTGTAGAAATCATAAACTCAGCGTTTCGCAGTCGTATATTAACCTATAAAATATTAGCTCGTGATGAACATCAAGGAGCGTCAATTGAATCCTTTTTTTCAAGCATTTTTGACCGATTAAAATCTCTTTTAAATGAATTCCTTGCTAAGCATACTTGTGTTAAGGTAAACTTTGAGTTTTTTGGTACATTTTTAAAATTCAAAGATAATTCACAAGAAGTGAAATCTTTTGGAACCAAAAATAAAATATTATATTCTAACTTCGATTTCGAAAAATTGTATATTGAAACAGTTAATTATTTAAAAACATCTATTGAAGAGTTTGAAGGTCGTGATAGTGGATGGACATTTATAAACAATTTGTATGTTGAGATGAATCTCAATAAATACCAACCACTTGGTGGTTCTAGTTATATCAGTTTACCCAAATTAATTCAGGCTAAAAAAGCATGTTTGAATATTTTGAATAATGATCACTATTGTTTTTTATGGTGTGTAACAGCGGCTTTATATCCAGTTAAGAAACACCCTGAAAGAACGTCTTCTTATCCTAATTTTCGAGAAATATTTAACTTAAGAGGAATGTCTTTTCCTGTAACCTTTAATGATATTAGAACATTTGAAAAAAACAATCCACATATAAAGTTTATAATTTATGGTTTAAAAAATCACAAAAACTTTGTAGGTCCTTTGTATAAATCTGAATTCAACCTTAAATACAGCGGAAAAATGATACACCTTCTGTTTTTAGAAAATAATAATTCTTCTCATTATTGCTTGATCAAAGACTGTTCCAGACTTTTTAGAAGTCAAGTCACATCTCATCACAGCAGATTACATCTTTGCGATTTATGTTTGATATTTTTCAATACCGCTGACGAACTTAACAACCATTTATGTGGAGGTATAGTAACTGTCCTTCCAAACAGAGGTTCAGTAATTAAGTTTAAAAACTATGAACGGAAACAAACTATGCCTTTTTGTATTTATGCAGATTTTGAATCGATGCTACAAACAAGTACTGAGCCTAATTGTTCTAGTAAAAATATGAATATGTTTCACCAACACGTACCGGTTGCTTTTGGTTATTATATTGTATGCTCTGATGAACCTAGCTATAATCGTTACGTGTCATATCGAGGTCCAGACTGTGATAAGCGGTTTGTTGACTATATAATTAAAGACGTGCAAAAAATTTATGATATAATTAAGTCACCAGCTGTAATGATATTTTCCACGGAGGACAGGTATGATTTTGAAAATGCAACACGTTGTCATATATGTCAAAACTTTCTTTTTTGGGACAAAGTCCGTGATCATTGTCATCTTACCGGTCGCTATCGTGGAGCTGCGCATTCGTTTTGTAATTTGCAATATAAATGCCCTGCATTTGTCCCCATTTTTTTTCATAACTTAGCTGGTTATGATTGTCATTTATTTATTAAAGCATTGGGTGACGTCCCTGGTGAAATAAAGATAATACCTAAAAATAAAGAAAACTATATCTCATTTACGAAATTTGTATCAGTTTCATATAATAAGTTTTTTCAAATGCGTTTTCTTGATTCGTTTAAATTTTTGGGGACAAGCTTAAACAAATTATGTAAAACTTTAAAACCAGAAATGTTTAAAAATTTACAAAATCACTTCCCTGTCCGAGATGAATTCCAATTACTTACTCGCAAAGGCATTTATCCATATGAATACATGGATTCGTGGAAACGGTATGATGAAAAATGTTTGCCTCCAAAGAAATACTTTTATAGTTCCCTCAATGATGAAAATGTTTCTGAAGATGATTACCGACATGCACATTTAGTTTGGTCAACATTTAGAATTACTAGTTTAGGTGGTTATACGGATCTATACCTACAAACTGATGTGCTTTTATTAGCAGATATTTTTGAAAATTTTAGACAGACTTGTAAACGACATTATCACTTAGATCCAGCTTTTTATTTAACTGCACCCAGTTTATCTTTTGACGCTATGTTATTAAAAACATGTGTTCAATTGGAACTAATTAATGACTTGTCTATGATACGCATGTTACAAAGTGGTATAAGAGGAGGAGTGTGCCTCTGCTCTCACAGGCATGCGAAAGCAAATAACATATACTTACCGGATTACAAATCTTCGGAACCTGATTCCTATGTCTCTTATATAGATTGTAATAATTTGTATGGGTATAGTATGTGTCAATACTTACCATTATCCAACTTCAAATTTCTCACTCAACAAGAAATTAACAATTTAGATATAACGAAAATTGCAATTGATGCAGATTGTGGTTTTATTTTGGAAGTGGATATAGTATACCCTAAGCGTTTGCATAACTTACACAACGATTTACCATTTTGTTCTGAAAAATTTATACCCCCCGGGGGAAAGAGTTCTAAGCTAATCCCTAATTTATATGATAAATTTAAATATGTTATTCATTACGTGCATTTACAAACTTGTATGAAACATGGGTTAATATTGAAGAAGATTCATAGAATAATCAGTTTTCGACAAAGCCCATATTTAAAACAATATATTGATTTAAATACCAAACTGAGACAAAAAAGTTCTTCAACTTTCGAACAAGATTTTTTTAAGCTCTTGAATAATAGTGTATTTGGAAAAACTTTAGAAAATACTGAAAACAGGGTTAATGTCCATTTAGTTTCTCAGTGGCGAGATATCAAAAACATAACTAAAAGAAGAAAATGCGCACAAAACCTTATTGCTCGTCCAAATTTCCATAGTGCAACGGTTTTCACTAAAAATCTAGTAGCGGTGCAGTTAAATCCTGAACAAATAACTTTGAACAAACCAATATATATTGGCTTTGCTGTTCTAGAATTATCAAAAAGTCATATGTATGATTTTCACTATTCAGTAATGCAACCTTTTTACAAGGATAGGATACGGATGTGTTACACGGATACAGATAGTTTTGTGTATCAAATACAAACCCATGATTTCTATGAAGACATAAAAAATAACTTTTTATCTTACTTTGACACCAGCAATTTTTGTAAAAATAATGTGTATACTTTACCCATACAGAACAAAAAAATACCAGGCTTGTTTAAAGATGAAATGGCTGGTAAAATAATAAGCGAATTTGTTGGATTGAGATCGAAGTTATATTGTATCAACACCATTCACAGCATAATTAAAAAAGCCAAGGGTATTAAAAAGAATGTTGTACGTGACCTTAACGTTACTGATTATGAAAAAACACTTTATGATGGTGACATTGTTCATAAAACAAATGTTTTATTTAAGTCAATAAAACATGAGCTATTTACATGTGCTGTAACAAAAATTGCGTTGTCTGGTGATGATGATAAAAGAGTAATTGCAAAAGATAAGATTTCAACTCGAGCATGGGGTCATACCAATATTTTTAATTTTTAAATTAGTAAATAAAAATGTTTATTTACTGTTTCTTTTAAGTACATGACTACAATGTTTGGAGAGATCTCCTATTGCACAAATATATGCTTGCATCAGGAAAATCCGCTCTTCTTACAGAACTTTTATAAGCTACGTACCTTTTATAAGTTAGCATAAAATAAGCAAATAATATTCACATGTTATGTGCACTAAACACGAAGTTTTGTGATGTATATATCATTTGAGATCCTACATGTAGTGTGAAAGTGACGTAACTAGCCCTGTGACATGATGTCTTGTGATCAGACCCGTTATACCGGACTAAGGTCTACTAATAACGGGACTGCTAGCTTATTGGATTTAACTAGAATTAAGTGTGCTGTCCTGTCTTATATAAGTACCTAGACTTAACAAATTATAATTATTTTAATAAACTAAACTAAGTAAAACTGTAAAAAAAAAATAAAAAAAAAAATATATTATTATATGGTTTTCAGTTTTTTAATTTAATATCCTACAGCATTTATAAAACTATCATCATGACGAACAAGTTTACGTTTTTCGCTATATTCTAGAATGTACAAATTATAAGACATAAAATGGTAAGTACGTTTTAGCTTATCGTAATTGTGATTCTACAAAATAGTTCCCTAATGAACATGCAAGGAGCTTCAGCGAACGTACGAACAGTGGGACAGCGTGCTCAAATGATATTAATGTGGAATATTCGTTTAGTTACGTTATTTCCCAATCCAAAGTGATATTGGGCATTCTGTCCCACCTTTATCTATCTTAAAAATGTGATCTTAACGTGTTCATGTTAACAAACATGCATCGGGTTAGTTTGCTGTACGAAAGCAATCATCTAGCAAGTGAAATTGGTTAACCATTGACGGAACGGTAGTGTATTGAACGGCATTAAAATGTGGAACGTTGGCTTAGGTAAATGATTTTACAAAGAGTTATTGGGCATTCTACCCCACATAGTTATTGGGCATTCTACCCCACCGTGACTGAGTTAACAAACATGCATCGGGTTAGTTTGCTGTACGAAAGCAATCATCTAGCAAGTGAAATTGGTTAACCATTGACGGAACGGTAGTGTATTGAACGGCATTAAAATGTGGAACGTTGGCTTAGGTAAATGATTTTACAAAGAGTTATTGGGCATTCTACCCCACATAGTTATTGGGCATTCTACCCCACCGTGACTGAGTTAACAAACATGCATCGGGTTAGTTTGCTGTACGAAAGCAATCATCTAGCAAGTGAAATTGGTTAACCATTGACGGAACGGTAGTGTATTGAACGGCATTAAAATGTGGAACGTTGGCTTAGGTAAATGATTTTACAAAGAGTTATTGGGCATTCTACCCCACATAGTTATTGGGCATTCTACCCCACCGTGACTGAGTTAACAAACATGCATCGGGTTAGTTTGCTGTACGAAAGCAATCATCTAGCAAGTGAAATTGGTTAACCATTGACGGAACGGTAGTGTATTGAACGGCATTAAAATGTGGAACGTTGGCTTAGGTAAATGATTTTACAAAGAGTTATTGGGCATTCTACCCCACATAGTTATTGGGCATTCTACCCCACCGTGACTGAGTTAACAAACATGCATCGGGTTAGTTTGCTGTACGAAAGCAATCATCTAGCAAGTGAAATTGGTTAACCATTGACGGAACGGTAGTGTATTGAACGGCATTAAAATGTGGAACGTTGGCTTAGGTAAATGATTTTACAAAGAGTTATTGGGCATTCTACCCCACAGAGTTATTGGGCATTCTACCCCACCGTGACTGAGGTTATCGAAGATAACCGATGGAACTAAGGTGGGGTAGAATGCCCAATAACTCACTACTAATAAGTAGTGCCCTTGTACTAACTGCTCACTGTTCTCTTTGTATTTTTCTTATTGTTATATTTTTCTGTGTGTTGTAGGTACATAACTAAATAAAAACAAAAATTCAAAATCGGTTGACCCAGTCCGAAGATGTGAAAGGTAACAAAAATAAAAAATATATACAGTCGAATGAAGAACCTCCTCCTTTTTTGGAAGTCTGTAGAAAACAAACATTACGCACAAATGAGAGGAGGAACTTAATATCCTAAATAATACCAAAAGGTAATCGGCTGAGTCAAGGATAATACTCGTATCGTATGCTACTGTTTTGTTTACTAACAAATTAAGTAGGTACCTACCTACCTAGGTAGGTAGATAGGTATGATATGGGAGCTTGGAGATTTTTATAAACACGTCGTATTAAGTGCTCTCTTTGAAGAGCCTGTTTGCCTTTTTTTTAAGGCCACTAAGGTATTTCCAGTGGCGCCCGGCGGCGGCGGCCTGTTCGACTAAACTAAAGACTTATAGACTCTCACGTTTTACAATCTCAAGTTATAAAAAACCGGTCAAGTGCGTGTCGGGCCTCGCATAGAATAGGGTTCCGTAGTCAAACATAATAACCTCTATAACTCCTTAACTAACCAAGTTATCGGATCCGTCATAGTTTTCCTTTAAAGTCCATGTAGGACTACCATCACAAATATTATCAGAAATTTCGAGCCAGCCGTTTGAGATTTAGAATTAAGTTTTACCAAAAAAATTAGCTATAAAGTTGAATATCTCGTTTTTAAAAGACCTATCTAATGATACACATCCGGGCATTGCGTCAGTAAGAAAAAAAATACAAATTATGGTTACGTGGACGGGAGGTACTCCAAAAAAAATTATTTTTCATAATTTTATTGTAGCAATTTGTCAAAGTAGTAACTAAACATATCCATGCAAAGTTTCATATTTCTAGCACTCGCCGTTTAGGCGAAAAGCCGAAGACATACGGACGGACAGACATGACGAAACTATAGGGGTTCCGAAACTTGAACTACGGCACCCTAAAAAGGGGTGCATCTGATCTATTCATATGCCGGAAAGGTTGATTGAACCTCGGAGAGCTTATTGAACCCTTATCTTGTACCTTTACAAATAATCTGTTGAGTTCTGTACTTAAATAAATAAATAAATAAAAAACCCTTTCTATGCTCAAAACTTCATTTATTAAAATTTGTAGTTTTGAGTAGATAATGGTGAGTAGCATAATTTTAGCAAAAAGAACCGACTTCAAATGCCAGAATGAAACTGGAACAACATGGTACGCACTAGCTTTTAATTAAAAATAAAATCGATTTACCTATTCGCAAGTTATGAGGAAGGTAACTAGGTAACTTAAAAAAGGACCTTTTGTGAACTCGTTTAAAAATATAAAAAAAATACGGATGAGACTTTGAATTTACTTAAAGCATAAAAGTATAAGTAATTCGTAATTATTTTTTAAATTCCATATCTAATACTTATACAACCTTCAGATCACCTATCTATAGATAGATGGCGAGTGTCAGCCGTTTTCTTCGTGGCGACTATTAAGTAGCTCTGATATAGGTTGCCCAGTATATGTTTGCATTACACTAGTGGCGCCACATGACATCGAAACACGCCAAGATCTCAGAACAACTACAAACTACTACAAACAATAATTAGTTTAATTTTTTGACACACGACAACTTAAACTGGGAAGCTTATGTCATCCTCGACTGTTTGACTGTTCTGATGTGCAGAGTGGTTGTTAGTGGTTCAGACCGGTTATCAGCGCTCTATATATACGAAGTATAGAGATAGTTGTCCTAAGGTATATTACCCATACCAATATTAATATGTCAATTATTTAATATCCTTGCGTGAAGCGAAAACTTTGTTACCCCTTTTTACGAAAATTGCGCGGACGAAGGAGTATGAAACTTCGCACGCTTAGGTAGCTTCTGTATAGAAGGAGTGCAGAATGTTTTTTTTTTATTCATAATAAATACATTAGATCAATAAAAAATAGTACTTAATCTACCATGTATTTGACACACACACACGCATTATTGTTTAAGTCAGTGGTTCTATTTAATATTATTTGTCTTCTATGATTTTTATAAGGATAGATATTATGTCATAGTTAGTACATACGTGAAGCAAAAACTTTATACCACCTTTTACGATTAATTGCGTGGAGTGTTAAATTTCTCAAGATTATCATCATAATCCTCATAACATAGTACTCGTATAAAACAAAGTCACCCGTTCCGTATTTATGCTTAGATTTTTAAAACTAAGCAACAGATTTTATGCGGTTTTCACCAATGGATAGAGTGATTCTCGAGGACGGTTTTTATGTGTAATTTTTCAAGCGGGTGTTTATTCAAGGTTTATATAAATAAGGAGCGCAGAATGCAGTTTATTTAAAAAATAAAATAAATAGGTCCACTTGTTAATATGTTAATATAAAGGAACACTATCTCGCTTCCTTACCTTAATTATTGTACGTCTATGTATGTTTATATATCTTTTTATGTATGTATTTGTGTATTTATGTACTTAGTTATAGTTTATGTAAGTTTATTAACCTGCACACACATCAGGACCTGTTTGCATCACGATCTCCTCTCTTAGGCCCACTGGAAGAGATCTCTTTAGAGATAAGTGGCGCCATTGTATACATGTTTAGTTTGTATCCATTTACTGTTTTATTTACTGTGTGTACAAAAAAAAAATAAAAAAATAAAAAAAAAAACAGAACGATGATTGCAAGCGTTGCGACTGCGCGAACTGTAGAGGAATGCAGCGCGTATTCCGTAGCAAGAAGCTACGTACGTCAGTTGCCTTCCCGCAGCTACGGCGCGAGCTACGGACTCACTCGTCAATACACTCACGACCGACTGATCGTTGCGAATCGCGAACGCGTAATGTTCTCACGTGCGTGATTGCATGATTATAAATACTTAAAGGTGACAGCACAAGTGATTAATATTAACAAAAAAGCAGGTGATGTTCCTTAAGTTAAATTACTGCGGTGTATGTTTTCCGTAGCATAAACTTGCATTTTGTTCATAGAAATTCCAGTCTGCGGGGAATTGAACTTTTAGCATCTGTATGACTGTTATTTGTCAACTTTTTGTACGTAATGGTTGCAATGTTTCTCTTGAATGGAATTGTTGTTTCAGAAAGTACACGAAGTTTATTGCCGTGGATGTGAAAAAGTTAGTTCTTTACAGAAATTATGGGTATTTTGTTTTGCAGTTTCATTACGTTTGTTTTCTTTAGATGTTTCTTTTTTATGGGTATTGAATAGAATACCCCATTTAACAGAGAGATTGCGTAGCTTCAATTCAAAGTAGAGACGATAATTTAGTGTAAAATGTATTTACGCTAACCATTAGTCATGATGACATAGGATACTTGATTAAATCTTAGGTACTTAAACCTAGTAGTAAGATTAAGGCACTTGTAACTGAAAAGCCTGTTGATACTACTAATAGTAATAGTTCGAAAATAATTTAATTACAATTTTATTATCATTTTAACTCCGAAATGTACACAGCTTGCAAATTAATTGACCTACTAACTAACAAGCTGTAATTAAATAGTTGTAGAGTATCTCTGGTAGGTATTAGTTGTAATTAAAGGCACGAACAAGTACTTGCTTTGTGTAGGTTTAAACAAGAGCAAAATTAATTAATATTTCTCCCAAGAGAGAACAACTTCTTGCAGAGAATTTGTTAAAAAAAACTTGAGAATAATCGTATATACAGTAGCTAGCCAACCTAATCTATGTCTATCTGTATGAAATCTATCCAGTTAGGAGGTTAGCGATTACATAGATAACTTCTAATTTGGTCTTACTTATAGTATAGGTAGAGTAGATGATGCCCACTGATTCGCCCGTATGTAATAGTTATCTAGTTCCAGCTTCCCACGAGAAGGAATTCCCAGGGTAAAAAGTAGCCTAAGTCTAAGCCTTATAGCATCAACTATCTGCCAGTGAAAATTCCATTAAAATAGGTCCAGCCATTTCAGAGATTAGCCGGAACAAACGGACACCCAACACAGAAAAATGTTAAAATTATACTTTCATATGCATTTGGGGAAAAGCTGTTAATTTAGAAATACAGACTGAGTACCGGCCTATGTAGTTTTATGAAACTAATAAATATTGATTTAATTAAATAAACGAATAATTTTTAACAACCTTACAGACTGGCTCATATAACACAGTATTTAAAAGATTTAAAGCATTTGCTCGCTGTACCCAATCTAAAGAGCAATTACCGAGTAAGTTCAGTCTTACTTAGTTACCCATAGAAGTTATATTTGTGCTTACGCATGCATATCGACTTATTCGGATCGGATACGTGCACGAACGCTCTAATAACTTTATATTTATATCTTCATTCTACTGATGACGATCTGTGATGATCTGAATCCATCAAATCAAAGAATCAATGATCATGTCATTGATTCTGATGATAAGGACATCTATCACGGTGATATCCGGGCACCTACATATTTGAAAAATATTTTTCCATTCCATAAGCTCAGTGCTGTGGAATGAGAAACACGTGAGTCAGTAAAGCATAGCCATTTTTCTTGGTGCGGTAAATAAAAGAGGTGCCGGTGGCTTTTGTTTTATGGTTTCATTCTGGAACGTGTTTGTATTGTTTGCACCTTTTCATAGCTAAATGTTGTAGACTCAAGCGTATTGTTAGGAAAGGAGGCGATGAGAATTAATTAATGAGACTTTATTAATAGTTGCCTTATAAGTGTTAGTTAAATAGTAGTTCCGTGATAGCCACGCAACTATCAATCCTTAATCCTACCTGTTCTACTTATTTTTTATTTTTTAGATACTATGATATTGTTAGCTAATTTGATGGTCCCACTTAATAGGGTACGAGCCTATTGTCGTTCAATGAGAACTTTCATATTTGCTGCAAACTTACAAGACATCGAAAGCTATAACATTGATAATTTTTTACTCTCTATTCTATAAGAGTCTTGTACTCGTAACATACTCGTAAGGTTCAAGCACACCGCCGCCTTAGCAGGCGTTCCCCTCGCTCACATGATTATGACCTATAGGTCATAAGTTAGAAATAAAACAAATTGGCGTCTTGACAACTTACTAGACTAGATCTAGTTGCGCGGCTATTGTCATCCCCAAAAATGCCAACCTGCTCAGTTTTTTGTTGCAAAAAAAGGTCAGGCACATCTAGTTTACAAAAAGATGGTATTACCTTCCATAGGTAAGTATTTTTAATCAAATAATAATACAAATTTCTTTGTTTATAATAATCAAATTCTCATTATTTCGGATTTTTCTATAAACACGAAGTCGGTCGTTTCATACAATTCGCAAATCAGTCAAACATGTCAAACGACTGACATGGGTGTTGCCATGGCAACAAATACACAGTTATAGTGTCTGTATCGGAGTGATGTACCAAGTTAGGTATCGATAAAATACCTTGAAAATGCAAAAAGGTGCAATATAAATTACTGGTTTGAATATTATTTAAATTACGTAGGTCTGTATATTATGATCTTGATTTTAATAAAGGTTTTGATAAGTTTAATAGGTATAATATTGAGTCTTGTTGTATAATTTTTTTATTATACTTAAGAATTACATTACCTAATAAATACTTCGACGATATTTTTGTTCATTTATTTATACAGGTTAACGAAAGATCCGAGAGTAAGGGAATTATGGATATTGTTTTGTAACAACAGACGTACCTGGATGCCTCCTAGAGCTGGTGTCATTTGTTCGGAACACTTCAAGATCTTTGATTTTCGAGTGTAGGCGAACAAGAGAAGGCTATTGCTTGAGGGCACTATACCAACTCTAATACCACATTGTACATGTGTTGTAAGTTTTAACTGACTTCAAAAAATAATGAGGTTCTCAATTCAACTGCATTTTAGTACGACCGGTAATATAATTGTTATAAAGTATATTAGTATGTTTAGTTCTTAAAATACGCGTATATTACTCCGCTTATAAAAATCACAATGTAAAATCTATTTTTTCAGAGCCATCAATTATCCTCCGCTCTATGAGATGACCAACAATCACCTTGCGATGTCATTAGTACTTCTGATCCGTCTATGAAACCGTGTGCATCATCTACTCCTCTACATGTGAATTTCCTTTTAATATTTTATCGTAGACTAGCTGTTGCCCGCGGCAACATCCGAGTGGAATAGTTTTTCAGATCCAGATTTCCATGGCAACACGTTAACGGGATACCTATTCCCTACATATATCATCTTATCTTAAGATATGCACGCCTACTAGCTGTTGGAGAATGGGAGTCAGGGTTATGGATCCAGGCGCTCCCATCGCCCAACATCGGTACAATGTTGGACGACACTACCTTCCGCATTGCCACTTGCCTTCGGCTGGGTACACCTTGTGTATCCCCGCATAATTGCACCTGTGGAGTAGCCGTCGATAATCTGGGACACCATGGTCTTTCTTGTAGCAGAAGCGCAGGTTGTATACCTCTCGGCACGCAATTCTAAACGACATAATTCGTAGGATTCTTTCCACCGCAGGTCTTCCGGCCGTACGTTTCTTTTTTTTTTTATATATTTGGTTCGCCAAATTGACGTCGTCCGCCTGGTGGTAAGTCGTGACGACGTCTAGCGATTGTAGGCCACTCTCACAGCACGCAATACTATAGAGAGTGGCCCTCAACTTGACGACCTACTGATGTGCCTCTTCACGCTCCGCTTAAAGAACCCAGGATTATATGTGGGAGGAAACACGTGCACAGGCAGGGTGTTCCAGGCCACTATCGTTCGGCAGAGAAACGAACGTTTAAAACGTTCGGTTCTTGCGAACATGCTATCCACTGTGTGGGAGTGGCATCTCTGCCCGGCACGAGTTGTTCGGGATCGGAAGGAAGAGGGTGAGATCAGATTGAAGAGCTCTTCAGAACACTCGCCGTTGTAAATACGGGAGAATGCGGCCAAGGAAGCTATTGTTCGGCGCAGAGCTAGCGGCTCAAGGCTTCTCGTTACCTCCGGAAAATCTATAATACGGATAGCCCGTCGCTGCATAGCGTCGAGAGCGTCCAGCAGATACTTCGCGGAGCCGTCCCAGAGGTGAGAGCAGTATTCGACGCAGGGTCTAATCTGCGTCTTGTACAGCAGACACCTCTGGTCCGGTGTAAATAATCTCTTTACCTTATTCAGTACATTAACATTAACATTATTTACATTAAGCATTATGATTTAAAAATAAACTGTATACATAGTCCACTGTATACAGCTATAGATATACCCTGTATACAGACTCTTCGATTTTATTTAGTTGTTTAGATTTATATGATGTAGAGGTTTGATATAATACCTACCCTAAGTTACAAATAGCAAATAAAGTCACACTTTTATAAACAACATCCACCTTGGTATCGTTTTTGAAACCTGATTTTAATAGTCGATTTTGTCAAATTTATCGATAAAATGTATCGACACTGTTACATCAATAGTGGGCGGTAACTTTTGGTAGTGTCTTTATAGTGTTATGATATAAAATGTATATGTATGTGTTTGTGAAAATGTTAATGTGTTATTCTTATTGTCATGTGTGAGTTTCGTAGTGGCACCCGATTGGGTTTGAGCGTCTGAGAATGTGTGCGTGTCGATGACCCCCCCGCACCAAACATGCTAGACTTTTATGTATCGGGAAAATGCATAATGCCTTGTCCCGTCGTATACGGCGACAGCGTATACGACGACCGCGTTGGTCTATGGGTTCAAGGCACGTATTACTTATTTCTGTCAGTGTATCAAACGCGTGTGTCTCGTTAAACAATCCAATCTCAAGATGACTAAATACCAGCAAGGTGTTTGAGCTCATTGTCAACAAACAGCTCAATAAGCGACACCTGGAGCATCACTCGCTAATCAGTGATCGGTAGTAGGCTTCGGGCCAAATCGATCATCGGGGCGACCTCCTGACGCGCTATTCGAATTATAGATTGTACTAAGGAAGCCTTGAGCCGCTAGCATAGCGCTGAAAAATAGCTTTATTGGCCGCATTCTATCGTATTTACCATGGTGAGTGTTTTCAAAAGCTTTTCAACTTGTATTGCATGCAGAGGTGCCACTCTTATTCTGTGGAGAACGCCGTGCCTGTGTGTTTTCTCCCATATAATTTTAACCCTAGGTTCTCAAAAAAAAAAAAACAGATTTTAAGATCTGAACCCTGGGAAAAAATTCCTATTAATACATATTATTTTTTGATACCAGTAAAAGATTGAAAATGGAGCTAATAAGGGTCTCTACAACATCTCATAAGGGTTCATCTGATTTGACTGACGACGTACTACCAAATTGGGCCCAAAAAGAATGCAAAATTTGGTGTAATAAACGTCTTTGATAGACCTTGGGGGTAAGGTAAAACAAAATGTCTATTGTACTCGTATGTAATATTACCGTAAAAGTAAAGGTACTACTTACTCTTCGATTTAAGCCATTCCTAAACACAAGGGAATATCCTAGTTGTTCACAAAGTTAAATTGTTTTGCAACCAACATAAGGCACATAGAGGCTGCGGCAGTTTCCATTTATCTATCTCCTTACGAGTAAACACTCATCGATTATCTGTTTGTTTACTTCGCAGTAGCTCGTTGTTAATTATAAGTTTGTAAATATTTAGTATACTGCGAGGCAAATTCTGAAACTGAGCCTCAACATTAAAAGTTCACTTGTTCTCCACTTCTTCCAGGATGTATCGTCTCACCTTTACCGTAATTACATGGAACGAGGTAAACATGAAATTTTAAAATGGTTTTATTTATCCTGGGCTAAATTATAGAAAAGAAAAGTTTGTTTAGTTGGTGTAAACGCTTGGTGCCAAAAAGATTCTAAATTAGTAGGTAATAATAGTATAGCTATATAATGCCAGGCAAGACCCAGAATTGATATCTAATTGGTAATTTGTCCAAGGTTTCGGACATCTAATACTTTCCAATGACGCCACGGTGACTTTATCAAAGATTTTAGGCATGTTATCGTGGAATCTCATCGTTGTTTACCCTAGAACACTTTATTGTACCAATTATTCAATCACTAATAATAACTACAATAGGAAGACCTTTTTGTATGGCTCAAATAATGTTGCAAAGATTCTCTCGCTCATTTCTGTAATGAACAATTCGATAAGGAATTGTGCATATTCCGTTATTCCGTTTTTCGTAGATTTCTGTCGTAGAGACAGTAGAGTCTGCATTCAATAGACAATTTTTTAAATATTCACAATTTTTACACTTAAACAAATTGATATCTAAACAGGATTCAATCGTGATAACATTGACTAGTAACCTAATTGCTTCCCGGCATTTCGAAGGTTTGATATTTATCTTGTTGCCCCTGACAACTGTGGACATTTCTATCTTATCCCAGTCCTATTAAGATATGAGTTGTAATTTAATGTTTTAGAAGGCACCGCTTGATAATTTTGCTTTAAATATACCTATCAGATTCAGGCAGGTAAGGGTCGACCTGGCGAACGTAATTCGAACAAATCGGAGATGTTTTGACCAAAGGCCAGGTCAAGAGTACCCATAACCGAAGAGCGTGCATGAAGATAGTTATGAAAGTGGAAGAAGCGGAAGAAGTATGCCAGGATCGTAGCAAGTGGAATTCCATAGTCTCTGCTTACCCCAACGGGAAAGAGGCGTAACAATATGTCATTGTACTCGTATGTATTCGTAGAGAATTACGACTACCTACTTCATTCTTAAACTCAGGATCATCATAAAAGTATTTTAACTCAGTTGGGTATAATTCTACGTCAACGATACACTTTAAATTATAGAAACCAATTATTTACTTTGAAACAAATATATGGTAAAAGATTATCCCCTAAATCTTTACCCTACAGGGTAACCCAAAAAGAAACATACATGGACTACCCGTTAATATTTTATAAGCTCGCCGACAAACTTGGGTAAAATAACGAAAGTGGGCATTGTCCTTACAGTGGGCCTATCAATTTATTATACTGGACTATCTCTACTTATGTACTCCCCGAGGTCGGGATTGCGGGAAGCTAGACCTCGCCCTTATTAATGTAGGTACCTCATTAAGTTATGTTTGCTTTTAGTAACATTCTGTTGAGAGTGTTTGTAAATAAATATAGAGTTGTTACTTATCAAGCAAATATTATGAAATACTTTTGACATTGATATATATATTATAAATATGTGTTTGTATATTGATGATTGATGTATATTTATATGTTACACACAGCTATTTGGAAGAAGGAGTAGGTACCTACCTTATAGGTATGGTTACTATATACTATGAGAGCCGTAAGATACATCTTTAACTCATATATTAAATATGACACATATTTAATATATGAGTTAAAGATATACGCACTCAGTAATGTAACTTGTAGGTAAATAACTGCCAATTATCACTTCATTTCTTTTGTTTAATCAGAACTGAGGAATCTCAGACACGTAAAAATCGTAGGTTCGCTCCGATTGAGAAAAATCACGACACGGTCACGGTCCATGTTAACATTTTATCGCTTTAATCACCAAAATATTTTTAAGAAAAGTTAGATATTGTGTTAAAAGTATGTACAGTTCGCGAGTGATAAGCGAAGCTTTGCATTTGTGTGAGTGCAATGTATGCGAACGATATGTGACCTCTTTTACACATACACGTGTTGTACACACAGCTACAAAAAGAGTTTTTACTCTACTTTTCGTGGCTACTCACACAAATCCAAGCTCCGCTTATCCCACGCGAACTTATAATCTTAGATTTTAAATATTTAGATAGAAATTATAAATCGCAAAAACGAATGTCATAGGCAGGAATCGAACCTGCAGTCGTTCCCTAACAAGCAGAATACTAAGCTACGATGACCGTTATTTGTTTTGGCAAATGCATATTTTTTAAGTGAATTAAGTCAGGGGTTTTTAAAAGATGCCTCATCATTACGACTGAAAGTGAGTCTTTGCACATATTTAATCATTCTTGGTAGTACAAATGCGTTAAGGACGACAAAAAAGTGTCGGTGGACGTGGGATGTGACAGTGACTTATGCGTTGTCCGCCCTTTTACCGCCTTCTTGGACTTGTCGCTACTCATTGCCTTAAATTTTTAGCTAAATTAATCTTTCCCTGAGCAGCTGTATTATTCTTTATGGCAGTGTTTTAATTCACTTTTGTTTTTCAACCGACTTCCTTAAAAGGAGTTCTCAATTCGAATGTGTTTTGTTACCTTCATAATATCTTTGTACTGGGTGAATCGATTTTGATTTTAATTGAAAGCTACTACTTCCGAAGTGGTCCCATTTCAATTTGGTCCCATCTCAACAATTATTTGGTACCATTTCGGTAATTTGAAACCCGTTGTTGTGTCAATTTTAACGTGTATTTTGTAATACCCTGTAATATATTTACCTAGAAGTGTCATGTAGTGCCTTTCATAAATGCTAACTGAATGAAATAGCGATAAAATAAACAATTTACTCAAAATATTTCTAGAATAAATAGAGACTAAAGTTGGTTAAGATGTAATTCGAATTTTATTCCCAGAAAATTTCCTTTGTCAAGTTGGCTTTTGAAGGAGAATTTTCCGTAGTTGCCTCCGCTACAATAATAACTGAACAGTCGTATCAACAAGTAGCTAGTAGAAGCCTCTCAAACAATTGTTTGAACGCAATGTAATGGAAAGATCTAAACCCAAAGAGATACGTGTACTTCCATATGTCATAAGATGGGTCTTATTATTTCAATTACTTGAGCAAGTAATTGAAATAATAATTTTAACTGCTTCGGTGGTTTTCTTTTTAATTCCGTGGCCCTCTGGCGCGGCCGCTCTAACGTCCGTTGCCGGGCGTCTCTGGTTACAAGCAGAACGTATTTCCAGTGGCGCCCGGCGGACTTTGACCACCTCTGTGGTCTCTGCGGGGGTTAGGTCGGGATGAGAATCCCGCGTCGTTGGGGTAGGGTTTTATCCCGCGTCAGTGAGTGAATCTGGTTGCGTGCTATGGGGCAAAGGCCCCGCAGCACGCAAACCTTCTAGCCTGCTTCTGTAAGGACGGCGGGTGGCGATCCCGCCGTCCTCAGGCCACGATCATGGATGAGATGCGCCATTGGAACAATGACGCAAGGGCTCTCGCTTCCAGGTCCCATGGAGGGGTCCCGGCTAAGCGACATGCAGCCTCTCCCGAGATCGTGCGGTACCCCCGTATGGTTTTTACGGACAAGGTTCGAAGTGGTCTGTTTAACAGAGTCACGTTTACCTTGACCGCCAACCTATCCGCCCATACGGGAGCCCCGTATAGGGCCATACTCCGCACGATCCCCAGGTACTGCTTCCGTGGTGTGGTCGGTAGTTCATCGGTTTTCGACTCCGGAGTCTCGGGTTCGATTCCCGGGTCGAATCAGATATTTGTGTGACCCACAAATGTTTGTTTCCGAGTTTGAGTGTTTTCTATTTATATTATGTATGTTTTTAGAAATTAATTTTAGAAATTTAGAAATATATAAGTACATATGTTTATCAGTTGTCTAGATCCCACAGCACAAGCTTATAGCTTAGTTTGGGCTGGATGACGTTGTGTGAGAATGTTCAAAAAAATTTTTTATTATTTATTTAAATGATATAATCATTTTACGTAATAGATTAAAATAATTACTAAAACTTTAATTACTTATTTATCTTTGATCAAAATCTGGTAAAAGAGTATGTAAAAATTAACACTAAGAAAAACAAACCGGTGCTGTCTAAAATCCTAGGTGTTTCTCACATTCTGGACTGTCTTTTTTTACAATCAAGTTAATGTACCGACAATATTTTAATTACATTTAAAATTTTAATAAAAAATATAATTTATGTTTCTCATTGTTTTATAAATCCAAACAATCAGATCTTTCCTCTATATAATATTGAGTATAAGTATTGTAGATTAAGATAATATTGAATCGGATAGAGGTTTCAAGAGTATTCAAATACCCTTATTAAAATTAATAAAGACGAGGTATTAAAAAGCCATCGCAAAATACATTTTTGCAAATATCAGCTTAGAATACATTAACGATATAAAAAGAGCGATTTTTTATTAAGTTACTCAAGCTATTTTAGGTGGAAGATCGATAACTTTATTAGCATAATTGGTTTTGATGAAAATCCGGGTGAGATTAAGGTCGAGCTCATGCAAAGAACTTTATGAAGTTCGTTGTGTTTTACGTACAATGGATTAGCTAATTAGCATGTGGAATATTGTTCCAAAGTAAATATTTTACTAGTATGATACAGGAAAGTAGAAAGAGTTATTTATTTTACATAATACCTTTAGGTGAGACAGGTACCTGTGCATTTTCATAGCGATATTTCATTTGGAAAAGTTAAGGTTAAAAACTTAGGGTGTTTTCCCACCAGATATGTGCTATGCAGCTATGCTTCTATGTTAGCAATGACATTTATGAATACTGGCTCTTGTCTGGTACTATACTTATCAAGAACATTTTTAGCACCATGCGTTTATTCACTTCAACGTGCTTCTACTGTGTTCTTTCGACAGATACACAACATTTATTTAAAAAGTACAGAATTTTTTTTAGCTAGACAAAATGTTTAGTGAGGATTGTAATGTGCTTGCCAAACATGTCCCTAATGTCAAAAGGGGTGTTGACAGTGATTTAATTAAAATTCTTACATTCATTAAGCACGTCAACCCGAGCTAGGCTCAACAAATGCTTTTTAGTGTTCCTTTATCTTGGTTTTTTGTGAGATGTTAGTTTTTGTAGGAAAGGGTGGCCGAAAACTTAAAAAAACACTTTAAGCGTCTTAAGTTCCGTCAACTTTAATTAAATTATTAAAACTGTGAAAAGGAATTTTATTAAAGTGTTACAAATTGTATGAAAATAGTTACATTTTGAAAACTAAACGTTTTATACTAGTGGTCGCCCGCGAGTTCGTCCGCGTGGATTATTTTGTAGATTAATTTGAAATGACTCGCATTTTCCCGTTTATTTTTCCCGTTCGCGTGGCCCGTAATTACTTTTCCCGTTCCCGTTGCGTCGCCCGTAATAACATCGAACTTTGCAATTAATTATCTATTTTAGAACGAATTTGATTTCCATAAAATGTGTTATAGGATATAGATATATATGCTACCGCGGACTTTTTTTTAAACATATTATAATGCTGCTTCGCTCCTATCTGCAATACAAAAAGATTTTTCTAAACCGAACCAGTGCTTTCTGAGATAAGCGCGTTCAAACAAACAAACTCTTCAGCTTCATAATATTAGTATAGATAAATATATTTCAAGTATTCGATAGAGCAGGCTTTAGAGTTACGAGAAATATTACAAGTGCCCTATATCATAAATGTGTATAAGTAATATTAAAAGGGTTTTGGGTTCCACGTTCCACAATGAAGGATATAAATGTGCCGCAATAAAATTTACCTATATCCGTTTGACCAGTATTAAATCATATTCAAATAAGCCATGTCCGAGTGGTGTACGGCGTATAAGCAAAAATGCAAATACTCGTAGGTATAACTCGAATCAGTCATAGGTATTTGACATAGAACTGGCATAGAACATAATTGCTGCATTACCGGTATTATCAGTTGGCGTTACTTAGAGGCTTCTAGTAATTGTAGCTAGTATTATATTATCCTTCATAACGTTACTTATAGTAGGTACCTACTAAGGCTCTATCGATAACATTAAAAATAGAATAGTAAATTATGCGCACACACATTAGACGCACATAAATCGTACAGTGAGCCCCAAGAGCGGCATTCACTATTAGTACTCTCATTTTAATAGGCGTGTAACACAAAAGCGGTGTTAGACTTTTTGCACCTCCCTCATTAAGGAGAACAGTAAAATTCTTTCCTCCGTAATTGCGAGAATTTACCAGCTAACAATTTTTAGCTGCGGTACAATTTAACAAGGAAGTAGCCTCGAGTAGAAATACTACCGGTATAAATAAGTATTTTAATAAGAACTTACTTCGTTTATTTTAGAACATTAACATCTAAACGATACATACGAATAATATTCTAGAATCTAGTTTATTGTTTACCAATAACAGAAGGAAGTTCATCTTGGGTACGCAAACAAAAGGCATTATAACTACGAGTATCGTCTTTGGGCTTGCTTTAAATTGCATAATTATACTTTTTTTGCAAGTTGCATCCATAACTATAATTTATCCCCGTTTATTGCATTTCATTTCCTTCTTATGATTATAGAGAGCCCTTTCGCTTCTTATCGATTTCATAAATATTGCAACAAAATTCCCCTGACATTGATAACTCTGCTGTCCCTAGATTGTGACCCGTAGGGAAAACTGTGACACTCGTTTCATTTTCCTGTGATCCAATTTCTGTTTCATTATAATCGAAATGAGACTGAACAGCTCCCAAAGCCATTTATTACAAGATAAAAGTAACATCTCACTTTGATGATTGGTGTATCGCTTTACTCTGTGAAATGCTTAAATTAAATTTTCATTAGGTATCTGTGAACTGTGTTGTTTTGATTCTCAAACGAAGTAACCATCGGGTATGGCAGCTAAGTGATTAATGAGAAATTGCAAATGTGATTGGTTTAACATTTACCATACAAACATAACATCTTCATCATGCCTTTATCCCCGAGGAAGTAAAACACAGCCATATTTTGTCAATCATTTGGTTGGTCCTATTGAAGACGTTGGGCCTTTATTTCCGATATTTGGTTGAATTCGGCGGGCCTTTTGGGATAGGCGTCGTCCAGCTCTCTCCATTGCACTCTGTCCTTAACAACTTGTCTTGTCCAGTATGGTCTAAAGGTCAGGCTGATGTCATGTTCAATCATCCCATGGGTACTACTAGGTTTAAGGTTACTTGTTGCCTTTTCAAGCTCCATTTGAGGTAATCTATACGTGCTATTATATCCGTATCTTTGGTTTTCCATCTTATCTCTTAATTTCTGACCTTATCACTCAGCCTGATTCTTTACATACTCCTTTCGATTGCCCTTTGGTCGCATTGCCGTTATACCATAAGCTTCTTTGTCTTGTCTTTCTCTTCAGGTTAGTTTTGTAACCATTTATAGTACACGTCGAACTGCGTCGAACTGGTATTTACTTTATTTTTATTTTTATTTATTTTTATTTATTCTTATTGTAAATAAATGTACCTGAGTATAGTTTTCAGGTAATTACAGAGTTGATATAGATGTTGATGTTGATTTTTAGTGCCCGGTAACGGCAATAGGCTTGCCCCCTTTTATGTTGAGATCAACAGAGTTACTGGCAAAGTGTGGGTGTGTAATACAACTCTGCCTACCACTTCGAGGCTATAGGCGTGATGTATGTGTGTCTGTCTGTCTATTAAGTAAGACATGTTACGTAGAATATACGTATATTGTTGTCAATAACTTAAGTTTAAAAAAAATTATCAATAACTGAACGAAGTTGGAATAAAAAATGTGTTTTGCATTTCTACCTACAGGTATCAATGATTTTATACAGGAGGTACGTGTTGAGCCTTGGATTTTTAAATCGATGTACCTAGTCATAAGTTACGCGAATGTTACTAGGGGAAAAGCTGTTTCTTTACACGCCGCGTCACGTATTTCTACCATTAATTTGAGGTTTTCGAACCATTTCGTTCTTCAGAATTACTTACGAAGCTTTTCGGAATAAATCACGTAATTTTCATTCTATAAAAATAAAATAACCTGTCACTCATACCGTATTTTAAACTGGTTCTATACTTACCTTGTCTTTAATATTAGGTAATCATAATGATGATGATGATCTTTTATATTAATAAATGTGAAAGGGTGGACGATCTTTTGTTTGTTAGTTTTTAAACTTTAACCTTAAGTAGATCTGGGTTAACTAATTACTCCACAGTCTTATTCATTTTAACCCAGTAACGCCATTCTCATAGTAAAACATTATGATAAACAAATAAATATCTCAGTCTTGTATTGGTTTTGACCTTTGACAGACTTGTAACCAAGAAACAGATTCTTCTTTGGTTTACCTTATGACATGATCTGATACTTGGACTCATGCTTATAATCTGGATGATTGAATGTATACATTAGTACCTATCTAGTAAAACTTGCCTCATTTGTCCACACGGTCACCTTAGTCTAGAAACAGATACCTATACCGATTAAACATTATAAGTACATCGATTAATAAATAAAAAAATATAATATATAGAACCATGAATAAAGTACACTTCCATAAACAGTAGTATAATAGAAAATTTTCCACTATTATCGCATTAATTCTGTGTCCACATTTATCACGAGAGGCAGCTTTCGTTAATCAGCTTACTCGTAAAACGTACTAATATAACTGGACATTGCATTTTGTATGCGGTTAACTTGGTAATGAGATTTGAAAAGCCGTACCGTGTCGGTGGACAGGAGGGGCAGGGGGTTAAGCAGCCCATACACTGACGGATCGGACTCAAATCGGTCATATGGCTTCTTTTGATCGATTATCAACTATATCGACTTACGAGCGTAGCCAACTTCGACCTTATTGACCGTCTGAACGATCGGACTGTTGGCACAGTCGAAAGATCATCGTAGGTTTAGGTTTTCTGTATACTGTGCTGGTGGTGTGTGGGTCTCTTTTAGCCGCGCGGTCTCATGTGGATGATGTATGCGTGCTTTTATTGTCATTTAACTATTTACTTCATAAATTCCACTGACAAAGCTTAAATTATCGCTCTTGTTGATTTACATATTGATTAATAATGGCAAAATTGAGTAAATGAACAACGTTTTAAGCGGAGTTTTCTGTTGTTATTGTAATTATGTCCCAAGTAACAGTATCATCGATATTTATTATAATTTTCAATGAAAATATTTTAATTAGAGTTGTGCAAATATTTACAAAGTTATTATATTATCATCCAATCTATTTAGTATGAGTAATAGGTTCACACTGATACTGGGGCAATATTTCTGTTCTTTTCTTACTACTTATGTTATGCGCATTACAAAATCCAAAAACCAGCAAAGAGTAGCAAAATGATTTATAAATAGCAATATTGTAAGTGTAGTTCAACCCGGTTCTACTCGTATGAATACACACGAGCCTTATACGTCGGATATGAATTTATGGAAAGAAAATAAAATATCTGTGTATATTCCTTCGCATGAGAGGAACTTGAAGATACCTTTATTATTACTTATTCATAATTATTTATTTATTTTACACTTTATGCACAGTTAAAGTACAAAGGCGGACTTAATGCCTTGGGCATTATCTAACAGTCAACCTTAGGGTGATGCAGAGAGAGTTTGTTGTGGGTGCTCAAAGGGTAAGATGGACAAGACATAGAGAGATATGTCCAAAAGGCATTATTATTCATAATATTATGATAACCAATAAACTTAAATACTAAAAACTACTTATATAGCGAGTGCTTTACATACTTTTACATATACATATTACGTCTATAAACCTACATAATATATAACTTACCTTTAATTAATAAATATCTGCACATATATCTATATACACAAACTAATAAAACACAACTAATTAGTAGTTAGGAATTAATAGAACTAATTTTTGTAACTTCGGCATATAAAACTAGCGGACGCCTGCGGCTTCGCCCGCTTGACAAATTGTGTACACAAAAACTTTCCTCGAGAGCCACTCTCCAATCCATTAGTGAAAAACGATATAATTTGTTCCTCGGATCAAATGCAAAGCGAAAACTAGATAGGTTTGCACTGCAGTTACACGTATACTTATGTACCTAAGTGTATACATTGCATACACTTAGATACATATTATTTTAGTTCCCTCCCTATTAGGTGCATACGTAGGGTCAATATATCATCATTCACCGAGCCTTTTCCCAACTCAGTTGGGGTCGGCTTTCCAGTCTAACTAAGATTCGGCTGAACTTCAATATTTTCCGTGAAGCGACTGCAATCTGACCTTCACAACCCATGGGCGATATCGAAATTCTGTAATTAGACCGGCCGGATTTTTGATTTAGGGCTCCAACTACCCCTAACGACTGCCATGGATGTTAGTATGACAGCCGGGACCGACGGCTTAATATGCTCTCCGAGGCACGAGGTCTCAATGTCTTAAGAAATGGTCACCCATCCTAAGACCGGCCTGAGTCGATGTTGCTTAACCTTTGCAATGTGTTAACATTGTCGGTTACCACTAGACCACGAGCCCCTCGTAGGGTCAATAATAACTTGCAAAATGCTGTCGTTCGGAGTCGTGCCGAAAAAAAAGAGGTAGGTATAACATAGGTTATACCTACCTCTTTTTTTTTTAATTCCGTCCGTTGCCGGGCGTCTCTCGTACGCACCAGAAGGTATTCCCAGTGGCATCCGGCGGATTTTGGCCTGGGTTTGGTCGGGATGAAAATCCTGCGTCGTTGGGGTAGGCTTTTGTCTGGCGTCAGGGCAGTTTGAGCGCGACCATTCTAGCCTGCTTCTGTAAGCACGGCAGGTGACTACCCCGCCGTCCTTAGGCCCTGATCATGGAGGTCGATGGTCTTGGGCTTAGATAAGTCTGCGGCGCCCTCGCCGCTGACTTCGGAACTCCGCGGGATTATACCTACCTCTGAGTATGCCTACCCCTTCAGAGAAACAGACGTGAATTAATATATTGAAACTTTCTCAAGTTTGTCTTTATTAATTTATTTGTGTTTGTGGATAAAAAAATGTGCTTCTCTTTGCTGCCGAATTTAGCGGAAGCAAACAATTACAAATAATTACACACTTATGAGTATTCTTAGTGAAGACGTTTTTTCCTTTTGTACCATTGTTCTGAAATGAGCCGTTGCAGTAGGTAAATAGTTGTTCCTTTTGACCTTTATTTTTTCGATTATTAGCGTTTACATGTATTAAGTTATAAAGTTGCCTAAATAGTTACTAAATTTTAAGCTACTTACAGCGTGTAAACCGTTTTAGTTATAATTTACAAGTATTTAGTAAAAAATTAAGTCTAATTAAGTTACAAGTTATATTTTTTGGTTGAGTAGGTGGTCGTTACTCACCACAGGCAAAAATGAGTTTTTTCAAACATGCTTGCCAATTATTGCATTATTTTGACAAACAAACAAACAAACTCGAGCTGCGTGTAGGTATAAACCTACCTACTTCATTATTTGACCACTTAAATGTAAAACAGACAAACTTAAAGTGTGTCCAATCTATAAAATTGACAATCAATGAGTATTTCACAGTAGGTACCTATTATGTTTTATAGGAATCAGACTTTGAATTGTGCCTGTTCTCGTCTGTCAGGCTTTCGCGCCTGGAACTTGGCATCTATATTAATCTCAATTCTCTTTATGTTTTTGATGGGATTACATGGGGATTGCATACAATAGAACAACAAATTTTAATTCAGATTTCCATGGAAACCGGGAATGAGAGAAATTTTCCATGCGGTCACCCACAGACACCATAAAATTCAAATTATAAATGAAATTTTTGGGTACAAAGGTAACTGCAACCATAAATGTAGTCAAAACCCGTTTAATTAGAATGTTTGCAATTCGAAAACAACAATTACTCGGCCTATACGGTACTCGTTGTTTTTGCTAATTATAACCCACCCCTAAACTTATTACTGTCAGTCAAACAAAGCGGCTAACTAGTTTTTGTGTTGCTTGCTCTATATTCTCTCACAAATAAGAACAATGGCATACGAGCATTGTATCTATTATATACCTATAATAATGTGTTTATGTATAAATAGAAAATACTATTAAAATTATTCAGGATGAGGTTTAGCAAAATAGAATTAGAGGTTAATTTGATTTTGTTATGGCATCCCATTTAGTTGAGACAATGAAACAAAGCCTATACTTATGTTGCCCTGAGATAAGCTCAATCTATCAGTAAGTAACCCCCAGAAAATATTTTCAGTATCTTAAGAGATTAGCGTGTATCTACATACAAAACAGACATGCAGACAGGAATAAAACAATACCTACTTTGGGTTTTCTTAATCTTTTTATCACTCATTTTTATTATTTTTTTAAAATGCACAGACTCATGATTGAATACACCTTAAATCAGTTAAACATAATCTGCGGATCACAATATTAAATATACTCGTATTTGTTACGAACCAAGGATCGCAATTAAGACTACAGCAGGGCTATATGTCACTCGCCTAACAATCGCAAAAAATACGTGACGTCAGCTACAAGAAGTTTGAAGTTGAAGTTGTAAGTCAGTAAGGGTTGTCTCTTGTTTGTGACACGGTATTGACCATAGAGTTGATATTGAGGCATTAACTTCATAATTATTGGTCAAATTATGATGGTATATATTTTACTTCACTGGACAACACTAACGTTCGAATGATGTTCTCTGTAAACAAAAGAATGTGCTTTAATTAACGTCCGAGTGCAAGTTCTGTATGTAAGTACTATTCCCTATTCTGTGACTACAGCAACAACATTGCAGGCATATAATTGACTGATTACCGCCGCCCGCTTGATTTAGTTTTCTCGTCCCCAATTCCCATGGGAACACATTATCGAGATAAAAAGTAGCCTATGTCACACGGGGATAATGTAGGATCGGCTCAGTAGTACGGAGCCTATTCAATGCAAACAAATACAAAACAAAAATGTTTTTTTTCTTTTCTTGACTTTAAAGCTATGCCACTTAAGCATGTATCTACTTATATGTACCTTAGATGTAATAGGTTTTTCGATTTTAAGTCAAGCTTAGGTGAAAAAATAAATATTTCAAATCCAAAAAATTACGGAGTCTTTGGGACATAAAAAGGTAAGTTTTCACCAAATTTCGTTGAAAAAAAAATTGTTTTGCATAAGATAAAAATAAAAAAACAAAAACTTGATTGTTTGAATTTTTCACATACATTTTGAGGTTATGTGAAAAAAGTGAAAATACAAAAGTTGTAGGTCTCTTTATTACCTACAACTTTGTCATTTAATTTTTTTCCATAGGACTTGTAGTTTTGCCGGAAATCGAGATAAACCGTTTTTACCCTTAAAAACTCACCCCTTTCCACTTTCCGACCTCAGATCGACCGTAAATTAATTTTCCCTTCATTTTTGTTATATTCTCGTCCTTTTGTAATGGGTTTCATCCTACTATGATGTTTTTTGGTTTCAGAAATTATCGAAACTGGTCTACCATGCTATTTTGTAATAGATACAATACCTTCATAAAACAAATAAAAAGCTTTGCACGTCGGCGTTGTCTCACTGAAGGGTCTATTTTCACAACTTATGCCATTCGAGTTTACAGTTGTTATTGAAGTTTATTGAAAACAAAACACTAGTAAAGACATATTATTTCTACAAAGCGCAATAAGTTGGAAAACTAGTTGTTATAATGAAGTAGGATTGAAATAACATACGTTTTCTATATACTGATGTATGTAGGTAGTAGCGATTCGAGTGTACCTAAATAATTAGGTAGCAAATAAAGATCATCCAGTCGTTCTCACGCACAAACATACTAAGAGAACATACTTTTGTACCCATAATTCTTGAGCATTGGCCGTGGCATAACTAGGCCATGCGTCTCATGCAACACCTAGGGGAACCTAAATATGAAGAATAGCGGTTTTGGGTTTTGCTAGTTCAAAGTATGACATTATGTTACTGAAGTAATGCAGCGTTTTAATTGTGAACGAATGTTTAAAATCAGCCCAGTAATTTTTGAGCTTATTTATTTATATTTATTCAGGATAACAACAGTCTTGAACAAACAGTTAAGTTAAGAATAAGTAATCATATAAAACAAAGATATAGCCGAGCCGTGGTATAACTATCCACAATAGAACTTCATTTAAAAAGTTAAATATTCTATCTAAGTAGAATACGCTGCAAGCCAGTTGCATTACTTTACTGAATGCAAGTAAACAGCTTAGTTATATTATTTTCGATACAAATATACAGTAAATCGTTCCTCTTTATAAAGAAAGACAGAAAGAAAGAAAAACATTTAATACTCCACTTTACCACCTTACAACATAAAATAACAGACAGAAGCTTACAGAAATACAGCTTACAAAAAAAAGGAAAATAATACTATGTGGAATAAATATAACATTAGATTACCATTTGATATGTTTACAGGGGCCATACTTATAAACATCTCCGTCGGTCATTTCTTTACCTGCAAATAAACGGACGAGGTCCTGACAAAGTCCTAACTAGGTATGCAATGCTCCGCCGGGCGCCACTGGAAATAGTTCTGCTTGTAACCAGAGACGCCCGGCAACGGACGTCAGAGCGGCCGCGGAATTAAAAAAGAAAAAAAGGTATGCAATGCATGGTGCTGTTGCAAAAATATTGAGCGAAGTGTTACATTTTTGAACGACGATTAATTTTTTTATGTAGAAACTTTTTTTAAACTGTTTTTGTTCTAAACCACCCTCACGCCACACGTTAGCACTGTGGTAAGTTTGAAGGAGATCGGTTCAGGCGTTTAGGAGGAGTATGCGGACAAACGAAATACATGAGTCGCCTAAGATTGAGCTTCGCTCACTTCGCTCAATTATTTGAAAATAGCAATAAGCACGCCGCCTATTCCGTGGGATCAACACAGCTGACTGGCGAAACGTGGTCTTACATAACATCCTGTCTACCCCTTCGGGGATAAAGACATGATTTTGTGTTGTAGTTATATGTTGTTACGTTCTTCTGATATCTTCTTGAGTTTACCCTTTGCATGTATCATTAAATTCATTATTGCCCTTCCTCTCCTTTATTATTCCCACGGTTTGAGTTGACATTGTCATTCGAAAGCTTATTAGCCGCCATTTTACTTTCGTCTGCCTACCCATTTATATTTTAATTAAAGAGCTTTGCTATAAATATATATAATTCTCGATGCTGAAATTTGTTTAAGTTTGGTTACTCAATTGTTTAAGTATTCATACAAAATATTGGTATCACAGTAGGTAGTAATTTTTATTGTAAAAATCACAAAATATATTAGTTGGCAAAAATTCGAATTTTATTGGTTTGCCGTGTTACTATTTAGCTCTCATAGTCAGTAAAAATACCCAAAACTTATTTATCTATGTTCACATTTACACTCATCTGTCTCCTTTTTTAAGTCAGTTAAATCTAAGGGAACCTATTAAGAAGATTGCTCTATTTTTACACAATCAAAACCCATATTTTATCAAGAGTAATTGGAAACCTTTTGCTATTACAAGCTAAAATATAGTCAGCCGTAAGCTTTCACTTGAATCTGTTTAAATAAACATGAGGATGTTTATCGTGACACGAAACAAAGAACATGTGCGGGGAGATATCAAGAACACACCAGATTAAGCCAAGCTTCTGGGAATTGTAGCCAGACCCGCAGCCACTAAATATTGCAAGAACGAAAAGCTATTGTTGTGTACATATTTCCAACCACTATTTTACTACACTTTCTGGAATTATGGTAACGAACAGAACACGTAACGGTAGTCTGGTTATGAACAGTTACAAATAGTTGCAGAAATTTTGTCTCCACTGCAGTAGGTAGGTACCTATTCTGTGACCATGGTCACTATCCTTTTCTACCTTTACATAATCAGAAACAATTCATGGACAAACAAACTGCACAGTTATTAACATGAGCTTAAATTCGATTCCGACTATAATCAAATTGCAGGCGGCGCGAGCGACGAGAGGTGCGTTCTTCTTACTAAACTACTGCCACTAGTAATTATTCAAATAATAAAACTGTCAAATATTAGTTCTCAAGTTCTAACCACACTTGTTGACAGTAGAAAAAAACTCATTTTAACTTTATATGAAGGGGAGGCAACCCAAAAAAAAAATGTTTTCATTATTTTATTGTAGCCCTTTTTTTTTTTAGTTCCGTGGCCTTAGGCTGCGGCCGCTCTAACGTCTGTTGCCGGGCGTTTCTGGTTACAAGCAGAACGTATTTCCAGTGGCGCCGGGGGTTACTGTAGCCCTTGGTTACCGTTATAAATACTCTGCAAATTACCGTTATAAATATTTATGCAAAGTTAAATTTTTCTAGCTTTCCGTTTAGGAGGAAAGCCGAGAATGGACAGACGAACCAACGAACATGACAAAGCTATGTTTCTTTAAGTTAGTTAAGCATTTAGGATATTATATATTCGAAAGATTTTTTTCATTGGTAGGTACATAACCATGAAACAGTTCAGCTACTCTTATATACGTTCAGCGCGATCTAGAAATTATGAATATGATATGAAGCAAAAGTTCGATGTTGCCGGTATTAGTCATCGCAGCTCAGTGGTCAGAGCATTCCCCCTGTTGGGTAAAGGCCGTGGGTTCGAGTCCTGCCGATGACATCAGTTTTTAAGATCTATTTGAGCGAAGCGAGCCGAAGGCGAGCGGAGCTCTCAACGGGTGACTCAAATTATTTTTCAAACGATTTATGTTAAATTGTTTTCTTGCACTCATCAATAGCTTACAGAATTACCCAGGTTATTACGATGCCAGAATTTTTAATTTAAACTCGCTTCGCTCAAATATATGCTGCAGCGTAACGGTACGTTTCGCGACTGCGGCGACCTTGTATTTTAAGAACAGTTTAAGCAAACTCATTGCCTTAAAATACAAAAACAGGCGAATGTTATACGTACGTATAACATTCTACTTCATACTGCCATGGTTTATCGATACATCGATAAGCGTGACGTCATCAGGTGGTCAAGCCCTATCGTAAAAGGACATTCTCCTATTTTACGTTATTTAAGATCAATTCTTCATTGTGAATAGGAAATATTACTGCATAATGCAAGGGTAATCAGTGTACTATAAATTAAATCCTTTACTTATTTGCTAAACACAAGACATAAACTAATATATGTTTTCTAAGAATTGCTGGAAAATTTTGTATTTACCTGCGAAACGTGTAATTATTAAATTAAATAATTATTATGCATGAGTCACATTAAAATTACTTAGAGAACAAGGCACCATGGCTCTTAAATACAGTTTTACTGTAAACAACACAAGGATTCGCTTATATTTTAGATATTATAATAATATTTTATTTAATATTTGGAAAACTACGGAAAATTCTTGTCACTGACACTGACACATATATATAAAAGTACGTCATCGTCTATCTTTATTACTCATAGGCGATGTTTGAATGATGATGACTTCTCCAGACTTCTCTTTCTCACGCTTTGTTGGTCTATTAAGGGAGCGAAGCGAGCGGCATCCCAAGTAGGTGTTTTGTGGGTATTACAGTACTGTAAAGCTGACAATGTACAGTTTCTTAAAATTGATTTCATGTGTCCACAAAGAACATTCTCCAGTACTTCATAGAGAGGCCATGTGGCCTGCAAATTCTGTAATGCACATACTCCGAGACATAATTATATTGTTGTGCTCACGGCTGTTACAATTAATTGACTCAAAGTTGCTCTTTGCCGTCTTAGTCACCCGTTTATAGTGTTAATAAAACCCGCCAAGTGGGTCTCGCTCCACGCATAGTATAGGGTTCCGTAGTTACCCATTGTAGCCTCTATAACACCTAAAGTTTTCCTTCAAAGTTCAACTAGTTTATGTTCACTATTACATGAACTACCACTATGGTTTTTTTAGATTTTTCAAAAAATTAAGAAAATTTAACAATTCATTGTATTTCAGTAAAAAAAACTAGGTACTGATAATCAGATAAATATCTGAGGCAATACACTCGCTGCACTATTAATATCAAGAATTTAATGAAAAACAAAGGTCCACTTTGTTTAAAAATAGGACAAAAGTTTTGGTTTATTTTATGCAGAGAGAACCGCTAGCACATAAAAGTTGTGAAATACAATATTTTGAAACCACTTTTTATGCCTTTCACCGATGCTAATTTAGTGGCATTTCATAGACTTTTAAAATACAAAGTTAAATCCATCAAAGTTATCATTTTTGTTTTGAATTGCCAATTTATCATTTTTGTTTCGCTTTTGTGTTTCAAAGCCTAAAAAAGAAATTAATTTTAATTCACTATTGGAATGTTAGTTTTTTTTCAACCGTGTCATGACAATTATGGACTTGGGGTTAGTTATGGCATACCACAACCATAGAATAGGGAATAGTTCTGTAGTTGTGGTACTATCTCAGATTACCCCAAGTGTTAAGTGAGGTAACTTCAGAGAGAATACATCACAGGCGCCCGTCACTTAAAAAAACCGACCAAGTGCGAGTCGGGCTAGCGCACGAAGGGTTCCGTACCATTATGTATAAAATGGCAAAACCAATTACGTTTCTTATACAACAATCGTAATTGGTTCCGCCATAATAAAATTAATAAATACTGATTTTATTCTGTTTTTTAGTATTTGTTGTTATAACGGCAACGGAAATACGTCTTCTGTGAAAATTTCTTTCTATCACGGTTCTTGAGATACAGCGTGGAGACACACGGACGGACGTACCGACAGCGAAGACTCAGTAATAGGGTTCCCGTTTTGCCCTTTTGGTATGGAACTCTAAAAAGCTGTTAAGTGACCTTCTGTTGACCTTTAGGACCCTAGTAATTCTCACATATTCGCGGTGTAACTGATGAGAGACTGGGCTGGGAGAACTACAATTTGTTATCCACCTTGTATTTCTATTTCTATGTTGTATTGTACGACGAAACAAATAGGTACTTTTTTTTGAGGTCAGTTACTACGTCCTTTGCCGAGGGCCTCTGGTACGCATCAGGAGGTATTTCCAGTCTCGAACAAATAGGTACTGACGTAACACCTTTGTACTGTGTTTTTCAAGTTAAAAGCCACGAATATGTGTATAAGTTTAATGAGCATAAAATAATTAATTTCGAAGCCCTTTATCAAAATTGTGAGTACAATTAAGTAGAAGAGGAGATACAAGTTGCGATCAACTTCCCTTATTACCTTCACCAATCAGTTCAAAGCGATATCCCTTTTATTAAACGTAACAAAAGATCTTTTTACCTGTAGCTAACTAATTTTATAAAGGTAAAAGTTACTTGTTGTTTGCTGTTGAAATGTTTTTATCGAGTACTGTATAGTGTCCAAACTGTCACACTTTGTTCAACTCCTCAGAGATAAACTTTCAAAGGTTTAAGCGTGATATAATCTTGGTTTAATGTAAGTAACTAGGTACATGTAGCATATATCTTATCAGCAATTTGTTATGTACTTTTAATATTATTATAATCTGGTGCGTTCGTTCCCACTAGTTCTACTAAACAGTTCTACCGTAGAACTACTGGGAACTTTTTTTCCCACTAGTTCTACTAGTTTTTTCTGGTAGAAGTAGTGGGAAATTTTGTTCCCACTACTTCTACTATGATGGTATATGATGTATTACTACTACGATGGTATATACACCAGATTATAATATACACTAGATATAAACATCTCCGGGGCTCACCACAATCAATCCTCACAGACAAACAGACAGATGAGGCTCTGAGAAATATTATACAGACAGCCACACAGACATAAATCACGCCTTTATCCCCAAAGGGGTAGACAGTTGTGCATTACACATCTACACTTTCCCAGTACCTAACTGTGTCGGTTCCATGAAGTCTAGTTATTGTTTGAATTACAGAGGTAACAACCAGGCACTAATATACAAATATTCATATCCACTCTGTAATTCTAATCAAACTTCCTACGGCCAGAATAGATGTAACATTCCTCTAAATAGAATCTCAGTAGTCCGAGTGACCTCTGCAGTCTGAGCAAAATATACGAAGAATCGAACTGCTTCGGTGGCGTGGTCGGTAGTGTATCGGCTTTCGACTCCAAAGAAAGAATCAGATATTTGTGTAATCCACAAATGTTTGTTTCGGAGTTTGGGTGTTTTCTATGTAAATTATATATGTATTTAGAAATATATAAGTATGTTTATCAGTTGTCTAGATCCCATAGCACAAGCTTAGTTTGATCTAGATGACGCTGTGTGAGAATGTCCACAAAAAACATGCAGGGGGGAATTACAAAATATATTCCACTAACATCAACCTGACTAGCGAAATGTGGGCGTATTAACTATTTACCCTTTTGGGATGAAGACATTGACTTTGAAGATAAGGTCTGTGTGTGTAATTAATAATGTTAACTATCTTACAATTAGTAAACTCCTATGTTAAGTATTGATTAAATGAAGTAATTGTTCAATTATTTGTTGACAGAGCTGTGTAGTGCCATGGAAGGGCTGAGGTGAGGGCGCGCTGCGGGCGGGGTGCCCCGCCTGCGTCCGCCCATGGCCCCTGCTTTTAAGCTCAGGTAAATATTGCTACTACTATGTTATACTAGCTGGTTACGTAATAAAACTATCTATTTAAAAACACCTCGTGGCTTGCACTGCAGGTTTTAGCTAGAAAAAAAAACAATCTTTCTGAGTTAACTAACATAAAATAATGAAACTGAACGACTTTATAGTTTATTTATGGTTAAGTCGAGGGTTCAAAAGGATTCTCAAGTGGACACCGCGTACTGGCAAGCAACCTATCTTATCTAAACCTATATTTCAGGTTGTACCGATGACCTTGCAAAAAGCACTGACTCTCGTTGGATGCATGTGGTAAAATACCGGTCACACTGGAAACCTATTGGAGATACCTCTATGTTCAGCAGTAGACAGAGATAGTCTGTAACCATGACGTGGTTATGTATACTTGGGTTTAAAATATGATTTTGAAATACATACTATTGAACAAAAAAACGACTTCAACCGTAAACAAAAAAGTAATTTGAGATATGTAAAGTTCTCTTCAATACAAATTAATCAAACCCAAACATAACATAACTGCTGTAAATCGTTGATGAGTTACGTCGACTGGCTTTCAGCTCCCTTATCAGATCGACTTCAAACCTTCATTAAATGGTAGTCCTTTATAATAGCTAATGAAATATTCAAACGCACTAATCGCCTCTACATTTTTAAAATGGACAATCGCACTAATCGCCCCTACAATTTTTTAAGGTTCCCTCGATTTCTCCGTGATCCGATCCTGGTTTCCTTATAATGGGACCACCTTGGAAATATCTCCTATCCAAAAAAAAAGTATTTAAATCGGTTCATTAACGACGAAGTTATTCGCTAACAAACATAAAATAAAAATTTACGGTCTAAATAGTATATTAACAATTAACAACTGTGTATTCTAATTAGAAATCGAATTACAGTTTGTTATATCAATAAGGGAAGGAAATGAAATGTATTTGTACAGCCCACTGTGGAGGCAGTTATTTGTCTGTAACTCTAAAGGTGTTGACTACCTTTGAGTCCGACGCCAGTAGAATTACAAGTTGTTTTCATTCAATTAAAATGTACGAATTAACGTTGCTACTTTGCTTACTTAAACCGATAAACCTTTTCAATGTCAGCGCAATATTTATTGGATTTTGTGGACTTTAAGACGCCTTATTTCTTGATTATTATACTTATAAAAAAAACCACATTCTAACGGGTTTTTCAAAAGTGAAACAAGAAGCATTGTGAATCGTATCGGGAACATATAAAATGGAACTAAAAAATATCATGTCTGCCAAATAATTACACTCTATGTAGACCATTAATCTACACTACATATATATTGGGAATTTTACGTAAATAACCCAAGAGATATAGCCGTAATATAAGTCTGTGTAAAAACGGCTCCATTTCTTTGTACGGGATGAGGTATCTGTTGTAGTATCTTTATCCTTAGCTATCTTTTATCTGTGATTATTCTTATCTACTAACTAGAAAACATACATTTCGTGCACAAAATCGTGAGTTACCTTTCATTAGAGTACTTGACGTATTTTGTAATAATAAAGATCATAGTTTTGACTGCTTCGGTGGCGTGGTCGGTAGTGCATCCGCTTTCGACGCCGGAGTCTCGGGTTCGATTCCCGGTCGGGACAAACTTTGTGTGATGATACAAACGTTTGTACCGAAGTCTGGGTGTTTCCTATGTATAATATGTATATACAAAAAAAAAATGTATATAAGTATTTATATCAGTTTATCTAGTACTCATATCACAAGCTCTGCTTAGTTTGAGTCTAGATGGCGTTGTGTGAATTGTCCTAACATATTTATTTATTTATTTATTTATTTTATAGTTCCATCATCATCATATGAGCTTTTCGTTGTCGTCTGCTGAACATAGGCCCCTCTCTCTTCAGGTTATATACTCGTATTTCTTCATAATTATTTATCACGAACTGTTGTTTGTATTGCAAGCTAAAACTGGAGAATTGTATCGACTCACATGAATGATTTGGTTAATTTTGGTTTCTGATCTTGACATATTTGCGGAAGATCAGAGAAGAAATATCTACTACTAATAGCACAGGTAAAAGAATACTAGTAATAGTAAATTATTGTGTACAGATGGGTGGTGCGATGGTTACTAACTGCAGCGGCATGGGGCGCTCTCTGCGGCAGTGGAAGCGCACACGCTCCGTCGCTCTCAACTGCGCTAACACCACCCTGCCCCGCAAACTGTATCTGTTTGTCACAGTCACAGGTATGATGAACAATAAAGAATAAATTAAAATTCACATAGCAATCTAAAGTGTAAATCCGAATGAATCTTCGAGTTTTACATTCATATGAGTGATGGTCTTTACGTGCGTTGTCCTCTAGGTGTAAGTTCGTAGCGGACGACATAATTATGTCAGGAACAGACGAACGTGTCGTCACATTAGGTAGCTAAAAACGTAACTGCGTCATGTTCCTGCAGTTATGATTTCGAACGGCATCTATGCCGTTTGCTTTTTACGGAAAACTAGTGACGAGAAATTAGTGTCGTTAGCTACGAACTTGCATCTTGGTACTTCACCCCTCCCATCGCCGTTAGCTATTGGCGAGGTCAGACTCGTTTTAACTAAACCGTGAAATGTGTCCTAGTATGTGTTATTGCTCAAAGACCCGGATATTCGCTTGAATGAGGTCTCCAGGATAGATCTACTCATCTAGGGTCTGCACCCGTCACGTGACCAAATAAATACTTTTTGGTCATTAGACGTCTATTAAATAAAATATATTATGTACTGAAAGAATAACTTTTGTTCTTCCCTCGAAAATGTAAGTAACTGTCGATTGTGGAATCGGGTAGGTACCTATATCACGTTTATTATATTTTGTTTCTTATACAAAAGGTCGAGTATGAATGATATTGTTTGAAGAGTGAATAAGCTGAACCACTGTCAAAACACACACATCGCTTTTGTCGTGATTACGCAAACAACTCACATATTTGCTGTGTTGGGAATACCCGTGCTAGCACAACGTGTCAACGGTATGTTTGCTGTTCACTCTCCTAACAAAGTGTAATGTGAATATGGTACCAGTTCAAATAATTATAACGAAGTACGATTTCATTAGCAATAATATTATTTAATTAAATTTCTAAATATACATTAATTTTTTGACTTGTCTTTTGTAAAATTAAAAAAAAAATACGGAGAAAAATATATCTACATATCAGTCTCTCTCTCTAGTACTACATAATATTAATCGATGCAATTACAAATATTCAAGTTTAATTGATTACATTATCTTAGTTAAAATGAAGCATCATCGTTGGCGTTCAAGTAATTGTGCCCCCACAGTTAAATCAAATTGCTATTTGTATAATTCGATTCCAAACCTTAAGTTTGGAACAATTCGATCAAACGCTGAGTTTCTATTCGAGTTGGTACATTGCTGACAATATTTCGCGAAGGATTTATTATATTGACTGAGAAAATAGCAGTTATATTACTCTGGCCGTGACAGGGAGAAGCTGATAATTCTATCAATTTCACTGTTTTATTTTTTACAGACGCCCTCGAAACCCAAGCTTTCTAAGTGAAGTTTAGGTTTTTACCTTTGAAATCTAGTATGAATAAGGTACATATCATTGCTATGCAGTTTATTCCTATTGTTTACGTGTCCACAATTGACACCTGTAATAGCTAGACAACAACTAGATATAATGAATTTATTTCATAAGCAATGAATGAGCAATGGAACACAGTTGGTAGGACGTTCGTCCTGAAAAGGGATCGGTCGCTGGTTCGAGTCCAGCCCAAGACTATAGTTTAAGTGATTCATATTGTAAAATTATTTGAGAACTAAATAAATATAAAAATTTAAAAAACAATACTGATGATAGTTCTTTAGAAAGTTACCTACAATTTGAAATAGAGTTTTATTAAGTGACCTTTTTTGTTATAGGTGGTGTGCAACAGTGCAACCTTACGAGGTGTACCATCAGCACTGAGTCCGAGCGTGACACAGCTGTCATTATCGCGAGCAGATTTACGTGTGCTGCGCTCTGATGCCTTTGCGCATTTACGGCAGCTCCGAAGATTGGCGTTGGACGCCTGCAACCTCACACGCATACGACCATTTGCGTTCCGAGGCCTGCCGCGTCTTCGCGAGCTCTACATCCAACACACACCACTCGCAACTGTGGATGCCTTCGCGTTTGCTGCTCTCCAAAATATTACATCTATAGTGTTAACACATAACAGAATCGCTCAAATTGAGGGATATGCTTTTGCTGGAACGAATTTCATAAAACTAATATCTCTTAGAAATAATCCAATAAAACGTATACAAGCGCATGCCTTTTCAGGCCTCAATGATGTTGCACAGATAGAATTTCCATCAGGGATCAAACACATTGAGCCTTTAGCCTTTGCAGGATTGGAAGGAGTTGGCATCCTTGAGCTCGCGTATATGGATTTACCAGCAGTAGTCCAAGATACCTTCCGAGGGCTTGTACGCGTGGGCCGCCTCGCTCTACGCGAGTCTGATCTTGGCGTGGTGCGAGTTGGTGCATTTGATGGATTGCAGCACGTAGATGTTCTAGAAATATGTAACAACAAAGTTGACGGTATCGAGGAGCTCTCTCTGATTCAAAACAATAGCGTAAATACATTTAAACTGACTGGAAATCATATGTTGGAATCACCAGAAGCAGTTATTTTAGAAGTGGACAATATAGTGATACGCGGTAATCATATACCATGTGAGTGTGGTCGTGACCCATTGGCCAATCCATTAGCTGTTACTCAGGATTTTGCGGAAGAAAACTATTGTATTTCTCCATTAAAAGTGCGTGGGCGTAGTTTAGAGAGTGTCAGTGCTAGTGGCGCGGGTTGTCGTGGTGAGACAGGAGGGAGTGCGCGGGCCCGGGCAGCAGCCGGAGCCGGAGACAGCCGTGCCGGTGACGTCCTCTACTCACTGCGACTAGCTCTCTCAGTTGCCACATTGGTCTTTCTTGCGAGTAGTTAACCGCCCTTGGTGTTCATTAATTGAGATGTATCCATTTGTAAATATTGTAATATATACGAGTGAATTATAATGCGAAATTTTACATTGAAAGGGTCCGTTCATTGTGTATACGTTGGACCATGAATAAAATTTGCCTTTGGAAATGCCCATTTGATTTTTATTACATTTTGGAAAATATCTACCAACGCACCAAATGATTGCAATGCAGCTATTGAAGAATGCGAGTCGACATTACGATCATTAAAATTTTATAACTGTTAAATAAATGTCTGTCTGTCTGCTGTACAAAACGCAGATTAGACCCTGCGTCGAATATTGCTCTCACCTCTGGGACGGCTCCGCGACGTATTTGCTGGACGCTCTCGACGCTATGCAGCGACGGGCTATCCGTATTATAGGTTGTCCGTAGGTAACGGGAAGCATTGAGCTGCTAGCTCAGCGCCGAACAATAGCTTCCTTGGCCGCATTCTACCGTATTTACCACGGCGAGTGTTCTGAAGAGCTCTTCAATCGGATCCCACCCTCTTCCTTCCGATCCCGAACAACGCGTGCCGGGCAGAGATGCCACTCCCACACAGTGGATAGCATGTTCGCGAGAACCGAACGATAGCGGCCTGGAACGCCCTGCCTTTGCACGTGTTTCCTCCCATATATAATCCTGGATTCTTTAAGCGGAGCGTGAAGAGGCACATCAGTAGGTCGTCAAGTTGAGGGCCACTCTCTATAGTATTATGTGCTGTGAGAGTGGCCCACAATCGCTAGACGTCGTCACGACTTACCACCGTATAACAATAAAAATGTAGCACATTTATCGTAGTTAGTGAAATGATATTAATGGCACAATGACGTCTCTAATCTACAATTATAAAATACTGAGAATAGGTCGGAGATAAAAAATAAGTAAGAGTTTCTTCTTGGATCTTTTAAAAGAAATATTATTTTTCTCTACAGACGTTATCTAAATGAATATTGGGTCTTAAAAACCAATTTTTATAATGTAATGAGGTACGCTGAACAAATAAGATGAAAATCAACTGACTACAATGAAAAGCACAATGTAATCGTCTTGGAAACAAGACACTCAACGATCGATCAATATACGAGTGAGGATGTTTGAAGATTAATGTTCAAGCAAAAATAGCGTTTATCTGTATTTCTAGTCAATTAGCAGACGACTTCAGATAGCGGTTGAGTAATGTTCTGGCGGTGTTAACGGACGCTCGTAGAAAACTTGTATGAGGTCACGACTATAAGTGAGTACGTACGTAGGTATAACTTTGACTCAATAACCAATCGTTTTTTTACTTAGAATGTGAAGGAGTCTTGCCATGATCTTAGAGCATCAAGACAACTTCACCTGCAAAGGGCGCACTTGCCTAACAACATATGAGTCTACAAAATAAAGCTCTCGATATGTGACAATAGACTTCCCTTATGAGCGACCAACTGGCGAAAATTGAGCATAGTTTTTTTTTAATATTTTGGTTTTTCCCATAGGGATAATAATATCGGAGTAGATAACCTAATATCAGCCCTGCTACAAACCATACTAAACTTTTCAAAATCGGTTGAGCCGAGATGTGTAGAAAAGATTTTTCTGAAGCATGTCCATCATGAAAAATGATGTAATATAAGAGATTAATAATTATAGTCAGTGTGTATAAACTTCTCATATCAGCTAGGATTTGGTATTAATCTAAAGTCAAACAGCTCCAACTTTCTAAGTTTGTCTGGTTACAAAGATAAACTAATTATAACTGACTTTATCTAGTACGAAAATATCAAGATTGTGATTAGATTACTAATAAATTCTATGACACTGGTTTCTGTTGACAGTGTTTGTATTTATTCTTTCTTCTTGCTCAAACAGCTGCACCGATTAAGGAGGATTTTTTCATCTGCAGCCAAGGACCGCGGCCCCCCATCGTCCATTGCCGGGTACCCCGGGTCCCGTGTCGATGTGTGATGGTGTGCGCAGGCTGGGACCCCACGATACGCAACAGTGTCGCGGCACGGGCCGCGCCGCCCTGCTCCGCTCGCGGTAGGCATTGCTGCTCACAAAAGCCTGGTGGCATTTGCTCGTAGCTTTCTCGTAGTAGCGTCGTAGTAAGTGCGCAGATTTTTGCTGCAAATGCCAGCGGGTTGCGCCGTCCTCCGATCATGGACGACAATGATCAATACAATGAAAGATATAAAATTCTCTTTTTGTACACAAGAGCAGACAAATATATTATGTTAAACACACCTTGTGTTTTATTATGTCAGTGATGTGCGGTTGTGGCAATTTAGAACGATAAACTATTCCACGTGGGCCTAGCAGTATGGAAAGAGACAAAATTTATATATTGTTTTATTCATTTTCATAAATATCTGAAATCCGTGCAGCAAGAAGGGATTTTTTCTGTAAGTATGTATAAGTAGTTAGACTTTTTAAGTTTATTTATTTAAACTCAATTACAATATGAATTGCCAAACCGCAATCAGTAGGTAGAACGTTCCTCCTAGATAGAGAACAGTCGCTGGTTCGAGTCTGGCCCAGGACTACCGTTTGTGCGATTTATATTGAAAAATGATATGCATAATGATCATTTACCTATCACTCCTTATTTAACTATCAGTCCACTTCAGACTTTCATGATATTTGGCCAAATATGGAAAATGTATTTCATTGTCGCCGTCAATACAACTTTGCGCCAGTGTTGATTGAGGGACGAAGTGATTGTATTCGTACCTGTTCTGCGAATGCTAATGACCCGCTCTGCACCTGACGGCTGGACATAAAGAACTTGATAACAGAAAATATGATTGGCACAATTTCTATCTGCGCATTAGAATATAGATTTTTTTTTTACTTTTATAGTATTGAGATAAGGTAGATGTACGAGTAAAGTACCCGTGATCCACTTACCAGGCGCCATGGGGCACACGGCAGGTTGGTTTTTAGTGGAAGGGAACCCACATGGCCCACGGGTGTCTTCAGCTATGTCCGTTGCGTTTTTTTTCTCAGCTACGGGTCCCATCTGTACAAATCCACTTGAAGATCAAAAGAGTGTTAATACCGAGTGGTATTCTACCATTTGTTTACCCAGGGTGTTAGAAAAAGTTCGCGAAAGACGACCCGAAAGCCACGTTCTCCTACATCATGAAAGGAGAGTATTTTGAAAAGCAATGAACATAATATTTTGGTTTTAACATGTTGTTTTTTAAGTTACGCAAAACTTATAGTGTGACATGTTGGTTAGGTATACACATTATTATTTTACTGTTACATTTATTTAAGTACCATCTGTATACATTAATTTGTAACTTGCAAAGTTTGTGTGTGAAATATCTTCTTGTACTGGAGTACAACTTTCTATGGTATAAGTTAATGTGAACCGATCCGATTGGAATCAGGTACATTTTACTAATTTAAGAAGTTAGGAAAAGCAATTCTCCCTTCACGCTGTTTTTATCGTAACTCGTTAGCTATGTTTGTAAATGGCTTTATTATGTGAAATAATTATTACTGTTTTGCTAAGAAGCTGGAACAACATCTTCAGTGTCCACATAATCCTTTTTTATCCATGGAGCACCTGCTGACGAGCGATGATGGCCTGCCATATATAATAAGTGCCCGCAAATGATTTACCTGTATATACCCTCCCAATGGCATTTCCACTAAAGAGCTATACAGAGTCAAATACTACTTTGATGATAATAATGCTTGGGACTAAGTTGCTTTGGTTTCGATGTCTCATATTGGTATATTTAATAAATAATGAAAAACGTATGTTTTCCTCTTTTTTTATTAAGAAGAGCAACCAAAGAATATCGCTTGTCCGTTTCTCTCCTTGAAGACTGTTTTTTGGAACGTGACCTTTTTCAAGTGCCCGTGCCCTTTCATTTTACTTTGACACTATTAGGCGGGACCAACAAAGTGACTGGGGAAATGTATCAAATGCCTCTCTCTACTCCATCGGGGATAAATACACGATTAATGTGGTACAAGATGTCCCGGCGAACTTCGTACCGCATTCATTTTTCTAATGTTCCGCATAACTTTTTTTTTCTTCCATAAGATCCTTCTCCTGATAATTATGAACACAACAAAAAAAGAATAAGCGAAATTGGTCCAGCTGTTCACGCGTGATGGCGTGACCAAGGGAAATAGGGATTCATTTTTATATATAGAAAGATTACTAGTGGTCCCGACGAACTTCGTACCTCCTGAAATTTTACTTTTAAACCTACCCTGTACTTCCCGAAATATTTTCAAAATTAGCCAAATCGGTCCACCCGTTCCCGAGTTTTAGCGAGACAAACGAACAGCGATTCATTTTTATTTATACAGATAAAAGAAGATAGGTTCGGAGACAAAAATAATGTTAGCTTATACATACACTACTTACGCTCTAATATTTTTTTTTTAAACTTTCGGTTCTGAATTCTATACCATATATATAATACTATTAACGATTTCGGGACTTAAACGCATAATTTATTTACGCTCTAGTTGAAAAAATGTGTGCAGAATTTATACATGGTAGAATTAAGTCGAAAAGATTTTAGAGCGATGATTTTTTATGATTTCAAAAGTTCTCTCTCTCCGCAAGACTGTGCCGCTCGTCTTCAAAATGCTTTGGGAGAGAAGCACCTTGTTTGAGCACCGTGAGGCGGTGGTTTGCTGAATTTGAGAGAGGTCGAGTTTCTTTACATGACGAATTTCGTGAAGGGCGGCCTTCAACTGCCGTCAACGAAAATAATGTAACTACTGTTAAGCGGTTAACTGAAGAAAACCCGCGGATTACCTATGAGACAATTCGAGGACTATTGGGGATTGGTGTAAGTCAAATCCAGAAAATTTTACCGGAAGAATTGAAAGTTCGGAAACTTTGTTGTCGTTGGATCCCGCATGGACTGACAGCGGAGCAGAAGCGGGCTCGCGTGGTGTGGTACTCACAGATGCTTCTGAAGTACGACCACGGACATTCTAATGCTGTTTATGACATTGTCACAGGAGACGAAACGTGGATTTCAATTTCAAAGGGCAATCTTGTGAATGGGTGTTTGAAAATGAGAACAAGCCAACAAAAGTGAGGCAGGCGAGAAACGTTGGTAAAAAAATGATCGCGTTTTTTTCTCAGCTACGGGTCCCATCTGTACAATTCCACTTGAAGATCAAAAGAGTGTTAATGCCGAGTGGTATTCTACCATTTGTTTACCCAGGGTGTTAGAAAAAGTTCGCGAAAGACGACCCAACAGCCGCGTTCTCCTACATCATGACAATGCTTCTTCACAAACGGCCAACAAAACAAAGTCATTTTTAGCTTCCGAAAAAGTACAACTCGTCACCTATCCTGCGTATAGCCCCGACCTAGCACCCTGTGATTTCTGTATTTTCCCCAAAATCAAAGATTTGATGAGAGATTTCACTTTTACCAACTCCGAAGAGGCAGTGATAGCGTTCTATCAGCACGTAGAAAACATGCCTACAGATCTGTGGTCCTTCTTTTTTAAAAAAATGGTTCGATCGCATGAAAAAATGTTTAAAATGTAAAGGAGAGTATTTTGAAAAGCAATAAACATAATATTTTTGTTTTTATATGTTGTTTTTTTAAGTTACGCACAACTCATAGTGTTACCTTCGTTTACTATAGCATTATTATAAATAACTCCCATTGCGAGATGAATAAAAAAACCATGTCCTATTTTACTTCTTAGTACACCAAAGTTCAGTACTGGAGAAATTACGAAAGAAGCCAGACAGTCGCCTAATAGGAAACTAGAATTAAATAGTTTTACCTCGTAGAATAGGAAAGTTTTCTAAGTATTGAGATTAGAATACCAGTATATTGAACTCATTTAATTCAATCTATATTTACACTACGTAGGTCACACTATAAGTTTTGCGTTACTTAAAAAAAAACATGTTAAAACCAAAATATGATGTTTATTGCTTTTCAAATTACTCTCCTTTACATTTTAAACATTTTTTCATGCGATCGAACCATTTTTTAATACAAGAGGATCACAGATCTGAAGGCTTGTTTTCTACGTGCTGATAGAACGCTATCACTGCCTCTTCGGAGTTGGTAAAAGTGAAACCTCTCATCAAATCTTTGATTTTGGGGAAAATACAGAAATCACAGGGTGCTAGGTCGGGCTATGCGCTAAAAATGACTTTGTTTTGTTGGCCGTGTGTGAAAAAGCGTTGTCATGATGTAGGAGAACGCGGTTTTTGGGTCGTCTTTCGCGAACTTTTTCTAACACCCTGGTTAAACAAATGGTTGAATACCACTCGGCATTAACACTTTTTTGATCTTCAAGTGGAATTGTACAGATGGGACCCGTAGCTGAGAAAAAAAACGCGATTATTTTTTTACCAACGTTTCTCGCCTGCCTCACTTTTGTTGGCTTGTTCTCATTTTCAAACACCCATTCACAAGATTGCGGTTTTTTTTCGAGTTCAAAACAATAAATCCACGTTTCCTGTGACAATGTCATAAACAGCATTAGAATGTCCGTGGTCGTACTTCAGTAGCATCTGTGACTACCATTCCACGCGAGCCCGCTTCTGCTCCGCTGTCAGTTCGTGAGGGATCCAACGACAACAAAGTTTCCGACCTTTCAATACTTCGTGTAAATTTTTTTGGATTTCACTCATACCAATCCCCAATAGTCCTCGAATTGTCTCGTAGGTAATCCGCGGGTTTTCTTCAATTAACCGCTTAACAGTAGCCACATTATTTTCGTTGACGGCAGTTGAAGGCCGCCCTTCACGAAATTCGTCATGTAAAGAAACTCGACCTCTCTCAACTTCAGCAAACCATCGCCTCATGGTGCTCAAACAAGGTGCTTCTCTCCCAAAAGCATTTTGAAGACGAGCGGCACAGTCTTGCGGAGAGAGAGAACTTTTAAAGTCATAAAAAATCATCACTCTAAAATCTTTTCGACTTACTTCCATTTTCGTTGCATACAGCTTTGATGTGTGATAAAAAACAATTGACAAATGATTTCCCGCCAATTGTTTTTTTTATTACTAACAAGATTGCAACGTTTAAAAAAAAATTACATTCGAAGTTCAAATAGTTCCGATTAGCTAGAAGTGCAAAACTTTTAGTGTGCCCCATGTATACTACGAGTATTATAAAGAGGAAAGATTTGTATGTTTGTAATGAATAAACTCAAAAACTACTGCGCCGATTTCAAAAATTCTTTCACCATTAGAATGCTACATTTACCCTGAGTAAAATAGGCTTTTTATCCCGGTAATGTGTTCCCACGGGAACCGGGAACGAGTAAACTAAATGACGCGGGCGGAGCTGCGGCGATCAGCAAGTGTATTTATAAAATATCTACTTCTAGGGCTACCTACAGCTACGAATGGGTGCTAAAGGGCACAAGATAAGTAAGGGTCTCATTAAGAACGTTAGAGCCCAAGACATGACCGTGAGTATTATTGTCTGGTTCTTTCTCACAGGTTTTACCAAGTGCTTTGCAAATCTGGCAGTAAATGTTAATATATAAGCAGTAATCTTGACGTTCATAAGTATTAAGTACTTTGTGATAGGTCACACATGTCACACAAATGTAGGCATGAATAAAGTATTTTTGTGCCTTCTCACACATTTTCATTGCATTTCACTCGCATCACTGCATCACTGGTAAGTGTGTGCACCTTCTGACAGTCGCCTGAGGTATGTCCGTACATCCAAAGTTCTTCGCAAAAGCTATTGCGATTGAATCAATAGATTCGCACCTCAATCGCCTGTAACCAGTAAAATTTTAGGCATCTTTCCATCCTCTTTGCTTTCGCGGAGAAAGACGAATAGTTACCTGATCAAACCTAACTTTCATTTCAATAACTATGGGATGGTTTGAGGTTTCGTTTTTAATCCCAGTTTACTTCAATAAGACTTGGATAGTCTTGATGGTTCAGGTGTATTATTCTTTATAAGTTATGAAAATATTTGTTCCATGTATTTGAACAGCAATGGCAAAAAAACCTAAAACAATTTTCGTAAATATTATTTTTAACTCAAATAAATGACGCGTTGTTCGCACCCAATATTGGGCTGGAAAACTTGAATTTGTAATAACTCAGAACTTTTATTTGGTAAAGCCCAAGAGCAATTCCTACTGTGTTTACAAATAAAGTTGAAATTGGGGAGCAAAAAGCTTTTTGAAAGAGGCTATCTTCTTAAATCGATTTATGCAAAACAGATAGCGCTTTTTATATGCAAATTTTTGTTGATTTCCCAAAGATTGAAATCGTGGTATTGTGAATTGGAATATCGATTGTCTATTGGCAATAAACTATGGACCCAGTAACTTGTTCCCAATTATTATGAATAATTGAGTACTCTAATAGGAGACATCGAAATTGCAAAATAACTCTCATATCTTAAGGCGATGTCAGAGCTATTTACGACCAACTTGTTCTTAAAACGTCAGGGTCTGGTAAGGTAAACTTGAAACTTTGGGCAGATATTAAGCTTCTTCTTATCTGTATAACCATGATTCTTACACTATAACCGTAAGTTAGAAACCACTAAAACCTCCGGAAGGAATAAATCTGTGCCCAATTCATCAGCCAACAGTTTTATTTCTTTTCACTTTTCCATCCAAAGTAACTCGGTGACAAGACAGACGTACCTACGCTCGTAGTTTATTTCAAAGTATCTTAATAATTAATTTCCGTATCTATAATTTATTATCGTTATTTCAATGTTATTATTGACTATCATTAAATAATCAAAAAGAAAACAATTCCTACCAGCCAGACGGAGGATAGGAGATCTTTTCCTATAACCCGCCTGCACATAGTTGCTGTCGCCGGTCTTGCTACTTTCATTAAGATTTTATGAAGTGTTTATGATGATTTATTTGAACAAAACAATGTAGCTGGATAGACACCTTATATTTTTGTTGACGAAAATGTTCATGCCTATTTTTAGTAACGAAATCAAAGTTTTAAGTTATTATTAAAAAAAAATCTGCATTCCTAGTGTAAAACATCTATCTATCTATCTATCTATTAACTCTCGAGAACTGCTTTTGCTCCAATGATGGTTGACCCCTCTATGGATAGCACTCGGATCTGGAAGCAAGCCAAAAAATCGAAAATTTGACCTAGCCCTAAGGGGTCCAAAGTTATAGGCCAAAACCTATGGCGTGGTGCGGCGCGAAGGACCGCGCAAGACACCTTACTAGTGTAAAAGAATACAACAAACGTACAGTAAATGTTATCAACTGAAACGACAAGTAAAGCTCTAGAATCAATTTAGATTACCTGTAAACATTTAGTTTTTTTTTGCAGGAGGAAATTTTTCCCGTATGTATTGAAAATATGTTTTGAAGCATATTTTCTATTTTAATTGATATCTGTTACTTTCACCTCCGTTGCCGGGCGTCTCTGGTACGCACGCAGAAGGTATTTCGAAGGTATGAAGGTATGGTTACATCTTACAATAGTCAGCTAATTCAACCTTACTTTAACCATACCTTGAAAAGTATTAAATTTTGTTGCTCATTATATATTTTTAACATTCAAAATGTTATGTTATTCTGCCTATGGTTTGTTTTGAGTACCTAACTATTTGTAATCAGTATATTCCAAACACGTACATGCACGTAAACGTATATGCCAATAGAGCTGTGCACTGCATTTGATTTGGTATGCGGTTAACTTGTCATGTGATTTGAAAAGCCGCATAGTGTCAGCGGCTATGAAGAGTGGTTTCGTATATTCCCACGTCGAAATAAATATTAGGTCTGTGATTTGCTATAATTACTGATATTATAACTCTTGTTTGTTTTAAATATAAAATTGTATCAAAATAATATAGTACCTATTTTTCATAAAAGGTACGCCATTATGAGGAAACATTAAAATTAAACAGTCTTTGTGACAATAGTGATATTATTTTTAAAATAAAATTTTACATTTTAAAATAAACTTCAATTATAACCGATTTTAAATTACTTTCGAGAGTAAATTAGGATACGAATACATTTATACATTCAAACTAAGTAAATACATTATACCTACCTACATATCTACTTATAATAAATCTGTAGAAGTGAAAATTCTGTACATTGAAAATATCAAAAAAAATAAATGGCAAAATGGTGTTACTAGACCGACACCGAACCCAAAAATGTGATTAATTTTTTTTTGTCTGTCTGTTTGTTCAGGCATCACGCTATAACTACCGGTTCGATTACGATGAAACTTGGTTTAATTAATCATTAATGTCCTGGGCACCTACTGGCTTACTTTTTATCTCGGAAAAGTATATACAATACAAAGCAAACTTAATTTTGCGGTTCGATCCCTAGACCCGATTACTGTACCAACCGCAAATAATAAGTTTGTCGTAGGTTACGTCACCCGCAGTGGAGTTCACTAAGGGGCGCTGCACACGGCTGAGATACTATAATATTTTATCTTAAGATACAATATCGCTCGCCATACAATTCAATGGACTATCACACACGACGAAGATAATAAATAATACTACATATTTTCGTATCTTAAGATGAATTAGTATGGTATAATCTATATTTATAATAAATCTGTAGAAGTGAAAATTCTGTACATTGAAAATATCAAAAAAATAAATGGCAGGGGGTGTTACTAGACCGACACCGAACCCAAAAATGTGATTAAAAATTTTTTGTCTGTTTGTTCAGGCATCACGCAAAAACTGCCGGTTCGATTACGATGAAACTTGGTATAATTATTCTTTAATATCCTAGGCACCACACTGGGTACGTTTTATCCCGGAAAAGTATATACAATAAAAAACAAACTTAATTTTGCGGTTTGATCCCTAGACCCGGATACTGTACCAACCGCAAATAATAAGTTTGTCGTAGGGTTTGTTTTTTATATTGGGTTCGCCAAATTGACGCCTGGTGGTAAGTCGTGACGACGTCTAGCGATTGTGGGCCACTCTCGCAGCACACAATACTATAGAGAGTGGCCCTCAACTTGACGACCTACTGATGTGCCTCTTCAAGCTCCGCTTAAAGAACCCAGGGTTATATGTGGAAGGAAACACGTGCACAGGCAGGGCGTTCCAGGCCACTATCGTTCGGCAGAGAAACGAACGTTTAAAACGTTCGGTTCTCGCGAACATGCTATCCACTGTGTGGGAGTGGCATCTCTGCCAGGCACGCGTTGTTCGGGATCGGAAGGAAGAGGGTGGGATCAGATTGAATAGCTCTTCAGAACAGGTTACACGTCCATGGGTTACGTCACCCGCAGTGGAGTTCACTAAGGGGCGCTGCATTGATACTGCCCCTGCTAGGAAGTTAAATCAAAACGACGTAAAACAATTAACGTTACTTTATTAGCAGGAACCTAGGGTTTTATATAATACAAGTTGCTATGAGTGTGTCGATAGTATAGGATCATAATACTGTTTGCGGAAGTGCCCGGTGCACTTAACTTGGGGTCCACAGGCGACGGGCGGTCGGCCGGCAGGATCCGTTGGTGTCCTCCAATTATTTCAATTCGCTGACGAGCCGCTCCGGGTTGATGGCCACAGGAGCACCGGCGCAGCAGCTAGTCGCTCAGCAACTGGCGTAGATATTCTCAATAGATGGCTTATCTAAGCCCCAAGGTAGTTCTGGAAAGGACACAAGCAACGGATTAGATTCCGGCTCGGCACCGCTTACCGTAGGCCCCACATGTAAATCTCCGTACAGATTCCCTAATTGTCGGGTGCACTGCACAATTATTTACATGAGGGTACATGACAAGGTTACACATTACACAGGATTATACAAACATGGGAACAGGGAAACACAGACAGTTATTTGGCTCGTCCCTATATATCGGTCTCCGACCGGCGGCAGTAAGTCTCAACGAAAGAATCCAATAACAATTCGATAATAAAATTCACTCATCGGTCCTACTCAAATGTGGGTACATTTCAAAAGATTATTTTTCTACCTATTACGTATCGGAGACGAAGTTCCTAAAGAGTCTGCGTTGTGCGTATTTCCCATCAAACAATTAAAACTTTACAATGGTTCACTAATGTAGGGAACCCTAAAATGACAGTCCTTCAATGGCCGTCTAGATAGTAACATGTTACTGAAAGGAATCTCACAATGGTTCCCTAATTTAGGGAACCCCAAAATGACAGTCCTTCCATGGCCGTCTCGATAATAAAACATTAAATAATAGTTAATATTCCAGATAGGTGGAATATGATCTAGGTATTTGAATTTACGTTAATCACAATATGAATTTAGAAAAATAATAGTCTCCCGTCTAAGGCCGCGACCCAAATGGTACGGCTTCACAATAAACTATGTCGGGTAGATGAATTATATTAACCTGGATTCTCTTTCTTGATATTAGCAATTTAAAACTTATAAAACTTTGGTTTACTGCTTAAGGCCGTAGGTGGTTAGCCCTTAAGAGAATTTTAGGTAGAAACATTTTTAACATTTCCTCGATAGGGCAATGTTACAAGCTCCTAACATTCCCTACGAGTTTATAAATAGGTAATTACGGATACAACAAATATAGATAGGTAATACATATATATAATTATAGCATTTAGGGGTGGAGTAATTTAACATCACTGTCCTAAATGTTTTCTTGTATATTTTGTGGTAAGAAATTCAGCTTCGCCTGATCTTAATATTTTAATTCGATAATATATTATTAATTACTTTAAAACCGATTGATCTACAGTAGTCAGAACACAAACACTGATTTTAGCGAGCACAATTGATATTAAATAGAATCACTTTCAAATGAGTTTAAGTGCAGTTTATTACGATTATGACGTCAGCTGTCTTATGTCTTCGATCTCAACGATATTCTGAGAACAATGCACCGTGTCGGCGATACCACTTTATGCATTGTTTAAACCAGTTCCTTAGCATTCTAGTATGCTCCATATAGTGATGTGACCACACGTAATATATTTGATGTCGATGATCTTACATCGTAACAGCACACAGCTAAGATACTATAATATTTTAAACTAAGATACAATATCGCTCGCCATGCAATTCAATGGACTATCACACACGACGTGGATAATAAATAATATTTCATATTTTCGTATCTTAACATGAATTTTTATGGTATAATAGAGAATATAATAGAATATATAATAGATAAACTGGTGTACTTTATGAACGCAATAAAACCTAAAACAATGGTTTTTAGAACTTTTGTCTGTCTTGCGGTTTGGTTTTCAATCGCTTCATAAATAAAAAAAGTTATGTAGGTCTAAAGTAACACGCAGGCGGAGCTGCGGGCAACAGCTAGTAGAGAATTTAATAAAAGTTATAATAGAGAAACTGGTGTACTTTATGAACGCAATAAAACCTAAAACAATAGTTTTTAAAACTATTGTCTGTTTGTCTGAATGTTTGAACACGTTAATCTCAGAAACGGCTTAACCGATTTGAATTTTTGATTTGAATTTGCGGTTTTCAGTAATGCTTTGTGGTTTATTCAACTTAACATTTAAGGTTTGGTTTTCAATCGGTTCACAAATAAAAAAGTTATGTAGATCTAAAGTAACACGCAGGCGGAGCTGCGGGCAACAGCTAGTTATACATAAATTTAATACCACAGTACCCACAAAAATAAAAGATCATTACAAATAATAAAATTTCACGATTTAAGGGGCTAATGTCAACCTCATCTGCAAGTTGTCGGAATCCTGGGGCCTAAGTCGCGTAATTGAACATAAAACGCCATGATAATGCTATACTACGGTCAAATTATAAGTTTTGCGTAACTTAAAAAAACAACATGTTAAAACCAAAATATTATGTTTTTTGCTTTTAATACTCTCCTTTACATTTTAAACATTTTTTCATGCGATCGAACCATTTTTTTAAAACAGTAGGACCACAGATCTGAAGGCATATTTTCTACGTGCTGATTGAACGCTATCACTGCCTCTTCGGAGTTGGTAAAAGTGAAACCTCTCATCAAATCTTTGATTTTGGGGAAAATACAGAAATCACAGGGTGCTAGGTCGGGGCTATGCTCAGGATGGGTGACGAGTTGTAGTTTTTCGGAAGCTAAAAATGACTTTGTTTTGTTGGCCGTGTGTGAAGAAGCGTTGTCATGATGTAGGAGAACGCGGCTTTTGGGTCGTCTTTCACGAACTTTTTCTATCACCCTGGGTAAACAAATGGTAGAATACCACTCGGCATTAACACTCTTTTGATCTTCAAGTGGAATTGTACAGATGAGACCCGTAGCGGAGAAAAAAAAACGCGATAATTTTTTTACCAACGTTTCTCGCCTGCCTCACTTTTGTTGGCTTGTTCTCATTTTCAAACACCCATTTACAAGAATGCTGTTTTTTTCGGGTTCAAACCAATAAATCCACGTTTCGTCTCCTGTGACAATGTCATAAACAGCATTAGAATGTCCGTGGTCGTACTTCAGTAGCATCTGTGAGCACCATTCCACTCGAGCGCGCTTCTGCTCCGCTGTCAGTTCATGAGGGATCCAACGGCAACAAAGTTTCCGAACTTTCAATTCTTTCGTGTAAAATTTCTGGATTTGACTCATACCAATCCCCAATAGTCCTCGAATTGTGTCATAGGTAATCCGCGGATTTTCTTCAATTAACCGCTTAACAGTAGCCACATTATTTTCGTTGACGGCAGTTGACGGCCGCCCTTCACGAAATTCGTCATGTAAAGAAACTCAACCTCTCTCAAATTCTTCAAACCATCGCCTCACGGTGCTCAAACAAGGTGCTTCTCTCCCAAAAGCATTTTGAAGACGAACGGCACAGTCTTGCGGAGAGAGAGAGAACTTTTAAAATCATAAAAAATCATCGCTCTAAAATCTTTTCGACTTAATTCAATTTTCGTTGCATACGTAGAACTTTGATGTGTGATAAAAAACAATTGACAAATGATTTCTCGCCAATTGTTTTTTTTTATTACTAAGAAAGTTGCAACGTTTAAAAAAATATAACATTTGAAATTCAAATAGTTCCGATTAGCTAGAAGTGCAAAACTTTTAGTGTGCCCCATGTACTACGTTGCAACTGCAATTGGTCAAAAAATCGGTAGTCTGCCAAACTCACAAGCAACGCACCAGGATGGTGCCAGAAAGGCACCAAACCGAATGACTACAGAGTACAATCATCATTAGGTTAAATTTTAGTTACTCCCGACTACTAACTTCCCAACCCCTATATCCCGGGAACTGAGCATTCCACCTAAATTCTGGGAAAATTTTTGTTCCCCCTGCAACCCCTCCCAAGTTCCATTCGTCGGTAAAAAAATTCCCGGGAATTCTCATTCCGCAAAAATACCCAAGATTCCCAGTACCCCATATCTCGAAAACTAAGCACCCCAGGTAAATTTTGACTTCATTTTGACAGCTAGCAGGCAGACGCACGTTCGCTACTGGACTGCGTTTGTGTTAGTAGACTACGAAAACTATAAAAATTTGCCGTCGACGTGCAAATACGATGCTACTTTGCTACAATTGCAATACGCGACTTGCCCCCGATCGCTATTGAACTTTGATGTTATAAACTAGCTGGTGCTCGCAGCTCCGCTCGAGTCATCGTCAATTTGGTTTTGATTTACATATACCTAAAGGTATATTGTATCAGGTTAACTGTTCCCAATTAGTACAAGGCTTCTGCAAGAGGATTGGTAATGTAAATCATCAGAGTTCTTTCTTTTTTATTCTGTGGGCACTTTAGTATCGGAAGATGATGAATACATAAGTTTAGTTAACTTTGCATGTATTTCGATACAGGGATACTATTCAAATAACTTGCTGAAACTTTTAAGGTAAGGGTTACAGCGACCTAACTACCATAAACAGAAAGTGTATCTGTTATCTTGTTACCGATCTATTGGAATGCTTTGAAGTAACTTTCTTCACATTTTCGTGGAATTAAAACGTCTACTTGGTAAATTCAAAGTTTTCTATACCATCGTATAAATTTTTGGCTTTGTCTTGTGTGATTATCTGTACGAATTTTAACTATTAGACTTAATCAAGAAAATAACGTGGGTATCTTATCCATTGTGTATCATACCTGATTATAATGATTATATTATAAAGCTTATAAGGGGCGTAAAGGGTAGACTAGTACCATTACTACTTTAAGTCTCTCTCAAGATTACTATCAAGCCAACGGCTGGGATCCAGACCCATTCAGGCTTGCCAATAATAGTAGGTATTATATATACTACTACGAACAAATGACTCTAGCAATAAAGATTTTAAGGGAATAATAAAGATCCAGTGTTTGGATGGATCACTGGAAGGTGGAAGTTAAGTTAAGTTTAAGTTGGGGAAAAGCTCGGTGGATGATGAATAAAGATCCAGTGCTCCAGTGTAGTCCACGTTTTATTTTTGAAATTCAATTAGTTGCGATGGGGTTGCCAGAATGAGTCCATGCAGCCCTTGCCGAGTTCCAATAGAATGATTAAGTAGACCTATAAAGATATCGTCGAAGACGTCTTAGATGATAATAAAGTGATTGTGAACCAGGGGTCTATGTGCTGTTTATTATTATTTTCAGTGCTATGAGGCGAAGTTCCTATAGTCTCTAAGGAAATTATCAACTGCCGAAATATCACAGCCCGGCTACAGACAGTTTGCTTGACTCCTCTCCTTTGTGCCCTGAATCAATTCCCGTAACATATCTGCATATTTTATAAGCCTTACATGCAGTGTTCCCTACAATCTACATATAGGCGGCTTGTCTAACTTCATAACGTGAAAAAAATAACTCTTTCGAAAATACTTTTTAATTTGAGTATAATAGAGTACACGACTACAACTAAAATAAATAAGTAAATGTATTTCAAAGAATTCCAAAAGGGAGTCGTGTATCATTCCATCTCATTATATTTATTTCTTATTTTTTATTATTCTTGTTTATGTATTTTATGAATCACTAATTGTTACTGTTTTGACAGCAAATAAAAGTGACTTCAAAGACTTATTTTTTACCATTTTGACATTTAATAAAAATAAGGTGATTTGTCTTGGCAGTCGTCTACCCTGTATGTGCCTCATAAGTATTTTTCATCCTTTCACCATTTATTTTTCATGTTAAGCGACACTGTTATTACTTAACTCTTAGGTTATGACGTCATGGGACCTCTTTTAAAATGCAACCAACTAATTAACACTATAACGATGAAAGAAATCTTACTTGGTTGTAGAATTTCAACTGAAACATAAGAGATTTTTTATATAAAGAAACTTCTAGTTTACGGATGTAGCATTTATTTTGGTATCAATACGAGCCAATCAAAGTTTTTTTATATCGCTGAAGATTTAGATCGGTGCTGGATGTAGAGAGAAATAACAAAAGGCATTGAATGTTGCTCTCGTAGCAATAACTGCTATCTGACAACGACGACGTGACGAAAGATGAATGAATTGATGAATTTTAGCGTTCGATGAATTCACGTACTTTTCGGAAACAGGTACCTGAATTAAAATTGTGATAAAATTTACTCTTACTAAAGATTGTACCCGTTCTACTTTCAAATCAATCTAGAATACGATATACGGCCTTTTCTGATTAGAAATACGGCTGGATTCTGAATTGAGAATTTTAAGTTGAGCATCCACTGAGTACGCCAAATATCAAAATACACGAACAAATTTTGACATTTGACGTGCTGGGACTGGAGGTGGCCTGGCACAAGTCCGAGGTTCTGTGTTTTCACAGACCTCAGAACGGTCCACCTGAAGGTTCCAGCATAAATGTGGGAGGCGTTAGCATCGGCATCAAGCCCTCGATGAAGTATCTAGGAATCGTACTTGATAGCCGATGGAACTTCGCACCACATTTCCGAAGTTTGGTCCCCAAGGTGACACAGGCATCGGTCGCGCTTTCGCGACTGATGCCCAACCTAAAGGGACCCAACGCTTCCTGCAGGAGACTGTACCTGGGGATCGTGCGGAGTATGGCCTTATACGAGGCTTCCGTATGGGCGGCGCGGTTGACGGCCAACAACACAACGCTCCTTAAAAGACCGTTGAGGACCTTGGCCGTCAAAACAATAAGGGGCTACCGCACGATCTCCGGAGAGGCTGCATGTCTCCTAACTGGGACCCCTCCATGGGACCTGGAAGCCAGAGCCCTTGCGTCATTGTTCCACAAGCGCTGAAGCGGGACCACAGGCCTGCGTCTCGAGAAATCGATGACCAGCGGTCCCAACTTCGCCAGGATCTAATGGAGTCATGGAGGGTGCGACTTGAGCAACCCAAGTGGGGTACCACCATCATCGCGGCGGTGAGACTGATCATGGACGATTGGCTGCAGAAGCAGCATGGTGACCTCACGTACCGTGCGACGCAGATCGTTACCGGGCATGAATGCTTCGGTGGCTATCTGTTTCGCATCCGTTGTGAGGTCACACCCCGGTGTCAACACTGCGAGGTTTCCGACGACGACACCGCACTCCACACGTTGGTGGAGTGTTCAGCGTGGGCGAGTCAGTGCCGGGACCTCGTAGTGGGTCTGGGCGTGGATACCCTCTCGCTGGAAACCATGCTTCGAGCCATGGTCTCCAGCGGGAGTAGGTGGAACGCGGCCGTGTCCTTCTCCGAGCAAGTCGTGCACGCGAAGGAGGCGGCCGAGAGGGAGAGGGAGCGTACCCTCCCCGCCGAGTTCCGTAGTCAGCGGCGAGGGCGCCGCAGACACTACTATGCCCAAGACCATCGACCTCCATGATCGGGGCCTGAGGACGGCAGGACCGCCACCCGTCGTCCTTACAGAAGCAGGCTAGAAGGGTTGCGTGCTGCGGGGCCTTTGCCCCATAGCACGCAACCAGATTCACTCACTGACGCGGGATAAAACCCTACCCCAACGACGCGGGATTCTCATCCCGACCCAACCCCCGCAGAGACCACAGAGGTGGTCAAAGTCCGCCGGGCGCCACTGGAAATACGTTCTGCTTGTAACCAGAGACGCCCGGCAACGGACGTTAGAGCGGCCGCGGCGTTGGGCCGCGGAATTAAAAAAAATAAATTTGTCTTGCTCAACTGATACTTAAATTCAAATTTTCAATTCAGAAACCAGCGTATAAACTCTTACGTTGAAGCTTAGATGTTAAACTATCACGGTTATAATTTTACTCCGACTAGAATATTGGGATATTATTTGAATTAGCTCTACTTGAAAATAAAAATAAAATAAAATAACGTTTATTATCTTTGAAATTTTCAGAAAATTATTTAGATTCGTCAGAAGTTGGTGTGACTCTACCGAGGGTTCCAAAATGCAACGAGACTGAGAAGAGCCCTCAAGAAACTCAGCTCGGCTTTTTTCAAAATATTTCATCTTAAATCTAATACAGAGTTATTTAGAAAGGAGCAATTCGTTACGTTGTTACAACCAGGCCGCCTTGTCATCTAAGAAATCATTAATACTATAATAAGCTTTATGGCACAATTTACTTTTTATTAGTTTTTTAAATTTATTGACAGATAAATTTGCTATTTCGGTTGGCAATGTATTGTACATTCGAATAAAGTTCCCCGCAAAAGAATTACTCACTTTATGAAGCCTAAATTTAGGAACAGCCAGTTTATCCTTATTTCTTAAGTTTAGATTATGATTATCACTATTTTTCACAAATTTACTTTTGTTCTTGTGGGTATACAATAAAATTTCATAAATATACTGTGAATACACTGTAAGGATGTTAATATGCTTAAACTTATCTCTTAATGACTCCCGAGACCCCATTCCATAGATAGTCCGGATAGCCCTCTTCTGCAACACAAAGATGCATTCAATATCGGCAGCGTTACCCCACAGTAGTATGCCATATGTCATGATACTGTGGAAGTAGCTGAAGTAGACAAGACGCGCCGTTTTAATGTCTGTAAGTTGTCGGATCTTTTTGACAGCATAGGCTGCTGAACTAAGCCTGGCCGAAATTTTCCCGATATGAGGCCCCCATTGCAATTTGGAGTCTAACGTTATGCCCAGGAAGACAGTGTCATCGACCAATTCTATTATATCATCCCTAACCTTAACACTGGTTTTAACAAGTCTTACATTAGGTAAGGTGAATCTTACACATTTAGTTTTATTTTCATTTAATAATAAATTATTAGCACAAAACCAGTGGACTATCCTAGAGAGGGCAATGTTTACATCGTCAAGTTCGCGCTGTCCACGTTTAACTTTAAATATTAAAGAAGTGTCATCAGCAAACAAAACTACCTCGTGGTCGTCTCCTATGAGGTGAGGGAGATCATTAATATATACTAGAAAAAGAAAAGGTCCCAAAATTGAACCCTGCGGTACCCCCATTGCTACAGGAGAACCAGGTGACTGTTTACCATTGATCACTACTTTCTGGACCCTATCACTTAAGTAAGAATTGACGAAATTCAAGGCCGTCCCCCGGATTCCGTAATGATCAAGTTTCTTAATTAAAGTCTGGTGCTGAACGCAATCGAAGGCCTTAGATAAGTCACAGAATACACCATAAGCATCATATGACTCATCCCAGGCCCTGTATATACACTCTGATAATTTAATTCCGGCATCAGTGGTGGACCGACCACGAGTGAAACCGAATTGTTTTGTATGTAATAGTTTATTAACGTTAAAGTGATTTTGCATTTGATTAAGCATAATTTTTTCAAAAATTTTACTAAATGTAGGTAGTACAGAAATGGGACGGAAATTGGACGGATCTGAAGTACTACCCGATTTAAACAGGGGAATTAATTTACTAGATTTCATTAAATCAGGGAACACACCACTATCAACACAATTATTAAATATTATTACTAGTTCAGGAGCAACCATTTCAATAAAAGAATTTACTAAATACACAGAGATGCCCCAGAGGTCAGCTGTTTTCTTGATATTTAAAGATTTAAAAGTTTTTAAGATAGTGTTTATGTTAACTTTACTGAATTTAAATATAACGTTACAACAAGGAACGTTTGCTTTTAACAAAGATTCTGCAATGGGGGTTGAAGAGCCTAGGGTTTTTGTCAAATCTACAGGAATTCGGGAGAAAAAATTTTCAAATTCGTTAGCGACCTCGAAGTCTGATGTAGTTATTTTACCATTTATATTAAGTTTAAAATGATTATCATTTAATTTTTGTTGACCTCTTTCCGCGTTTATAATTTTCCAAGTAGATTTAACTTTGTCTGCACTATTGAGAATTTTAACACTTATATATTTTGATTTAGCTGCTAAACAATCTGCTTTAAACTTTTTTGAATAAGTTTTAACATAATCTAGAAATTCAACTGATCTATTAAGCTGTCTTTCTGAGTATAGTTCATAAAGTTTTTGTCTACTTTTGTGTATACCCTCAGTGGCCCATTCACTGAAAGTAGGACTATCACTAATCATGACCTCCTTAGACTTGAATATGGAGTTGAACTCGTTGTAAAAAGAATCAAAAAATAATTTATACATTACATTTGGATCTAAGCCAGTGTCTAAGAATGGAATTTTATTGCAAAGTCCAACCCTCATACGTTCCAAGCGGTCACCAGTTATTGGTCTACATAATATTTTACGTTTTATAACTTTTTCTTTAGTGATTTTAAAAGATGCTATTTGCCCACAATGGTCTGAATCTAGCTTTTTTATAATACTTTTACTTTCTGGCAACATATCGCTGTATATATTATCCAGGCAAGTGGCTATTGTATTACAATATCTAGTACATTTTTTGATTTGGTTTGATTTGGAGGGCATTTTTTAACATAATTAATATTTGTAACTAAATTTAATTCAATTAATTGACTATGTCTGCTAAAGGGTAATATTGCCTCTGTTGTCGTAGAACTTAATTTAAATTACTTGGAACAGATTCCAAAGTCTTAACACTAAATCTACATTGCTCAATAAAAGCAGTTTTGTCAGCCAAGTTCTTGGCTGAAGTGTAAAAATAATTGAATAGCAAACATGCTATTTGTCTCTTATAATGCTTTGGTAGAAAATACCTACCTTTGTTTACATAAACAATATGTTTGTTATTGTTAAAGTTACTGTCAGAAGTTAACAAATTGTATTTATATACAGTTCTCTTAAAAACAGAATTAAAGTCAATTACATGGAATTTATTATTATATTGGCTAGTTAAATTGAGTTGTAAATTTATCTTATATCTAAGAGAATTTTCCACGTCTGGCACACCTTTTATGTATGGTAATGTAAACATTACTACATGTTCAACATTTAAGTTTTGCATTTTGTCAAAGTATAGGGATAGTTCATTTTTGTTAATTTTACCCCTGTTTGAGCAGAAAATAATTATTTTACTGTTTGAGTCAAAATTATATTCTAATATCTTTTGCATAATTTCATTTAAAGATGCACCTGGATAACAGTTATTAATAATTGAATAACAATTTGAATTAAATTGTTGTATCAGAAAAGAACTAAAATCAGTTCCAATATCATCACTAAATAAAACTAGTTTAGTATATCCAGTATGACTATTACTTTTTACACTGTCACACAATTCATACACTAATGAAGTAGAGCAAGTTGTAAGGGAAGCCTGGTTCTCCAATGATTGAGACGGACTTGTGCAATTGATATTGCATGAGTGGTTATTTATGAAGGTATTAAGGCGCTCAGTATTATAATTAGATGTTTTGAGTACCTTATCTATACTTGATGAACACTTATTAAAGTCTTTTAGAGAAATGTCATAAAAATCTTTAAAGGTCTAATCTTATGATCGATATTATTCAAGTTATTTCCATAACTTTATTTCAGTGAAATACGACCATATTTCGGTAGAATAAATTCGGATAAAGTGTAGGTGCGAGCTGATCCTATTCAAGGATCTTAGCTTAGATTTATTAAGCACGAAGAAAAGTTTTTTTCAACCCAAATATTTTTGGTTAAGTGTATAGCGTTTAGTAGCGATTTCTTCTGTTTTATTATAGTATAGATAGATACCAGAATATTAGGAATCATCAAACTGAATTCTTAATTAGGTATATAGTTTGTAGAGACAAGAAGTCGTGACAAACAAAATCAGTGTTAGAATGGTCTGGAAAGGAATTTATGAGAAGCCCAACCTCTATAATCATAGGATTATCTCATTGGGTCGTTAGTCAACTGTCAGTCAGTATGGGATCTCATCCAACCCGGACTATTCTGCAATGTCACTCCAAGAGTTTTTGCACATTGTACCCTTATTAGTTTGTATATACTTTAACTTAGATGGAATATGATTGGAATATGACCTACTATATAATATGTTTGTAATAAAAGTATATTAGAGCACGTCAAAGTCCGAACCAGGTGGAGCCTAAGTTTTATGCTCTCTGGACTGAAAGAACTTATCTGGATGCTATTGACAAACAGATAGTGTTTTTTTCGATTCGAAAAAAAAAACAGGTAGTGTTCTGTCAACGGATTCTAGGTAGAAGAACAGCTACTATACTAGTTATGAAGAATCTACGCCACTATAAAAATACAAAGAAGTTTGAAATCGGATATTACCAAATTTTTATTCCAATAAAAGGATTAAATATTAAAATTATAACTTGTTTCAATGTCTCATTAAGTCGTACTTTAAAATTATAAGTTAGGAAACATGAAAAGCTTCAGGTAGGAATCTATTTACATATTAAATGGCAAACATAAAATAATCTGTCCCTGAAGAATTATAAATAAACATGACGTACGGTATGCGGTATAACGTACGCATTTTAACGTTCATCGTCATGCTAGTAAAATAATACGAGTATAATGTCGACATTTATTATATCGATTTTTATGAATGTAGTCGGTAAGTTTTCCGACGATAACAAAGGGTATAATTACGATCCTATCCTTCTAAAGGCATCGTACGACTAGAAATAGGTACTTCAGCAGTAACAGCAGTAAAAAAGTCAGCAATTACCTAAGAACTTTTAGTCAAACTTACAAGCGTTAAAAGGATTTGGTGCCTAATGAAGAAGCCTCATTGTAAACCTGCCTGAAACGAAGAAGGCTTTGACAAACATAAGAGTTCCTGTGGCCATAGGCCCGCACCCTATAACGTGGGAGTAAAATGTACTTACGAAACTTCTTACATTTTACTCTAATGACTTACATAGTGTAGACATAGTATACTATGCTTCTGCCCTTTGGTGAACAGTCGTGTGATTGTAAGTCCAGACATTATAGCATCTATTATATCTAGTGTAAAAGGAAACAAAAAGTTTTTCTCAATGAGTTGTCAAACACTTTTAGAACATATGCTAGGTACCAATGATATTACATGGTATCAAATAAATATTCATGAGCGTGAAACTCTAGAATGAGTCATGGGAACAGGTGTCCTCGGACGTGGGTTTACGTTGTATTGTCAAGAGCACAACACAAATCTTCCACAAGGCTTAATGTTTCTCACCTTGCGCTGTTCTCTGCCAACGCGCCCCATTATTATTATTCAACACCAAAAAGGTTTCAAAACCTTCTTGATTTTATTTGACTTTGGAGTTTAGTATCTCCAATTAAGTACATAAAATTATCTAAGTTGCTAAAATTTACTTATTATTAAACTTTTTATTTCGTTTATACTTAAAATTATAAACCTCTATTATCTATTTATAAAACATTATTTGTAATTTACAATATCAACATGGTTACAAACTGTAAAAGTATTGTAAAAGTGATGAATTTAAATAAATAAAATAAAAGAAGAATAATATGGAACACATTAATTATCTTATATTTCAAAAATTCCTGATGTTTTTTTTTTTTTTTTTTTTTTTTTTTTTTTTTTTTTTAATATTTGTTTCGCCAAATTGACGCCGCCCGCCTGGTGGTAAGTCGTGACGACGTCCAGCGATTGTGGGCCACTCTCACAGCACACATTACTATTGAGAGTGGCCCTCAACTTGACGACCTACTGATGTGCCTCTTCACGCTCCGCTTAAAGAACCCAGGATTCTATGTGGGAGGAAACACGTGCACAGGCAGGGCGTTCCAGGCCACTATCGTTCGGCAGAGAAACGAACGTTTAAAACGTTCGGTTCTCGCGAACATGCTATCCACTGTGTGGGGGTGGCATCTCTGCCCGGCACGAGTCGTTCGGGATCGGAAGGAAGAGGGTGGGATCAGATTGAAGAGCTCTTCAGAACACTCGCCGTGGTAAATACGGTAGAATGCGGCCAAGGAAGCTATTGTTCGGCGCTGAGCTAGCGGCTCAAGGCTTCCCGTTACCTCCGGACAACCTATAATACGGATAGCCCGTCGCTGCATAGCGTCGAGAGCGTCCAGCAGATACTTCGCGGAGCCGTCCCAGAGGTGAGAGCAGTATTCGACGCAGGGTCTAATCTGCGTCTTGTACAGCAGACACCTCTGGTCCGGTGTAAAGAATCTCTTTACCTTATAAAGTCAGCTTTCGTTGAAGATAATTTACGACGTGTTTGTCGTGTAACGGTATCGTGTAATCCATGCATACTTGTTGATTTATAATAGCTGAAAATTTATAATAAATAAACAACAACTGACATATTATTATTAAAACAATATCAACTAACCTTTTACCTTATTGCCTTACGGTTCAAATCATCGAGCACAAGAGTCATTGAAGATGTTTTATAATTCAACTTTTCTCTCAGAGCAGTTTGAACAAACCGTGACAGTTTATACGCTATACAAGTACAATAATGGACAAAAAGTTTTAGCTGCAAAACAATCTGTAACTTTTCCCTTTATAAAATTTGTTTACTACAGGTAAAAAGGTCTTTGTCGAAGTTAATAAGAGCAGTATTACTTTAAAATTATTGGTTAAAACGAGTTTGGTTTGTTTTAACCTGTTTTGTACTTGACTTGGTTAAACATTTAAATACACTTTAGGCAAATTTATGTTTTTGCTTTACAAATTTGTGCTTTACAAGGAGACAGGTATTTGTTTTTCATTGAAATCACACTATCATTTAGTTAAATAGTTTTACTAGTAAGGCGACCAAACAATTACAGTTTATTACACAAACTGTAAATTAATTGTTATGTGACTATTCTGATTCCGTTTAGTAGTTCAAGCTGTGATAACGCAAAGAATCAAACCACCGAAATCAATCGTTTAAATTTCGAATTTAATATAACGTCAACAATGACAAGTACAAATATAGGCACTTTACTAATATCTCATTTATTTAAATACATTAGGGACACAAGGAAGAAAATTAACAGTAGATGAAAATACTATTTACACTTACTAAAAACTATACTATACACACTAAAATCTACACTATAGGTATACAGGCGTCATAGAACTCCTCCGCCTCGTATCTCATAATATACTATTATATAGTTACAATCTATACAGATAACTTTGCCCTCTTTTTATTGTTGTAACAGAATCATTGTATTTACTGGCGAATAAAAAGAGTGGCCGTGAGTTTTTCTTGCCAGGTTCTTTCCTCACAGGCTCTACCTATTGCCTTGCGAATCTGGCGGTAAATGTAAATGTAGAAGCATTTTCTTTTTCTGACGTTCATAAGTGTTACTTTGTAACCTACATGAATAAAGATATTTTGATTTTGATTTTTTTTGATTTTTAACTACTCGTAACTATGGACTAAAACAATATCTGAAATTAAATATCTTAACTTTGAAAGTTATAATATTAGTAAAATTTAGCGTTATACCGGTTTGAAGTACATCTTGAAGGCTTAATAGCAATTCAAAATATTCACCTTCCTTTATAAATTTCTAAAATTTAATATAAGTTTTTCATCTCGTTAAATGACGGCAACGTCCTAATTAGTCCAATTGTTCCAATCAATTGAATCAAAAAGATTTTCAATTCACACATATTGATTTAATACTGCAATTACTAAATTAAATCGACATTTCGTCATCGGCACTTTATATAATTCAACCTGTAGGATTAAATGAAGTTGATATTTATTTTAGCCGATTATTTACGAAGCTTAAGTTTGGAACAATCGAAAACCCACAAACCCTCGGTGGACGTCAATGACAATATATATTGTGAAGGATTTATTTTATTGACTGAGCAAACAGCAGTTTTAGTAATAGCAATAGCAGTAATAATACTTAGGTCGTGACGAGGCGAAACTGATTATTCAATCAATTTCGCTGAATTGTTATTGATATTTGTTGTAGGTGCGATGGTAGCAAGGAAACGAATATTTGACAAAGGGTATTAAGCTTTATTATAATTTCAAATGATTGTATCAGAGAAAAACGCAGCTTCGTTTTTCTTGGTTGATAAATCTTCTATTTATTATTTCATTGTCTATTTGATATATCAGACTACTTTTTTTTATATTAAATACGCCAAATTAACGCCACCCACCTGATGGTAAGTCGCGACGACGCCGACGTCTAGCGATTGTGGGCGACTCTCACAGTACACAATACTATAGAGAGTGGCCCTCAACTTGACGACCTAGTGATGTGCCTCTTCACGCCCCGCTTAAAGATCCCAAGGTTATATGTGGGAGGAAAGACGTTGTATCAAAAGGTTTTTATAGAGTCAGAGGCTATTATGATAATTATCTTTTTTTCTGACCTTGTAGCTAGTTGTTAATGTGTGTATGACTTGAACGTAATAAAAACATTCAGAAAGGTACCCATCATCATTTTTAGTCATTCGTTAAAGTGACTTCAACACGCCTGTTGGTTTCTTTAGGTCCTTGGCTTAAGGCCACGGCCCCTCCTTCGTCCATTGCCGGGCGCGTCAGGTAGAGTTCCCAGAGGGGCCCAGCGGAACCTGCCTGTTGGTAGGCTAGATTGAGGTCCAGATACTAAGAGCTACAGAGCTAGAGCCAAAATGGCAGCTTAAAGAGCTTGGATTGTAGTTGGGGAAACACTGTGCTGGTAATGTGTTCTGATCCTTATTAGTGCCGCCAAGAAACAATGAGGGCAAAAAGAATGAACCTATCTACCATCCACTTAAAGATAAATAAATCAAAGAGAGATCGTCGATAAGGTTTAATTATTAATTCATCAGTAGGATCTCAATTAATTTTAAATTAAAATCAACTAGTAACTTATGTTACCGTTTTAGTCATTTACAAAGAATATCTACAAACCATGACAAATTCAATTAAGCGTTTCGTAATCTTGATTATACAGATTTCAATTACTCATTTAAAACAGAATCATCGGATCTGATAATCAATGGACGCGCCCTTCAAGAGCTTTAGTACTTTTTTTTTTTTTTTTTTTTTTTTTTTTTTTTTATATTTGGTTCGCCAAATTGACGCCGCCCGCCTGGTGGTAAGTCGTGACGACGTCTAGCGATTGTGGGCCACTCTCACAGCACACATTACTATTGAGAGTGGCCCTCAACTTGACGACCTACTGATGTGCCTCTTCACGCTCCGCTTAAAGAACCCAGGATTATATGTGGGAGGAAACACGTGCACAGGCAGGGCGTTCCAGGCCACTATCGTTCGGCAGAGAAACGAACGTTTAAAACGTTCGGTTCTCGCGAACATGCTATCCACTGTGTGGGGGTGGCATCTCTGCCCGGCACGAGTCGTTCGGGATCGGAAGGAAGAGGGTGGGATCAGATTGAAGAGCTCTTCAGAACACTCGCCGTGGTAAATACGGTAGAATGCGGCCAAGGAAGCTATTGTTCGGCGCTGAGCTAGCGGCTCAAGGCTTCCCGTTACCTCCGGACAACCAATAATACGGATAGCCCGTCGCTGCATAGCGTCGAGAGCGTCCAGCAGATACTTCGCGGAGCCGTCCCAGAGGTGAGAGCAGTATTCGACGCAGGGTCTAATCTGCGTCTTGTACAGCAGACACCTCTGGTCCGGTGTAAAGAATCTCTTTACCTTATTCAGTATTCCTAGTTTCCGCGAAGCTAGCCCTATACATCTTTCGATGTAGTTTTTATTATTGAGCTCTCGACGAACGTCTATGCCAAGGATATCAAGGTTGTCCTTCATTGGTAATAATGCATTCTGAAGAGAGGGTAGGGGAAGGAAAGGGGATTTCTTCGCAGTAAATGCACACGCCTGTGTTTTGCGGGCATTGAACTCGACCAGGTTCTCGGTACCCCATTGAGAGATACTGTCGAGGTTACGGTCGAGATCAGCCACGAGTCGTCGTCTCTCCTCCTCAATCTCAGATCGCCCCGCCGTCGGACGAACCGAGTAACTCCCGTGCAGTGTGCTGTCATCTGCATAGCAATGAATGTTCCCGAGGGATAGCATATCATTGATATGCAGAAGAAAGAGAGTTGGTGATAGTACGGACCCCTGCGGTACCCCGGCATTCACTTGCAAGAAGCGAGAAGCCTGGCCATCGCAGAGGACCCGCACTCGGCGCTCGTTTAAAAAGCTGGCAATCCAGCTGCACAGTTGTGGAGGTAGACCATATGCCGGAAGCTTGGAAAGGAGCGAAGCATGCCAGACCCTATCGAAGGCTTTGGCGATGTCCAGGCTAATAGCCAAGGACTCGCCGTGCCTTTCCATAGCCCCACCCCAGACATGCGTTACGAATGCCAGAAGATCACCCGTTGATCGCTTTGGCCTGAAGCCGTATTGTCGATCATTGATTAGCGAGTGATCCTCTAGGAATTGCATGAGCTGCTTATTTATAAGGAGCTCAAGCACCTTGCAAATGACTGAGGTGACAGCTATGGGTCGATAGTTGCCTGGATCGGACCGATCCCCTTTCTTGGGGATCGGTTGTACGTTCGCCTCCTTCCAGACCTCCGGCACGAGCCCTGAAGAGTATGACAGGCGGTACAGACGCGTTAATACTGGAGACAACTCAGCTGCACATTTTCGTAGCACCACCGCCGGAATGCCGTCAGGGCCACTGGCTTTCCGCGTGTCGAGTGACCGCAGCACTGCCCGTACATCACATTGCCTGATAACAATATCAGGCATTGTGTGGCCACAGTTGGCGATGGCGGGGGGCTGCAGGCCACGGTCGTCGACCCGGGAATTAGCCGCAAGGTCTGCGAGCATATCCGCTTTCTCTTGGGCTTTGTGAGCCAGTGTTCCATCTGGGTAACGCAGCGGTGGCAGCGAGGGCTGACAAAAGTTAGATTGCACGGCTTTGGCCAGTTGCCAGAATCCACGGCTGCCCGTGGGATGGGAAGTGAGCTCCTGACCAAGCCGCGCGACGCGCTGGGCATCCGCTCTCTTAAAGGCCCTCTTACTCGACTTTGTGGCCCGGTTGTACGCTGCTTTGAGGTGGCCCACGTTTGGGTCGCGCACAGCCCGGGCCCTGATCCAGGCGCGATATGCCGACTGTTTTTGTCGAACAGCTTTGGCACAATCTCGCCCGAACCAGGGACGGGCTCTGCGGATACTGGCGACATCAGTGAAAGGGATGTAATAATCCATCCCTAAACTGATCTCGCCAGCAATAGCAGAAGCACTATCCGAAGGAGCCTTTCCTACAAAGCAGCGCTGGCTCCAGGGGACGGACGCAAAATAATCGCGTAGACCGTCCCAATCCGCTGACGAGTAGTGCCATAGTCGTCGTGACGTTTGCACAGGACGTGCAGGAGGTGACACCTTCATGCCAGCGTGAACAACACAGTGGTCGGAACTACCCAGTGGGGCTCCTACCGAAACACTGTACTGGGCTGGGCGACTCGTCAGCAGTAGATCCAGCAGAGCGGGCGCGTGATCTGACCTGTCTGGTATCCGGGTGATCCCGCATACCATCTGGGTCAGACCGTGGGAGAGAGCGAACGCATGGGCGGCTCTACCCGCATGATCAGTCTTGAGGGACCCCAGCCATTCAATGTGATGGCCATTGAAGTCCCCCAGAAACACTAGGTCAGCGTTCGGGAACCGCACCTGCGCTTCATCAGCCGTCTCGCTGAGGTACTGGAAGAGCTTTGTTGTCTCAGAATCCCCTGTGTGGGATCGGTAGACGCACACGTAGATCTGGCTCATAGAGCCATGGTCTACGTGCAGCCAAAGGACGGAATTGGAGGGGTTCTCTAGGCAGCGCAACCGGCGGCAGCAAACATCCGCCCTAACGAACACGCACACCCCGGCTTTGTCTCGAAATTGTTCCTCGATGACATAGCCGGGGTAACACAGGTAAGACGTGTCGTCAGGGCGGCGTATTTGTGTCTCCGTGAGGAACATCACAGCGGGCCGTGCCGTCTCAAGGTGGTGGTGGACGGTATCGAGGTTCGCATGGAGTCCACGGACGTTAGTGAACTCCACCTCGAAATGTGAAGTTGTGGGGTTTCCTAGGGCCGCTGTGTAACGTTTATTTCTTTTTTGTTGCACTGCCATTGTAGATTTTGAAGAAGAAGCGTGAAGACAGGGCGACATTTGGTGCAGCAGTAAGTGACAAAGCGCAGGGGCTAGCTTTGTCTAGAACCGTGTGGTTAGGTCGGAGCCGACCCGCCGGACGGAAGGGCTCCCAAACCCCCCTGATGCAAGGCCGCCGCTACCCCACACCGGTTACCACCCGGAGCGGCGATCCCACATCAGGATTATGCGCAACATGTGGGGCAGCCTCCTGGGGTGGTTGGCCCCAGGCGGGCCCCATGACTGTGTTGCGGGCGGCCGCGGCAACGCCGTTGCTAAGGGTCTCCCTGGCCGGCGAATCGACCCACACCACCCACACTAGACTCCGTTTCGCCCCCACTGGTCCCATGCCTGCTGCACCATACATCGCCCCGGGCCCGGCGGTGCAGCTGCTGAACCCCTAACGCAACCCAGCCTGGGCTGGGTTACTTGGGGGGCTTTAGCACAGCTGCACGGTGGTACCCCCCCGGACCAACACTGTTGTACCACCTGGTACCCACGTAGGGGCCGAAGCCACTCCATAGGTACCGTAAATTAACGAGCCTCGTCCGTTTATCAGCAGGTGCGCCACTAGCAGGTGAGGTCGCTGGGGCCCTATAGATGTTGGTAGAGCCCCTTTGCACCCAAAAAAGTACCTATTTGTTTAAACAAATGTTGGTCCCAGGTTGGTCCCATAAAAACTGAAGTAGCTGATGATATAGATATATTCGGCACATAGCGTCTTGATCTATTGGCGATATAATAGTAAGGCAATGTATCGTGATTATACAGGATGTATCAAAAGTAATGACCGTGGATATTTTTTTTGAGTAGTAATTTTGTAGTAACCAAGAATATCAATAATTTTCCAATTATAACCTCATCACCATAGCTCTATTTTCCATTCCACTCCTAATTACAAGTACCAATAATGTATTTCTTTTTTTGCTTTCTGAACAAAATTACGTATACTTTGTGATGATTGAGGACCGATTTGATTATAATCGTAGAGGTGCTACGTCGTAGGGGGTCTACGAGTTCTAATGACCCTTAGCCCTCTCTGCGGCTGACGGCTGAATATAAAAGGGATTGAATAAAATAAATGTAACTGGGTTTTATATTTGCAAAGTATTTTTTTTTTTAAATTGATATCTAACTACAGAACTTCAATATCGCCCATGGGTTGTGGAGGTCAGATGGCAGTCGCTTCAAGTGAAATATCGAAGTTCAGCCAAATCGCATTTAGTCTGGAAAGCCGACCCCAACTGCATTGGGAAAAGGTTCGGTGGATGATGATGATATTTTATTAAAATTGAATATTATTAAAATGTATATTAAATTATCGTAAGAATTAATTAGTAGCTTATGACTTGACTTACTTAAGGTCCTAAGTCCCTTAGATGGGGCAGAGGGCGTCCACAGTGCGTCGCCATCCCGTACGATCTTGAGCTTTACGCTTTAAGCCCTTCGCTGCGTTAAGCGGGTGCCCGTCGCGGGTGCCCGACGCGGATGTCCGTGCCGTGCGCCCGCCTGCCGGGCGCGGGTACACGCGACGGGCTCCCGTCTATCGCAGCGACGCTAGTATAATTTTGATCGCGCGGGTTGAAATGTATTATTTATTGATATATTACTTAACCAAAAGACGACGACGTGAACAAAGGCGTCAGCCAATCAGCCCATATGTCACGTCTAGACTGTTGTGTGGAGAATTTGTAACCAACTTATTTCAAAGACTGTACCAGCACGGCGCGTGCGACACGGATAATGGAGCGGCACTCAATGATTTTGTAGAAACAGACCCGCTCGCGTGCTCCGTCGCGCGTACACACAAAATATAATAAAATAAAATAACGTTTGTATCTTTGAAATTTTTAGCAAATTATTTAGATTCGTCAAAAGTTGGTGTGACTCTACCGAGGGTTCCAAAATGCAACGAGACTGAGAAGAGCCCTCAAGAATCTCAGTTCGGCTTTTTTCAAAATATTTCATCTTAAATCTAATACAGAGTTATTTAGAAAGGAGCAATTCGTGTTACAACCAGGCAGCCTTGTCATCTAAGAAATCATTAATACTATAATAAGCTTCATGGCACAATTTACTTTTTATTAGTTTTTTAAATTTATTGACAGATAAATTTGCTATTTCGGTTGTGTAAAATACCCCTACTATCATTACTATATATTTACCTATATATAACTATCTAAGTATCTAAACTAAGAAAGAAAGAAGGAAGAAAGAAAAGGACTATAAATAAATACAGAAAGAAAGAAAGACTAAGAAGAAGGAATACCTAGAATATGGAAGGAATTATATCTAGAATAAATTGAACATGGATTATATTTTTTTTTTTTTTCAATTCTGGACGGAGAATCTGAAATACATGGAAAGCTGCATTATAATCGTCTAAAATGATTATACTAGTCTATCTGATAAGATGATAGTATATCAACTATATAGTTCCATTTAGAATACCTATAATGTACTTCTAATATGAACTTTTACTGAAGATTGGCCAAAGTGATCGATCGTCTAGTGATTAGTGGTAGGACTCTACGTTGTGTCATAGCAAACCGGATTCTTTTTTGTGATTATGCGCTCAGAACTATAATGTAAGACCTAAATAGTGCTTCTAATTTCAACCCTAAATAAGTGAAGTTAATATCTTATAGTGATTCTAAATTATTTGTTAGACCTAACTAGTGCTTTTAATTTCCTAAACCTAGACAAGTTGTTCTAGTAACTCAGATTGTCCTATCAGTAATAGATGAAAGGTATTTTAGTGTCAATCGTGTACATAACCTAAAAGTGACATTAATATTGATAATATTATTCTGGATTACTGTAATAAATTATTAAAGCTTTAACAACAAGTGAGTATCTATTGATTTATAATAAGATATTGAATTATAGTGGTTATTATAGAACCTAGGGATGTAGCATACAGACTAGTTGCAATAATTAAATGTTTACCGAATGGTCATGATAATTAGGAGGGGTAATGGACTGTAGATAATTAGGTACAATGTGGGGTTGGAAAAGGTCTTTTACTGCCCCAGCCACGCAGAGACCGACTGGAAAACAACACATACACCATTTTTCCTCGTGAAGATAATTTTGGATGATGAAGCAGCTTGAACAGCTGATCACGAAGGGATTAGAACGAGTTCCAGATCCACAAAATTGATGTTAATATTATCAATAGGTAAGTATACCCAGTGATAGCCATAATAGTTCAGCTAGGAGTTATGCTTGGCAAGAACCTCCAAAGCTTATTGGTATATCTGAGATCATGTTCATACAAACAGTCTCATGAATTATAAAATAACGAATTGTAGAAGATCCGAGGATACATCTACCGTAGAAACCCTGATCCAATGATACATCAACTCTATCTCAATCTGGTCCAGTCAAGGAAATCCAGTGAGTCCGGAGCAGTGCTCAAATTCACAAGGGCTGCCCATGAAATACAATCAGCAATACACGATACAGTCTATCTCGTCTTGCCCTTAGGCCAAGAGAGTCCGGACCATCGGTAAGCCAAGTTGCAACCATGCCAGCAAAGTGGTTGAAGTTGTAAACATATGAATGTCCGTACCACAAACACTCAGATATACATCAAGATAGTTATCATTAATGTAACATAAATCCATTCTGAACTATTTTAGCAGATAGATACAAGTATTTAAGAATTAGCTTCTGGTAACCCGAGTAGGATTAATATAGGATGAAGGGATAAGTAAGTATGGATTTTATGATTATAGTTTATACATTTGCTTGACCACAATGGGAAAAGTAGGTATAATAAAACAACCATATTTATTGTAGAGTATTTATTGAATAATTACCTTCACCTATGTAGAATAGCCTTCTTGAAAATGTATTATGTAACTGTTATTTACATTCTACAGATAGATCAGAATAAGTACTATAAGGAGTGGGTAAGTTGGGTAGGAGTTCACTCAATATTCCATTGCTCCACCAAGTAATATCAAGCTAGTCTGACTTGGATATCGGAGTTCTAAACGAACCAGGCTGTTAGAACTACTTAGGTTTCTCTTATAAATTCCAATCTCCTCTGGTGAGACATAGCTCCGAGTAGACTGGAGGATACCCAGGTATGTTATAACCTTGAAAATATGCAAGCGCCAAACGCTTAGTAGACCAAGATTTAATCGATTTCTGAGATGAGCAAATACAGCTACATCTTCATGTATATCAACTGAAGCTTGTTCAGCATACCAGGAAACAATTTAACCCAAGATTAAATTGCTTCCATCTCAAACCATCCGCTATCCAAAATCTTACAAAATTGGAAATTCCTATAATAAAACACATGGGGGGTAGTATTATTCTGATACTATCATTCCATTAGCGGTTTCAATAATAAAGGTATGCGAGATGAATTCAAGAAGGAATTCCCACAGGCTTATGAACCAAGTTACCTCACCTATTACCATGATTCACCAAATATATAATTAGGTATCACACAGTAAAGGTTACTAATATAAATTAATTTAGTTTATGCCATCCTAGGCATAGCTCCGACAATGGACTGGTTTTACCAATCATTGCATGAAAGATTTGGCGAATATAGACACACTCAAGTATGCTAACATAATTTGTTTCAACCTCACCTAGGTGCTTCTGATTACGGACGAGGATTACCAATCATTACAGAAATGATATAGCGAAATGTGGTACACTAAAGTGTATATGTAATTCAGATCAATCCTCCTAGTGGTTTATGACTCTGTTCATACACCTCAGGTTCTTCGCTGGTTAGTTCAGGGTGGTCAAGCAACAGTATGAAATATAATATGTATATAGATAATATACAATAAAGATATTAGAATCAGTATTGTAATTATATTCAATTTTGGACAACTTTTCGATTCACAATATTCATTAATTAGGTAGGTAGGTAGGTTGATATGTAGTAGGTAGTAAGTATGATAATATGACCATTATTTACGGGTAGTTCCTACCACGCTTCCTACTTCGGTTCAAGACGATTTCATCAAAATTATCTCGTTAAAATTGGCTAAGTAGTGATTATTTAGTCATTACTACACGCACTAACAGAACTAATTAGAATTGACACTGGAGATTCGATTATGCTGTTACAGTCATTTAACTAGAATGTACCTAGAATGTTGTACGCCAGGACAATATAGAATATTTAAATAACGCTGGATGTCTATAAACTACACTAGATTTATCGCACCTATACATCCTCAATCTGAACAAAATGGACACTTATCTTACGACAATTACACTGAATCATGAATTTATCCTTACTTTATCGTTCATGTACGCATTCCGAGCCCTTAGACAAATTTTACCATAAATTTGACCATATTCATCAGATTACACGCTAAAACTCTAGAAATCATTCGTCAGTTCGTTGTCCATACGGTGTGACCAATTTCTAAATTATCAAAAATATGTGGGTAAACTTCATGACATTGGTAAATACATGGAGGGTATTTGGATAAAATAATTCACAACGATTTTAATAGAATGAAAAGATCTGACCTCAAAATGACGTCTTCCTCGACTCCTCGTTGCTCTGCAGCTGCATCTTGAATCACTTAAATTAGTGCTAGTCTCATAGCGCGGACTAGTATGCAGTTATCGCCAAGAGACCGGACTCAATCTCTTTCCCAAATGCAATAGATATAAAATATCTATTCATTTCTATCCCCAGAAGTCTTAGAAGCGATAAATGCTTGAGTAAAATGTGTGTGTATCCCTCTGAATAGAATCTGGCCAGGACTCTAAACAAAGGCGTATAATAAAATAAATACATATATATAATAAATAATTGTAGGGGTAGGTGTATTGTGCAGGTACCTAAGATACTCACATGTCGACGGTCGAAACGCGCACTAGGTGATACCGACCACTCAGAGGACAAGCAGAGTTCCGATACTATCGAAATTGCGAAAAGAAAAGAGGACGAGAATCCCGCACCCCCGTTTTTATAACCTTTTCCTAAACCACCTCCCATATCCGTATCATTCGTTCTTTTCCCGTAAAACTCATTCTATAACCTAGCAACACCGATCTACACTCTTTCCCACTTCCAACAATTCCAATAACCATTAACTAACTTTAAATCTTAATTATATAATCTAAACATACAGAACCCATTCAAATGTACCTAAATTCTAAATAAAATTAATAAATATAATAATGGTTTAGAATACCTCATTATCTTTCTCTAATAAAATTAATATTTATGAATAAGTGTTTTTGGAATATTCTAGTACGATCTCTAAAGAATTGTGAAAAGTCCAACGTTATGTCAATTAATTTACTATTTATCTAAATTTAGTGCCAAGAAATTTCATTCATACATGTATATTATTTCTAGCAATAATAACTTGATATAAACCTATCTGATATGTATTTCAACCACTTTTAAGAATATTAGGCTTTATGATGTATTCTAACAATACAATATTGTAACATTTTAATCTGTATTGAAGTTATTAATTTTGGTAATCTAAATTTTCTATCTAAATTAATGTTTATCTGGCTTCTACCTATTATTCTGATATCTACATAGATTCTACTTATAAGAACTTGTCACTCTTCATCATGGGACACCTCAAATTTGAAGAAACAATTGTAATGAATTGTTAAAATTTTGGTAAATTAATCTTTATTTTCTACCACTAAACTCCTAATATTTCCTACTTCCCTGCTATATTCTACTTTATATGTAGTCTACATTCCTCAGATATGTTAGTATTTCATAATAATTACAGGCATTAGCATAGCTTTAACAGATTGAATTTTCGCTATGTTACTGGACCAATATTTTTAAGTATAATGTGAATTTATCAATTCTTAAGCAAACTCATGTTTATAACTAACAGTGATACCTCATGAACTTATAGGAGTAGAATTTATCTCATTTTTAGCATATTCTTTTGGTTAAATGTGAATTTTTAAGATATTTTTATAGCTTACTTATCCTGAATTTTGAATGTTTGGGATTCAATGTTTCTACTACATAACTTAATTGGTACTTGGCATTCTAATTGAATTTACATAATACATAGTATATATTTACTTATTTAATAGATACATACATCAATAATAACTTGTATTCAAAATTATACCTAGGGTCTAAGTTAGACTAAATTGACTGTCTTTTCTATTCAATACTTTCATATTTTTGATCATAACTTTATTATTAATTGGAATTTTAATGTTATATTTTGAATGGTAGTCGTAGGTACTGGCACAATCAATATTCTAACATCAATCATTGCCAATCTATCAATAATTTGAAATCCAACATAAACCCTAATTCCCTTCCTAAACTAATATATGCCTTTCCAGATTTATGAATTCTACTTCTACATTGGCTATAAAGTGACAACTAATGAACCAATCACCCCTAAGGTACTGTGTCTTACTTATACTTACGTTTAATAACTAGACATGCTGAAAATAAGTAAATTATTAAAATTTAATAAATTGATTCATTTAAAATTTATAACTAGCGCTATCTAGTGATAATAGGATGAACTAAGTACTATTTGCTTAGAGAATATAGTGTATCCGACATTGATTTTTAAATGTAATTGTTAATTGCCAGCAGATGGCAGTTATAAATAATTTTTATCATATCAAAATGAGATTTATTCAATTAAGAATGATATTTTTTTAAGGGGTATTAAAACAATCGAATCTTATTATTCTTTATTTTATGTTTCCAATTTGAAGGTCTTCTTCAAGAAGAATTAGCGTTGCAGACATAAATTTATCATACGGATCTACTCGTGTGAGTAGAGATCCGTTACAGTTGGCAATGTATTGTACATTCGAATAAAGTTCCCCGCAAAAGAATTACTCACTTTATGAAGCCTAAATTTAGGAACAGCCAGTTTATCCTTATTTCTTAAGTTTAGATTATGATTATCACTATTTTTCACAAACTTACTTTTGTTCTTGTGGGTATACAATAAAATTTCATAAATATACTGTGAATACACTGTAAGGATGTTAATATGCTTAAACTTATCTCTTAATGACTCCCGAGACCCCATTCCATAGATAGTCCGGACAGCCCTCTTCTGCAACACAAAGATGCATTCAATATCGGCAGCGTTACCCCACAGTTGTATACCATATGTCATGATACTGTGGAAGTAGCTGAAGTAGACAAGACGCGCCGTTTTAATGTCTGTAAGTTGTCGGATCTTTTTGACAGCATAGGCTGCTGAACTAAGCCTGGCCGAAATTTTCCCGATATGAGGCCCCCATTGCAATTTGGAGTCTAACGTTATGCCCAGAAAGACAGTGTCATCGACCAATTCTATTATATCATCCCTAACCTTAACACTGGTTTTAACAAGTCTTACATTAGGTAAGGTGAATCTTACACATTTAGTTTTATTTTCATTTAATAATAAATTATTAGCACAAAACCAGTGGACTATCCTAGAGAGGGCAATGTTTACATCGTCAAGTTCGTGCTGTCCATGCGAAACTTAAATATTAAAGAAGTGTCATCAGCAAACAAAACTACCTCGTGGTCGTCTCTTATGAGGTGAGGAAGATCATTAATATATACTAAAAAAAGAAAAGGTCCCAAAATTGAACCCTGCGGTACCCCATTGGTACAGGAGAACCAGGTGACTGTTTACCATTGATCACTACTTTCTGGACCCTATCACTTAAGTAAGAATTGACGAAATTCAAGGCCGTCCCCCGGATTCCGTAATGATCAAGTTTCTTAATTAAAGTCTGGTGCGGAACGCAATCGAAGGCCTTAGATAAGTCACAGAATACACCATAAGCATCATACGACTCATCCCAGGCCCTGTATATACACTCTAATAATTTACACGACGCGTGTCCCGTAGCACGCGACGCGGGGCCCGCTGCCCGCGTCGCATGCGACGGCTATCCGCCTCACGCAGCGCTGCTCTTGAAATTACATTAATCAAGCACGCGGAGCGGACACCCGCGACGGGAACCCGCTTAACGCAGCGAAGGGCCTTACTTCGCTCCAAGTCTTCTCTAATGCCTTCGTTTCTGTAGCAATAGTCGGCCGTCAGGTCTGTTTTGGGCGACCACGTTTATACTTTCCTTGGGGGTTCCAGTCGAGAGCTTGCCCCGGTATATGATCCTGGTCCCTTCGGAGAGTATGGCAAGTCCGAGTTGGAATATGAATCTAATGAAACTTTACACTACGAAATCAGGTTACTGTACGGTACTGACAGAGATAAAAGCATAATAAATGTGAAAAATAAAATACTTTTCTGCATTCAATCATTAAGCTTATATCCCTGGGTAGGCACATGTGCATTACAAACCCACATTGGACCCATTGGGGCTAGCCTATTGCCGTTACGGGGCTATTGAAAATCCAAAACTACTCTGTAATTCAAGCCAGAATTCCAATAGCCAGTATAGATGTTACACACTTCGCAGTCCGAGAATCTTCAATCAGCTGGATTAAAATAAGATAATATCTATAAACAACGAGTACTAACAAATGAGTAGGCCACTGTTTACTAAACTCTAAGGATCGATTACAAGCCGAGATAAGGATCAAAACCGACTTTCAAACAATAAATCCATGTTGAGAAGGGTAAAACAAAGTTGAAAAGTTTTCTTCGAGCCCAGTTTCTAATGATAAGTACGAGTATAAGTAAACGCCTATTTTACATGCTCAAGAGTAACATTAATTTGTTAGATACCTGAATATTATAATGAAGGTATAAGTTTAATTATAGCACAAAGCCCCGACGGTCAATGCAATAGTGATTTTGTAGTGTAGACGGTGTAGTGGTCACTAGCAAGCGCAGTGTGGGGTGACCACCTACCTGATGAACCGACGGCCTAGTAAAAAAACGCTGGGTCTCGTTGGATGCAGGTGGCAAAGGACCGGTCACTCAGGAAACTCATTAGATAGGCCTATGTTCAGCAATGGACTCTGATAGGCTGAAATTATTATAATCAGTTATAGACGGGTGTCGCTCATTACCGGACGGGATACGGATCAGGCACTGACACTGTCATAAAATGTATGGATCAGCCCGGTCTTTTTTTTAATAATCTATTTATTTATATAAAGCCATACAACCAAGATTTCTTACAACAGATAGTATCACATGTAAAAGGCTTAAATACACTCATGATCAAGGTCTAGTATAATTCATCCCTAAACCTACTTCTTAAGTTGATTTGGTATTGACTATTTTCAACGCACACACACCAAATCACATTATTATCTCCGAATCCGAAGGGGTAACCAGAGGCGTTTAATACACCAAAATTTCGCCATTTACTTTGTTAGTCGCTCGTAACAGGAAGCATGCAGTTTTCAGGTACTTATAAAGATAATTTGCCAGAGCTCAGTTATTGTTGTTGAGCCAATAGCGATGATATATTTTCATACATTACAAAATTATATCCAATGCCCAAGTCACGTGTTCCGTGTCAGCATTACACCAAACAAGTGGCTCTTTCAGGAAGATCAATTTATAAATGAGAAAAACCCTAATCGGTATGAGGTTATCCCCATTTTACTCACACCAATAGTAAATACAATTTTGCACTGGATTCTGTGGAAATAAACCAAGATGGTTATAGGTTTGTGACACATTTTGAGAAAGATATATTCTTTACTACTACATGATTTAATGAAGAAAGATATTTTGTTTGTCACCAATAAACTTAAAAGTTTTTTTTTTTTTTTTTTTTTTTTATATTTGGTTCGCCAAATTGACGCCGCCCGCCTGGTGGTAAGTCGTGACGACGTCTAGCGATTGTGGGCCACTCTCACAGCACACATTACTATTGAGAGTGGCCCTCAACTTGACGACCTACTGATGTGCCTCTTCACGCTCCGCCTAAAGAACCCAGGATTATATGTGGGAGGAAACACGTGCACAGGCAGGGCGTTCCAGGCCACTATCATTCGGCAGAGAAACGAACGTTTAAAACGTTCGGTTCTCGCGAACATGCTATCCACTGTGTGGGGGTGGCATCTCTGCCCGGCACGAGTCGTTCGGGATCGGAAGGAAGAGGGTGGGATCAGATTGAAGAGCTCTTCAGAACACTCGCCGTGGTAAATACGGTAGAATGCGGCCAAGGAAGCTATTGTTCGGCGCTGAGCTAGCGGCTCAAGGCTTCCCGTTACCTCCGGACAACCTATAATACGGATAGCCCGTCGCTGCATAGTGTCGAGAGCGTCCAGCAGATACTTCGCGGAGCCGTCCCAGAGGTGAGAGCAGTATTCGACGCAGGGTCTAATCTGCGTCTTGTACAGCAGACACCTCTGGTCCGGTGTAAAGAATCTCTTTACCTTATTCAGTATTCCTAGTTTCCGCGAAGCTAGCCCTATACATCTTTCGATGTAGTTTTTATTATTGAGCTCTCGACGAACGTCTATGCCAAGGATATCAAGGTTGTCCTTCATTGGTAATAATGCATTCTGAAGAGAGGGTAGGGGAAGGAAAGGGGATTTCTTCGCAGTAAATGCACACGCCTGTGTTTTGCGGGCATTGAACTCGACCAGGTTCTCGGTACCCCATTGAGAGATACTGTCGAGGTTACGGTCGAGATCAGCCACGAGTCGTCGTCTCTCCTCCTCAATCTCAGATCGCCCCGCCGTCGGACGAACCGAGTAACTCCCGTGCAGTGTGCTGTCATCTGCATAGCAATGAATGTTCCCGAGGGATAGCATATCATTGATATGCAGAAGAAAGAGAGTTGGTGATAGTATGGACCCCTGCGGTACCCCGGCATTCACTTGCAAGAAGCGAGAAGCCTGGCCATCGCAGAGGACCCGCACTCGGCGCTCGCTAAAAAGCTGGCAATCCAGCTGCACAGTTGAGGAGGTAGACCATATGCCGGAAGCTTGGAAAGGAGCGAAGCATGCCAGACCCTATCGAAGGCTTTGGCGATGTCCAGGCTAATAGCCAAGGACTCGCCGTGCCTTTCCATAGCCCCACCCCAGACATGCGTTACGAATGCCAGAAGATCACCCGTTGATCGCTTTGGCCTGAAGCCGTATTGTCGATCATTGATTAGCGAGTGATCCTCTAGGATTTGCATGAGCTGCTTATTTATAAGGAGCTCAAGCACCTTGCAAATGACTGAGGTGACAGCTATGGGTCGATAGTTGCCTGGATCGGACCGATCCCCTTTCTTGGGGATCGGTTGTACGTTCGCCTCCTTCCAGACCTCCGGCACGAGCCCTGAAGAGTATGACAGGCGGTACAGACGCGTTAATACTGGAGACAACTCAGCTGCACATTTTCGTAGCACCACCGCCGGAATGCCGTCAGGGCCACTAGCTTTCCGCGTGTCGACTGACCGCAGCACTGCCCGTACATCACATTGCCTGATAACAATATCAGGCATTGTGTGGCCACAGTTGGCGATGGCGGGGGGCTGCAGGCCACGGTCGTCGACCCGGGAATTAGCCGCAAGGTCTGCGAGCATATCCGCTTTCTCTTGGGCTTTGTGAGCCAGTGTTCCATCTGGGTAACGCAGCGGTGGCAGCGAGGGCTGACAAAAGTTAGATTGCACGGCTTTGGCCAGTTGCCAGAATCCACGGCTGCCCGTGGGATGGGAAGTGAGCTCCTGACCAAGCCGCGCGACGCGCTGGGCATCCGCTCTCTTAAAGGCCCTCTTACTCGACTTTGTGGCCCGGTTGTACGCTGCTTTGAGGTGGCCCACGTTTGGGTCGCGCACAGCCCGGGCCCTGATCCAGGCGCGATATGCCGACTGTTTTTGTCGAACAGCTTTGGCACAATCTCGCCCGAACCAGGGACGGGCTCTGCGGATACTGGCGACATCAGTGAAAGGGATGTAATAATCCATCCCTAAACTAATCTCGCCAGCAATAGCAGAAGCACTATCCGAAGGAACCTTTCCTACAAAGCAGCGCTGGCTCCAGGGGACGGACGCATAATAATCGCGTAGACCGTCCCAATCCGCTGACGAGTAGTGCCATAGTCGTCGTGACGTTTGTACAGGACGTGCAGGAGGTGACACCTTCATGCCAGCGTGAACAACACAGTGGTCGGAACTACCCAGTGGGGCTCCTACCGAAACACTGTACTGGGCTGGGCGACTCGTCAGCAGTAGATCCAGCAGAGCGTGCGCGTGATCTGACCTGTCTGGTATCCGGGTGATCCCGCATACCATCTGGGTCAGACCGTGGGGGAGAGCGAACGCATGGGCGGCTCTACCCGCATGATCAGTCTTGAGGGACCCCAGCCATTCAATGTGATGGCCATTGAAGTCCCCCAGAAATACTAGGTCAGCGTTCGGGAACCGCACCTGCGCTTCATCAGCCGTCTCGCTGAGGTACTGGAAGAGCTTTGTTGTCTCAGAATCCCCTGTGTGGGATCGGTAGACGCACACGTAGATCTGGCTCATAGAGCCATGGTCTACGTGCAGCCAAAGGACGGAATTGGAGGGGTTCTCTAGGCAGCGCAACCGGCGGCAGCAAACATCCGCCCTAACGAACACGCACACCCCGGCTTTGTCTCGAAATTGTTCCTCGATGACATAGCCGGGGTAACACAGGTAAGACGTGTCGTCAGGGCGGCGTATTTGTGTCTCCGTGAGGAACATCACAGCGGGCCGTGCCGTCTCAAGGTGGTGGTGGACGGTATCGAGGTTCGCATGGAGTCCACGGACGTTAGTGAACTCCACCTCGAAATGTGAAGTTGTGGGGTTTCCTAGGGCCGCTGTGTAACGTTTATTTCTTTTTTGTTGCACTGCCATTGTAGATTTTGAAGAAGAAGCGTGAAGACAGGGCGACATTTGGTGCAGCAGTAAGTGACAAAGCGCAGGGGCTAGCTTTGTCTAGAACCGTGTGGTTAGGTCGGAGCCGACTCGCCGGACGGAAGGGCTCCCAAACCCCCTGATGCAAGGCCGCCGCTACCCCACACCGGTTACCACCCGGAGCGGCGATCCCACATCAGGATTATGCGCAACATGTGGGGCAGCCTCCTGGGGTGGTTGGCCCCAGGCGGGCCCCATGACTGTGTTGCGGGCGGCCGCGGCAACGCCGTTGCTAAGGGTCTCCCTGGCCGGCGAATCGACCCACACCACCCACACTAGACTCCGTTTCGCCCCCACTGGTCCCATGCCTGCTGCACCATACATCGCCCCGGGCCCGGCGGTGCAGCTGCTGAACCCCTAACGCAACCCAGCCTGGGCTGGGTTACTTGGTGTGCATAAACCTTTTTTATTTAATGCTATCTCATCACCGCAGCTCCACCCACGTAATATATTCTCGTTCCCGATTCCCTTGGGAACACATTACCGGGATATAAAGTTGCCCATGTTACTCGAGGATAATGTAGTTACATATCAGTGAAAGAATTTTCAAAATAGGTCCTGTAGTTACCGAGCCTTTTCAATTCAAACAAACATGCAAACAATCAAATCTTTCCTCTTAATAATATTAGTATGGAAAGTGTACCACGTGGGCGAAACCTACCTACGTAACTATATGCAATTTTCACACACACACACACACACACACACACACACAAATTAAAGCCTTGCGATGAAATGTTGATGAAAGGCAACAAAATTTTATGTACCAGCCGCTATGGCACAGCCAATTAAAGTCCTGGGCATCTCGGACTCGTTAGGTAAGTATTTTTTGTATCCATATTGCTTCCGAGAACAGAGTTACAAAATCACAAACCACAGATCCATTTACACATCTCACTCACCCACTTTATCAGTCACACTTTTACTACCTCATGTTTATGTATTTTCAATAAGCGAACATCACCTACTATTTCACTCAATATGCTGATCCAAAAACTTTTTGCGGTGGGGCTTAAGATAACAAACAAAAGTAATAAATGGGATTGGAAATAGTTCTATCTATGTCAAACAAGTAAAGTCACAGCACTGATACGCAAATAGGCTGTAGTCTTACGGTAGTCAGTTACAGATTATATATTTATTTTATCAGCCGTCTCGTAGGTATAAGATTGATAGTTAATTCACTGGATAGCTGTTGTTTTTGTCTATACTTAATCATCACTATCTAAGAATAAGAATTGGCATACAACGTGGCAATGCTGGTAGCCTTCTGGGAACATTGCCAGTCGCGACGGGGCGGAGAAGTTCTTTGACGTCTGTATATTTTTTTCTTTTTAAATTCCGGGGCCCAAGGCCGCGGCCGCTCTTACGACCGTAGCCGGGCGTCTCTGGTTACAAGCAGAACGTATTTCCAGTGGCGCCCGGCGGACTTTGACCACCTCTGTGGTCTCTGGGGGGGTTAGGTCGGGATGAGAATCCCGCGTCGTTGGGGTTGGGTTCTATCCCGCGTCAGTGAGTGAATCTCGTTGCGTGCTCTGGGGCAAGGGCCCCGCAGCACGCAACCCTTCTAGCCTGCTTCTGTAAGGACGGCGGGTGGCGATCCCGCCGTCCTCAGGCCCCGATCATGGAGGTCGATGGTCTTAGGCGTAGATAAGTCTGCGGCGCCCTCGCCGTTGACTACGGAACTCGGCGGGGAGGGTACGCTCCCTCTGCATCTCGGCCGCCTCCTTCGCGAGCATAACTTGCTCACAGAAGGACACGGCCGCGTTCCACCTACTCCCGGTCGAGACCATGGCTTGAAGCATGGTCTCCAGCGAGAGGGTATCCACGTCCAGACTCACTACGATGTCCTGGCCCTGACTCGCCCACGCTGAGCACTCCACCAACGTGTGGAGTGCAGTGTCGTCGTCGGAAACCTCGCAGTGTTGATACCTTGGTGTGACCTCACGATGGATGCGAAACAGATAGCTACCGAAGCATCCATGCCCGGTAACGACCTGCGTCGCACGATACGTGAGGTCTCCATGCTGCCTCTGCAGCCAATCGTTCATGATCGGTCTCACCGCCGCGATGATGGTGGTACCCCACTTGAGTTGCTCAAGTCGCACCCTCCATGACTCCATGAGATCCTGGCGGAGCTGGGATCGCTGGTCCTCGATTTCTCGAGACGCAGGCCTGCGGTCCCGTTCCAGCGCCTCCTTGCGCCATTGGAACAATGACGCAAGGGCTCTCGCTTCCAGGTCCGATGGATGACGTCTGTATATAGTGTAAATTTTAGTGTGTATAGTACTGATATAGTTTTTAGTAAGTGTAAATAGTATTTTCTTCTAATGTTGATTTTCTTTCTTGTAATTATCATTTGTAAATTAAAAATAAATATTTATTACCAATAAAAAGCTCACTATCACTTCGCTACATATTATAAAACAAAGTTGCATCCGTCCGTATGGTATGTATGCTTAGATCTTTAAAACTACGCAACGGATTTTAATGCGGTTTTCAACAATCGATAAAGTGGTTTTCGGGGAAAGTATATTACGGTATATCGAGCCATTATCGCCAAATTATCGTAAGTGACATTTTTTCAAAAAACCTTTTTATATCGAAATCGACATTTTAAACCATAACGGATCGTACTCTATTGACATTTCCCGCCTAAATTCATTATTTTTTGACATATAGCAAAAGCTAATTTTATGTTAACCGTAACAATTTCTTAAATATTAATGTAGGCGACAATATCAATTTTTATCGCAAATTCATTTAAAATCTGAAAATTATATCGCAACCGACCCGACTTGTTATCGTAACCGTCATAGTGCATGACGATTGTATCGTTCACTATAAACAAAGTACCTGAAACAAGATTTTTTTAGTCCGCAGCCCTGGGCCGCGGCCGAAACTACGGCCATTGCCGAGCGCCTCCGGTGGACACTGAATCCCGCATCCCGTATCTTTGGGGTCGGGTTTTATCCCGCGTCGGAGAGTGCGGGCGTGCGTGGGGTGAAGCCCCACAGCCCGCAGCCCTTCTAGCCTGCTTCTGTAAGGACGGTGGATTGCTTATCCACCGTCCTCAGGCCCCGATCATGGAGGTTGATGGTCCTGGGCGTAGTCACGTATGCGGCGCCCTCGCCGCACACTTCGGGACTCAGCGGGGAGGGTACGCTCCCTCACCCTACACGCCTCCTTCACGAGCATAACCTGCTCGCAGAAGGAAACGGCCGCGTTCCACTGGCTCCCGCTAGAGACCATGGCTCGTAGCATGGTCTCCAGTGAGAGGGTATCTACGCCCAAGCCCACAACGAGGTCCTGGCGCTGACTCGCCCACGCTGAGCATTCCACCAGCGTGTGGAATCCCGTGTCTTTGCCGGAAGCCTCGCAGTGTTGACACGCATGTGTAATCTCACGATGCATGCGAAACAGATACTCACCGAAGTGTCTGTGACCGGTGATGATCTTTGTCGCACGATACGTAAGGCCACCGTGCTGCCTCTGCAGCTACTCCTCCATGATCGGTCTCACCGCCGCGATGGTAGTGGCTCCCCACTTTGGTTGCTCAAGTCGCACCTTCCATGTCTCCATGAGATCCTGGCGGGGTTGGGACCGCTGGGCCTCGATTTGTCGAGACGCAGGCCTGTGGTCCCGCTCAAGCGCCTCCTTGTGCCATTGAAACAATGACGCAAGGGCTCTCGCTTCCAAGTTCCATGGAGGGGTTGCGGCTAAGAGACAGCCTCTAGGGAGATCTTGCGGTACCATATTATTGTTCTAACGGCCAAGGTCCTCAACGATCTGTGTAAAACAGCAGCGTTGTTGGCCGTCAGTCTCGGTGCCCATACGAGAGCCCCTACACGGCCATACTCCGCACGAACCCAGGTACAGTCTCCTGCAGGAAGCGTTGGGTCCCTTTAAGTTTGGGGACCAAACTTGGGAAGTGTGGTCTGAAGTTCCACTGGCTATCGAGTACGAGCCCCAGCTACTTCATTGTGGGCTCGATGCCGATGCTAACGCTCCTACATTTATGCTAGATCCTGGAGGTGACCCGCGCCAAGTTTCGTGAAAACACAGAGCCTTGGACTTATTCAGTGTCACGTCCAGTCCCAGCCGTCGTATCCGACCCACGACTTCAGCAACCCCAGTCGTGACCTTGAGTGTTGCCTCCTGGTGCGTTGCTCCCCGCGCCGTGACGAGGGTATCGTCAGCGTAACAAGTTACGCTGACGCACTCAGGCAACGCACCCCGCAACACCCAGTCGTATCCGATGCTCCACAGGAGAGGCCTTAGGACCGACCTCTGAGGAACACCGCACGACACATTTCACCGAGCTGGCCCGAGCCAGCTAGGGTAAGTTATAGCCCTCTCGGCTAAATATGCCTCGACAATACGACGGAGGTAGAGAGGCACTTCTTGGTATACCAGTGCCTGCCTAACGCAACTCTAGGGTAAGGTGTTAAAGGCGTTGGCGATGTCAAGAGACACCGCCAACTCCACCTCGCCCTGCGAGACCTTCTCCGCCAGGGTCTTCACGCGCATGATCGCGCTCACGGTGGACCGTCCCCGACGGAAACCGTACTGGTTGTCCGCCAGGTCTGGGCCCACACGCGTGAGATGCTCGACGAGGCGTTTCGCGATAATTCGCTCAAAGAGCTTACACATTTCGCCGAGCAGCACGATCGGCCGGTAACCGGACGGCGAGTCCACCAGCCGCCCCGGTTTCTGGATCAGGACCAGTTTCCCCGTCCTCCACCCCTTGGGAAACTGGCCCCTTTCGAGGCATGCGCTGAAGAACCCCCTCAGTCGAGGCCCGGATTCCTCGAGGGCCAGGAACCATACACGGCCCGGAATGCTTTTGGGAACGTCGTCTTCGCTGCTGCTATCCGCATTGGGCGTCTGTTCCTGCGCGCTCGTCGGAAACAGAGAGCCCAAGACTCCCTCCAGCCGATCCGGCTGGAGACTGGGTCAGTAGGAGCGCCCTTTTAGGTCACTTGTCATACCTTAAACATGTAAAATATAATATTTTAATACATTTTTATTTATTATTTCAATTAAATAAATTTAGGTTCACCTGTTAAAATACTATCAAATGTAGGAATTTTCATTGAAAAATAGATAAATTCACTTATTTTATTATTATTACGACATAGTTTATCTCAGACGCCTTTATGGTTTTTCCAGTGACAGGGAAATTATCGTAGGCGCCAAAAATACCACAAATCTCGAAAATTTTATATTTTTTTTTTGGTATAATTAGTTATCGTCAAAAATTATGACTGGGGTAAATTTCATTTCAATAGCACAACTATTGCCTGAAATATTAAAAAAAAACACCTCCGTTAAATTTGCTTTTTGTCGCTTACGCTAAGTCGGCGGTAATGGCTCTATATATAATTTGTCAAGCAGGCGAAGCTGCGGGCGTCAGCTAATATAAAGAAGTCAAGGTTTGAAGATTTTAAAAATTCTGTTTCTGTTACAAGCGGAGCTTTGCATTTGTGTGAGTGCAGTGTACGTGAACGTATATGTGACCTCTTTTACACACACGTGTATTGTACAGCTACAAAAAGAGTTTTTACTCTATTTTTCTCGACTTGGTCACTCACCACAAATGCAAAGCTCCATTTACGCCTCGCGACCCAACGGTAGGTATTTTATCTGAGAGCTATATGTTACTTTTAAACCGGTAATGTATGAGAATTGGCTATTTATCTAACACAGGTGTAGTGTATAAAAGTAAACATAACTTGTATTAATTAGAAAATGAGATTCTACAATCTGCATTGCCAATTTAATTTTAAATTAAACCTACACGAAAGTTACATACTCTTGGAATGATCTCGTAAACCGCTGGCATAGAAAAGTTTAAAATATCAGAATATAAGGGGACTAAATTGCTTCGTATCTTAATGAATATAAAACACGTAATCAGAACCTCTTTTAACTTTATAAAAAAATGTGATGCTGAAATGAAATTTAAATATAGTGCTGGCCGAGAATAAAATATATATTAAAGTGAGTTTGTGCTGACACAATAATTGGGTGAGTTACCCTACAAATTGAATTATCTGTTGAGAACGTGCACGACGTCAGGACCAATGGCTTCAATAAGCTGCACGGTTTATAAACGAAATAGACCAAATTAATTGATTTTCACAAACTTTGACTTTTTTTTTTATTCTTACTATAATGTACTTCTAATTTTGGTACGTTTTGTTTGTTTTCTCTGCAGTTCTAGCTATCATCTCTCTAGCGATCGTCGATTGTCAGGGGTCCCGGGTACGCCTTCGTCAAGATCATTTTTTTGGGAAGCTTGGTAAATTTGAGTTAAGCATTTTTTTGCTAAGCTTGGATAGTAAAAATAATGCTTTTTTTGCAAAACCGCTATTTAAACAATAAGTTGGGTTTGAATTAAAGTGTTCGTAATAAGTGATGTTGTTCTTTCTATGATTTTCACACACACACACACACACATACGTAATCGTGCCGGTTTCCCCGAGGGTATAGGCAGAGGTATATTAATAAACCCACATTTTGTAATTTATTTGATGTCGCACGTAATAGGGATTTTTTTTCAAGTCACCCCCTTTTACATCCAATGCCGGGCGTCCCTGGTAATCTGGCATTTCCAGTGGCGCCTGATGGACGTAATAGGGGCCGAAAGACAACTACAGTTTTGGCTAAAGCTGCATTCGTCAATCGACTTGCCATTGTTGTTATATGAAAAGCACAGAGAAAACACACTGTCTTCCAAGATTCGTTCTTACGGGTTCAGATTGCCTGAAATAACTTTTTTGTTATAGTTTAGTAGGTACAATAAAATACAACAATGTTAATGGTATGTAGTATGCTTACTTTATAACTGTGTAGGTACTACAACTACAACGTTGTAACGCGTTTTATTATCATTTCTCTTTTCAGTTTCATTAGTTTTGTATTATTAGTCCGTGACACCCAGGACTTTAATTGGCTGTGCCATAGCGGCTGGCACGTAAGATTTTGTTGCCTTACATTAACATTTCATCGCAAGGTTTCAACATTTTGGACATAACCCATTATAAATGTGCCCGGTGACGGCAATAGGCTTGGGCCCTATTACGTGGGACTAAAAATACTGGTAAATTGTGGGTGTGTAATGCACCTCTGCCTACCCCTTCAGGATATGGGCGTGATGTGTGTGTGTGTGTGTGTATTATGTACCTACATATTTCTCTCTCGCCTATAAATATTTGTACCCGGTATTTAGCAAAACTATAGTAAAAAGAGAATGAATCTACAAACGACAATTAAAAAAAATACTAGCTGAACGACGTGAAACAATAGGCATCACAAGCGGTACGCTGATAGTCCCATGAGCATTATGATTCTATCTAAAAAAGAACAAAAGGATTAAAAATCGACTTGCAATAAAATTGCTACGGAATAGAGGTGTCTCTAGTGAATAAAATTGTACCTACTATTTTTAATTCTGTAGTTTAAAGACTAGAGTTTCATTTACCTACTAAGTACGCGCCTTTCAGACGTGTTCACGATACATAACAACTGGCGCGGTAATGCCATACATTTTAACTTAAGAGCCATTTCACAAAATGCGCCGTCTTAGTACGGTGCCTACTTGTGTATCGTAATTTATTGTAATTTCGATTGAAGTTAAATCAATATTTTGACAAAGTATATGCAAGAATTTCCTATATTACTGCAGAAATCGGTTCTCTAATGAACGTAGTTTATTTTGGAATAATTTTATTTTTGTAATTACTATGTATTTAAACTAAAAATCACGATCAAATTGCGATGTTAAACTCAAAAATTGTCGGAATGGTTTATTTTTTGACTAAATAATTGTAATACAATTCAATCATCTGTTACATTAAATGACGATTAAAATATATATCCAATGCTTTGTGTATTTTTTTAAACTCAATTTATAAGTAAGGAGCTCTAAATATTAGAAATTCGTGCGAAAACGTGAAAAGGCTCTTAAGGACCTTCGTGCAAATTCGATGCCTTGTCGTGCCCCCTAAAGCATCTTCCTTTTGTTTTATTATCTACCGGGATGCTCGAAGACTAAAGTAGAAGGTTCCAAAGAACTCTGATAGACTTGGTAGACAAGGGCCCTGACTTTGTTTGAGAATCATGATTCCTTCTGGCCTAGTAAACGGACACGCTAAAAATGGCTTATAAGAGCCCTTACACGTTAGTTTATTTCAGTTAAGGTGAGGTTGAATCGTATCGTACGCAATGGTAACAGGGTTTAATAGCTCACAGAAATAACTCGAATATCTATATATAGAAGTATCTATATGTACAACTAAGTTACGAATAAAGAAAGTACTTCAAGTGTGGAGAAGGTATGTACCACAAAAATGAAATGATTTTCATAATTTTATTGTAGCACTTTGTTGGCGCAGTAAATACACATATTCTTGCAAAATTTCATCTTTCTAGAACTAAGCGTTTGGGAGGAAAGCCGATGACGGACAAACGGACCGATATGACGAAACCATAACGGTTCCAAGACTTGCACTATGGAAGCCTAAAAAACAGTAAAGGACAACAAAGTTTGAACCAAAACATATTATATAAGTATTTCTATTATAATAAATCCAATAGTGATGATGATTGAAATATGATTTTAGATATTATGCGACTCCGAAAGTTAAGCCTCCGTCCCCATATTTACAATTGTCCAATTCAAAAGTTTTATTGTAAAGCTCATCGCAATTCTTACTTTGTTTACAAAATAAACTTGTCGTTGAAATTGGAAAGCAAAAAACTTTTTGAAAGAAGATAGGTAAATCGATTTATGTAAAACAGATAGGGCTTTTTGTATGTAAATATTTGTTGATTTCCCAGAGGTTGAAATAATGGTGTGTTTATTGAAATGAGGACATTGATTATAATCCTAATCAATAAACACACCATGGCTTTTAGTAATTACATATTATGAATATTTATTTAACCCCTTTATGTAATTTACAACACAAAGAAATCATGTCAAAAATGATTGGATCAAGGTACGAGTACCTACATAGGTACCTACTCGCTTTTTGACGTGACGAAGTCTTAAGGTGCGTCCAAATATTGCGCGGCAAGAGCGCGGCAGCAACACGCGGCATGGCCAGGACACAAGTCTGCCGCGCTCTAGTTAGGACAATCCGACAAATGTTTGCGCGGCAATATGCGAGACACGCCGCGGCTATTAGGGCTATTTCGTCCCAAAGGTTTTCGCGTTTATTTTTATTAAAATATTCTTTATGTTGAGGATTCCACAACTCCTTAAAATTAAATGAGCCATATAATTCAATTAGTCTAATTGATGTTTCATTGTCCATTTTTGTGAAGCGCAAACACATCCAGACACGATTACCAACGAACGATACTGAGCAATGTTTACGCGCTCGCAGCTGCCGCGCGCGGCAACTGTCCAACTGTAGCGCGGCACGCCGCGCGCACTTGCCGCGCAATATTTGGACGCACCTTTATAATTCGATGGAGCTGGCTGCACGCCCGAAAAAACGTGACGTCATGAGGCGTTCCATTTAGGGCTTGAAGTGCAAGCGAGAGCGCGGAACGAGCGACAAAGAGGCACAATCGGCCTCCGCGTTCGGCAGTTATCACGTTCAACTATCGTCAGTAAACCGACTGACAACCGATTTTTTACCAACGTACTGGAAGTACGAAGAATAATTCATATTTTTTCCAGTAATATAGGTAGGTACCTAGTCATAATTTGCTTTTAAAGACCTTAATTTTTTTTGGTTTAATAGGTAGGTACTATTATTTTAATTTACAGTACAATTTGTTATCTTAGTAGTCCCAGTGCTGAAGTGTAGCATGTGTCTGTGTAATACACAGAAATCCAATGAGGAATGTATGAGATAAAAGGAAACATACTGAGCCAAGTCAGGCCTTGATTAAATTTCCTGTAAAATAAATATGATACGTATAACGTAATATATACCTATATGAGGACAAAAATGAAAACACGAGATACAAAACCTAAAGTATATTTTCGGCATGATAAAAGTAGGACAGAAAGTGAACACAATTGTCTTAGGTCTGCTTATATTATTATACTAGCTGTTCGTCGCGGTGTAGTATAGTTTTCTCATTCCCAGTTCCCGTGGAAACATATTACCGGGATAATAAGTAGCCTTTGTTACTAATGGATAATGTAGCTATAATAAATCAGTTAAAGAATTTTCAAAATCGGATCAGTAGTTACGGAGTCAATTCGCTTGAAACAAACAAACGAATCTTTCCTCTTTATAATATTAGTATAGATAAGCCTATAAAAAAAGTGAATATAAAAGATAAACAAATGTAATGTAAGGAGCCTCCTAACACAAGCATATTTTGCTTAAAAGGAGATTCTAGAATCAAAAATTATAAACTTTATTCACACAATAAATTTATTCACCTGATAAGGATGTGAAATTGTTTCTCGACAACTATATACCCAACCAATTTTCATGATTTTTTCACTCAAAAATCAAGCATTATCAGGAGCAGGTTTCGTTCGAGACCGAATTTTGATTTAGGACCGTCAAAAAAAGTTATTGACCAAAAATATGTCAATAACCGCTTTTCATGATTTTTTCACTAAAAAATCAAGCATTCTCAGGAGCAGGTTTTGTTCGAGATCGAATTTTGATTTAGGACCCTCAAAAAAGTTATTTACATATTTTTGGTCAATAACTTTTTTGAAAACCTGCTCCTTATAGATTGATAAATGCCTTAATAGAAATAGTCGCTTCGCTCAATTGCATGCTGCAGCAAGGAGGCGCTGGAGCGGGACCACAGGCCTGCGTCTCGAGAAATCGAGGCCCAGCGGTCCCAACTCCGACAGGATCTCATGGAGACATGGAAGGTGCGACTTCAGCAACCAAAGTGGGGAACCACCACCATCGCGGCGGTGAGACCGATCATGGAGGAGTGGCTGCAGAGGCAGCACGGTGGCCTCACGTATCGTGCGACACAGATCATCACTGGGCACGGAAACTTCGGTGAGTATCTGTTTCGCATGCATCGTGAGGTCTCACCCGCGTGTCAACACTGTGAGGCTTCCGGCGAAGACACGGCATTCCACACGTTGGTGGAATGCTCAGCATGGGCGAGTCAGCGCCGGGACCTCGTTGTGGGCCTGGACGTAGATACGCTCTCGCTGGAGACCATGCTACGAGCCATGGTCTCTAGCGGGAGCCAGTGGAACGCGGCTGTTTCCTTCTGCGAGCAGGTAATGCTCGTGAAGGAGGCGGCCGGTAGGGTGAGGGAGCGTACCCTCCCCGCTGAGTTCCGAAGTGTGCGGCGAGGACGCCGCAGACGTGACTACGCCCAGGACCATCGACCTCCATGATCGGGGCCTGAGGACGATGGATTAGCAACCCACCGTCCTTACAGAAGCAGGCTAGAAGGGCTGCATGATGTGGGGCTTCACTCCACGCACGACTTCACTCACCGACGCGGGATTTAACCCGACCCCAAGGATGCGGGGTAACACCCGACCACCACGCAGTGGCCACAATGGGGGCCAAGGTCCGCCGGGCGCCACTGGGAATTCTCTCAGTGTCTACCGGAGGCGCTCGTCAATGGACGTAGGTGCGGCCGCGGCCCAGGGCTGCGGAATAAAAAAAAAAAAAAAAAAAAATGCTGCAGCGCAGTACCACGGCAGCGACCGCAGCTCCTAGTTCTTATTCTTATGCCTAACTTCTTAATAGCAATACATTCCTTCAAGAGGAAGATACCTGCTTTAATCATTTCTTATAACTGATATCGATTAGTCATTGTGCATAACATCTGTTACCTTGAAATTTCGTACACGGGTCCTGGACAAGTACATAAATAAGTATTATGTTAGTTAAAAGTGGGTGGTGTTTGTATTTCAGCAATAACTATTCAAATACTAGTTCAATTATCATTATGATGGAACACAATAACAATTACAAAGGACAACAATTACCTATACACTAACAATACGCTAATTTAATAACCATCAATTACGCGCGTATGTTGATTGAACCATTGCAGCATTGGATCGAATGCGAACCTGATTCATGTTCTGCCAAACGTGAAATTATATCACTGTTAAAAGCATTCACGAGCAGTATCCCTCATAGTTTTTCTCTTTATATAGGTAACTGGCGGACGCCCACGGCGTAGCCCGCTTGACAAATTATAAACACAACAACCATCCTCGAAAACCACTCTATCCAATGGTGAAAACCGCATCCAAATCCGTTGCGTAGTTTTAAGGATCTAAGCATAAATCCGTCGGAGCGATTTTGTTTTATAATAATGTAGTGTTAACACGTTTCAAAAGGTAAATTTGCACTTTGTTTTGATTCGACTGCCTTGGTGGCGCAGTAGTATGAGTATGCGACTGCCGCCCCTAAGGACCCAGGTTTGATTCCGGGTCGAATCAAACTATTTGTATAATATGTATGTAATGGTAAGTAAAATATTTAAAAAAAAAACACTAAACTTATTTTAAATTTCTTAATAGCACTATTTTTCGCAGGATTAAAAAGACAACAAAACATCGACAATTGTTTCGCCTCTAAACGAAGCATTATCAAGACTGTCTCAGAGAGAACAGCAAAATTTGTGGTTAGAACATATTTGCTTATAAGTAAACGTGTGCAAATTTCATTATCGCGATGTAGTACTATTGTTCAAGGGGTGACCAGTGTCAAGGAGGTACCTTTAAAGTTTTACGTTTATGTGAGAAAGGGTTCAAGCTGAGTGTTTGGGAAAGGCTAGAAATAGTTAGAAGAGATGCGGACACATTACTCAATGAACAAATAGATTTTCACACGTCTCCCTTACTTAATCTGGTTGTAAACAGACAGACACATTAGTTGGTTGTTGGTTTGTATGTGTCGTTTGGCATTTCTACACAATTTGTTGAAAATTAATAAGATGAAGTCTTGTATTGGTGAATGCCTATTTTTTGGGTACTTAGTTAGCAAGATCTGAGGTTTCTACCCACGTTAGTTATTGTGAAAAAATCCTACATCGCGATAATGAAATTTGCACACGTTTACTTATAAGCAAATATGTTCTAACCACAAATTTTGCTGTTCTCTCTGAGACAGTCTTGATAATGCTTCGTTTAGAGGCGAAACAATTGTCGACGTTTTGTTGTCTTTTTAATCCTGCGAAAAATAGTGCTATTACGAAATTTAAAATAAGTTTAAAGTGTTTTTTTTAAATATTTTACTTACCATTGCTTTGTCATGGATTTTCACCGAGTAACGTCTGGTTCCATCCAATATTTAATATGTATGTATTTAGAAATGTATAAGTATGTTTATCAGTCGTCTAGATCCCATAGCTTAATCTGGGTTAGGTGACGTTCGTGTGAGAATGTAAAAAGAAAATATTAAATGATAATATCGAAATTCCCTTTTGGCAAAGGTTAAGTACCATGAAAAATTCTATTCCGGTTTTAAAAAGAATCCCCCGAGGTGCGAGACCCTCTGTGGCTCAATGTTTAGCCTCCTGCATTGGTCAAGTAGTCCGGGAAAATACCTTTAGCGCTTGGGAACAAATGTTAACCTTCCCTTATAGAATCCTACACGTAAATAAAAGGCCGTTGACATCTTTGACGGTCCAAATCAAAGAAAATTGTACAAACAATTTTAACATTTTAAATTCAAATTCAATCCACATTTCGGCCCCTGATTATTCTCAGGCCAAGAAATTAAAACTTGTAGAGAATAAAGTAAGGGAAGGCGACATCAGTGGGGCGGCAAGGCTACTTTTTAGTAGCGACGTGCTGGCTCCTTATTCTGTAGAAACTTTGACGGGCTTGCAGAGTAAGCACCCACCATCCGCAGCTGACCTCTCTTTCCCTGATCCTCTGAACAACGATACAGAAGATCTTGAGACTACTGCCAAGGATGTGCGCACAGCTGTTGACTCCTTTCGTTTTGGATCAGCTGGTGGACTTGACGGTCTGACACCACAGCACCTTAAGGATCTGTTGTGTCCGAGCGCTGGGGAAGCTGGTGATGCACTTCTGAGGGAGCTAACAGCTCTAGTCAACCTCACGCTCTCAGGCAATGTGGACAGTGGCATCATAGATATTTTGTATGGGGCCAATTTATGTGCCATTAACAAGAAGGATGGTGGCATTCGTCCCATTGCCGTGGGTAGCACTTTGCGGCGTTTGGCAGCCAAAATTTGTTGTCGTTTTTATAGTACGGAGCTTACTACCAAATTTCAGCCCTTTCAATTAGGTTTTGGTTCAAAAGGAGGTTGTGAGGCCGCAATCCATGCGCTTGCAACATACCTTGACAGTAGCGAAGATGGAGAGGTCATCTTGAAAGTTGACCTGAAAAACGCCTTCAACTCTGTAAACAGGGACACCTTGCTGACACACGCCAAATTAGAAACCCCAAAATATTTAATTTTCTTTGGCAATGCTATAGTCAGCCAACAAAATTAATTTATAAATACCACCTTTTGAATTCAGCCGTTGGATGTCAGCAAGGTGATCCGTTGGGTCCAGTCATCTTCAGTTTGGCCATTAACCCAATAATTCAAAAAATAAAATCCAAATTTAACATTTGGTATCTAGACGACGGGACTTTAGGGGGAAAAGTAGGGACAGTTTTACAAGATTTAGCCCTAATAAAGAACGAGTTTCAGTCAATTGGCTTAGAACTGAACCCGAATAAATGTGAGATTTTTATATCTGAAAACACAGATAAATTAACAACAATCTCCAAATTCAACTGTCTGGCCCCCAACATAAAAGTTATGGACAAAACTTCTTTACGCCTCCTAGGGTCCCCGATTTTAGAAGATGGCTTTTCCACTTTTATCGATGAAAAAATTCAAAATTTTGATCAGGTTATTGATAGTCTATGTAATATCAGTATTCATTCAACTTTCACTATTCTTCGTTTTTGTCTTTTCGTACCCAAATTTACACATGCCCTCCGTTCAGGACAATTTTGGAAAAATGTAGAAATGTTGGGCAGACTAGACAACTTAATACAAAATTCTTTGTGTAAAATTTTAAATGTAAATATTAATGACCGGGCCTGGGTCCAAGCGTCTCTTCCAGTTCGCTTGGGCGGGCTAGGTATTCGCAGAGTCACAGATGTCAGTCTGCCAGCATTTCTGTCGTCGGTCCATAGCACTGAAGAATTAGTCAGGAAAATTTTGTCAAATACACTGGTTGATTCCGAGGTGCGATGCAAGACCGATGCCATAAATGCTTGGAGGATGTCTTGCCCCGACACTGACCTGCCCTCACGCCTAGCCTCACAGCGACTGTGGGATTCACCGCTCTGTAAATTGAGAATTAATACACTAATTGACACTTCTGTCAATATTTCAGAGCGTGCACGCCTACTAGCTGTTGGAGAATGGGAGTCAGGGTTATGGATCCAGGCGCACCCATCGCCCAACATCGGTACAATGTTGGACGACACTACCTTCCGCATTGCCACTTGCCTTCGGCTGGGTACACCTTGTGTATCACCGCATCATTGCACCTGTGGAGTAGCCGTCGATAATCTGGGACACCATGGCCTTTCTTGTAGCAGAAGCGCAGGTCGTATACCTCGGCACGCTATTCTAAACGACATAATTCGTAGGGCTCTTTCCACCGCAGGTCTTCCGGCCGTACGCGAACCAAATGGTTTAGCACGAAGCGATGGAAAGAGACCGGACGGTATGTCGTTGCTACCGTGGAAGATGGGAAGGCCTTTGGTGTGGGCCGCTACATGCGTTGACACCTTAGCACCTTCACACCTTCCAAGCACATCCGGATGTGCCGGCGCTGCTACTGCATCGGCTGAAGGCTTTAAACGGCGTAAATATGCTAACCTAGCAGGTGATTACATATTTGAGCCGTTTGGGGTTGAGACACTGGGGTCATGGGGTCCGAGTGCTCGCCGCCTTTATAGAGACATTGCTAAACGTCTAATCGATGCTTCTCAGGACCAGAAGGCTGGCTATTTTCTGGCCCAAAGAATAAGTATCGCCATCCAACGTGGCAACACAGCCAGCATTCTGGGAACCTTCCCAGTTGGCAATGACGCGGAGGATTTTTTAAACGATATTTTGTAATGTAAATATTTTTAATCTATAATTATGTTTATTTTGTATATTGTAATTCTTATTGTAAATAAACATAATATTTAAATATTAAACATTTATTCATCATCATCATTCACCGAGCCTTTTCCCAACTAAAGCTGGGGTCGGCTTTCCGTCTAACTGCGATTCGGCTGAACATCGATATTTTCCGTGAAGCGACTGCCATCTGACCTCCACAACCCATGGGCGACATTGAAGTTCTGTAGTTAGACCGATCGAATTTTTGATTTAGGGCTCCAACTACCCCTAACGACTGCCAAAGATGTTTGTATGACAACCGGGACCGACGGCTTAACGTGCTCTCCGAGGCACGGAGGGGTCTCAGTGTCTTAAGAAATGGTCACCCATCCTAAAACCGGCCTGACTCGATGTTGCTTAACCTTTGCAATGTGTTAACATTGTCGGTTACCACTAGACCACGAGCCCCTATTTATTATACTAAAAATATTTATTATACCATATACCTTCCTATAGATATACCACAACCAAGAGATTTTCTCTCAATTCCCTATTGACATTATTGTTAAACTACTTATTGAAGTGAACATTTTTGTGTGTCTTTTATCACTAGTACGCAATTAAGTATATTATTTTATTAAATTATTTACAATAAGCTTTTATTTTGTTACATTAGAATCATAGTTGAAATTAGTGATAATATTACACTGGAAATACCTTCTGCGAACCAGAGACACCCGGCAACGGACGTGAGAGCGGCCGTGGCCTTGGGCTGCGGAACAAAAAAAAGTGATAATATTAATGTTAAATGGGTTCGTGAGTGGGGCTTTTTAAGTGACCCTATTAAAATCTCAAGGGAACGAGTTGTCCCCTCTTACACACCTGCCTTGCTTGCCATTGCCTGGTGATAGACAGACAAAGACCTGGCAAAAATTCTCAAAGTGCGCTGTAACGGCAATAGGTTCACTCGTTTTCTATTACAAGGGACCTAATCTGTGCAAACGAAATATCACCCATATTTCGTGAATTTGGTTAATGAACGATTCTGTCTACCTCTTCGATGATTAAGATGACGAGTAGTTCAAATAACCTGACTTTATCATAACATAAATAAGCTTCCACTGTCTGTCCGTCCCTATGTATGCTTATATCTTGAAAACTACGCAAAAGATTTTGAGGCGGTTTTCACAAATGGATAGAGTGGTTCTCGAGAAAGGTTTTAATATTGTCAAGCAGGCAAAGCCATTGGTGTCCGCTAGTACATACATAAAATAGAGTCTTATTAACCTAGTGCCAAGAATATTATTTCAGAGGTCATGGAAAAAAATGTTATCTGCGGGGAGATAACTCAATATACTACGGATTTGCGTAAAATATTTGAAACCTTTTGTATGCTAATACGATCCCATTGTTCGAAGATTGAATTTTTTGGAGTTTCTTGGGTATTTTAGATAATCACAGCATATATTTATTTAAAAATATACAGAAGTATAGATAAAAGAGTCATTAGAGGAGTTTTGGGGACCCAGTCGAAGTCAAATGCGTGTGAGGTCTTTCTTTTAATGGTCACATAAACCTATTACAGCAATGACCCAAATAACATTACAGGGATGGGTACACAAATAGAAATGGGTATTATTTAACTGCTAATCAAAAAACCTTCGTTTTGTACCTACAAAAAATCCCTTTCCCAAGCAAAAATACTGATTACGTAGCAAATAATTACCTCAAAATAATTTTAGCAGCACTGAGTGTGAGTTTCTATTTATTTAAGAATTCTAAGCTTACCTAACCTATCCAAGTCGAAGCCTTTAGCCTTTAGCCAAGTCGGATTGCCCTAAGACTTTAGTAGGTTTTGCTGTATAATCACTAAATTTTGATATGCAAATAATATTTTTTGAACGTTAAATAACATTTGTGACATAGCGTCTGGCACATAAGATTTTGTTGCCTTTCATCAACATTTCATCTCAAGGCAACGCTGGTTTCAAATTTTTTACAAAATTACAATTTAGCTGCTATTTTTAGGGTACTATCAGCAAAAGCTGAAAAAAGTACCCTTAAACGCCCGTCGTTCTCCGTCTGTCCGTCCGTACGTGTCACTTTTCAATCTGACACTGACATGCTGATAGTAGTACCCTTGGAGCATTTCGCGATTGCGCGCTTAGCGTAACCGCACTCCAGCCTTGTTTATTAAATTCATTCGGCCATTTTGGACATAACCCATTATATGTGTGCCTGGTGACAGCAATAGGCTTACCCCCTATTACGTGGGGCTAAAAATACTGGCAAATTGTGGGAGTGAAATGCGCCTCTGCCTACCCCTTTAGGGATATAGTCGTGGTATGTGTGCGTGGGTGTGTATGTGTAAATATCTTTATTGAGGCATTTGAGGAAAAAATACTTTAAGTACTCTATTGATGTATATTTTTGAATTATTTCTAGTACAGTTCGCGAGGGATAAGCGGAGCTTTGCATTTGTGTGAGTGCAGTGTACGTGAATGTATAATTATGTGATCAGTGACGTGTTGTAGTATATAGTTCATCTAAGTATGTGATTTCTTTTATACACACATGTGTTGTTCACACAGCTACAAAAAGAGCTTTTGCTCTACTTTTCGTGGTCACTCACACAAATGCAAAGATCCGCTTATACCTCGCGAACTGTGCTAGTATTGTTAAACAATTGGATTATTTGCAGGGGAAAAAAATTGCTGTTAAACATGCTTATCTGATGCTTATAAATTGAGGGGCGATAAGTTTTTTGCTGTGCATTTAAATTTATCAAAATAGAAACATTACTTTAATTTTTCTAAGGAGGCCTTTTACAAGTTTAACGGCCTTCAGTGGGTCGTATCTTTTATACACACTCGACCAAGACATGACATGTTTGTTATATATTCACACTTCACCAGTTTTTATAGGTCCAAATGTAATATGAGGCAAAAGGCCACTAACCTAATTTCAGACGCAGCCTGTAGCCTGTAGGAGCACCATTTGCAGATTGGTTTGGACCCAGATCTTTTATTTTTGTAACATATTAAAATTCTCTGTAATACATTTTATCAGCAACAACCCGACATCTGTATTATTTTGGTTGTCTATTCGTTGTACATTAAACAGAAGAACCAATCGAAATGTGACGCCATCGAATTCCCAAAATATGTACGAGTATTATCATTATTTGGCTTTACTCTGACATAAAACGTTGCAATTGAAATATTGTTTATCATTGCGGAAACAGACCGAAGTCGAATACGGTTTTAATTTCGCTTCAAAAGCAATTTTCGCGTTTGTTATTTATTCTTTATAAAAGTAGGTACCTATTTAAATTCAATACAATGTTATGTCTATTGTATGGTATTAGTTTCATTAACAAGCGACTCAAGAACTAGAAAATTTTAAATGGCATATACATATATTGCCAGTGCTATGGCCGGTATCAATGGCATTATCAAAGGCCTAACTTGCAAAGCGCTTATACCTAACAATGGACACGACTTTGGCAAATATAACTATTCACTGGAATCGAATAGAATAAAAACAAGTTTTAAATATGTTCGAATGACGGCTTTATGACTATAAAATGTTTTCTATAGCCAACCTATTAACGATTTTTTTATTTAGTATTTAGTAGCTTTGTGGTACCAACATTACGTTGGTAGAATGTAGGTGTATGATTCATCGCTGCCTATTCATTTGGAGAAACGGGCAAGATTGTTTAAATTAATTCTATTTTTGAAACGGAGAAATAAGATTTATCGATCAACAAATGCTTGGTACATTTAAGAACTAAACTTTCCTTCTGTGAATATTCATGCGTGTCTTCACAAATTAATAATATATTTTTTATAACTCGTTTCTTGACTGTGCAAATTTATTACCATAAACGCTTTCGAGTGCTAAATATTAACAAATTCAGCAATTAGTTTTGAAGTCACTGAACTGAAATAAGTATGCAAATGCGAATAAAACGGACTCAAACAGCTTAAATGTATAATTTGTAAGGCGTGAATTTGGATATCATTCATGAACATTCTAAAAGATTCTCAAATTGTTAAGTAAAAAAGCACGTAATCACTTAACATGCAAATAATTACGCCTCTCACAAATCATTCGTATTGGCTATGTCCGCTTTCTACCCAAAGTTTTCAACCAAAAGCAAAAATTGATTCCGTTTTCTACCCACAAGGATTGTAGCTGCGTACTTATTCAAAATTTAGGTGTGATTAGGACGTAACGGCAGCAGAAAAAGATTTGATTTGTTACTTGTTAAAATGTTTTATTTTAATACTTTAAATTTTCAGTTACGTTATCACAGACAAGTAAATAAATAGTGAATTGACGCAGTGAAATGAGGCATTCTCAAGACTGTCTCAGAGAGAACAGGCTGTTCTCTCAGAGACAGTCTTGAGAATGCCTCGTGTAGAGGTGAAACATATGTCGACGTTGTAATGTCTCCTATTTTAGCGAAATAATGCTATGAATTTAAAAGTTTTAACATCATATTTACCATTGCATAATTATATATTTCTAAATACATACATAATTACATAGAAAACACCCAAACTCCGTAACAAACATTTGTGGATCAAACAAATATTTGATTCGACTCGGGGATCAAACCCGAGACTCCGGAGTCGTAAGACGATGCACTACCGACCACGCCACCGAAGCAGTTATGTAAATAATATTAAAAAAAAGCATACTCTTTACTTGGATCCTACTGTAAATATAAACTCATTAAAAATTTCACATATTATTATTATAAATGGCAACAGTTAAAAATCAGTCTTATTAAAACGATGTTAACTGTCAAATATCACAAACTTTCATCCGCAATGAATAATGGAATAAAATCACAGCTTTTTTATGACTACCTACTATCTAAAAATATCAAGTTGTTAAGTATGAAGGCATTGTAAATTCGACACTCAAAAATTACAATTAAATTAATGTAAAGAATCAAAGATTGTTTAAACAAAGTGTTGTCAAAAGTAAACTAGGTATGCAATGCATTCTGCTGTTGCAATAATTGAGCTGAGTTTGTCTATCCGGGTCGAACTCCTAAACGACTGGACCGATCTTTATGAATTCAGATATATGCACTCACGGTGATAGTCACTATGACCGTGCCAAATTTCAAAAAGATCGGTCTAGTCGTTTAGGAGGAGTTCGATCATGAACGAAATACACGAGTCGTCTAAGAAAGAGCTTCGTAAACTCCGCTCAATCACACATTCGTTGACAATAAATACAAAAATCACCACATTCATGTTGTTTTAATTAAACAATAGATTCAGGACAATTTAAATTGGTGGTAGTAAATTACCAACAGCATAATATTATGTAAATTAAACAAATAAAGATCTGTATAATAAAAACCATACTCTTTAGTGAGTATTGTAAATATCAACATTTTAAAATATGAGCACAGTCTTAATTATAATATTATAATACTTGAATTTAATACTTAAATATAATATTACAATCTTAATTATAATACTTGGCATCATTTTAAAAATTAGTCTTATTAAAACTATGTATACTTCTGGCCATACATACTGTTTTTTCCAATGTAATATTTTGTTTATTGTTATTAAAAATAAACAAAATATTACATTGGAATTTGGAATCTGTAATTTTTATTTGATTTTTTATTGTGTTTTCTTAATTTGGCGCCAAAAAGTCTGCGGTATTTCCACTTCACATTTATTTTTATACACTAATCTTGTGACATTGTGATCTTTTCTTGTGATTGTGATTCTTCTTGAAAATCTTGGGATTTCTTCTATTAAATTCAAGCCTTGTTCGTGTAATTGTAACACTTGGTAATCGTAGACTTGACGTATCGGACGTCCTTCAAAAGACTTCATATTTTCACTACTACTTGGCCCCGGACTTTGCGTTTTAGTTAACTTATTTTATAATTTACACAACGTCCACTCTTACTTGCACTGATGGGTAACTAATTGATAAGACACACAATAGTCATTAAAACTATAATCCTTACAAATATAACAGTCTCTTTCACTCCCGCTTTATATCAATGAGATAGACAGAGAAAGTGATATGGATGTTATTGGTCACTGTAACTTTCTCGCTATATCTCATCGAAACCATAAATAAGTTATCAACAGAGACCCAAAACACGAGTTGGGACTCTATTATAACTAATTTGGTTTTCAATTTACCCTTTAAGAACCCAATAAATATTATTAGTTAACCTTGTTTTTTTCTGTCTGTATCAAGTAAGTGTTAAATTACAGTGGGAAGAAACAGGAACTCTTTTCGGGTAGAGTACGGAAAAAATAATATATTTTTTTTTTTTTTTTTTTTTTTTTTATATTTGGTTCGCCAAATTGACGCCGCCCGCCTGGTGGTAAGTCGTGACGACGTCTAGCGATTGTGGGCCACTCTCACAGCACACATTACTATTGAGAGTGGCCCTCAACTTGACGACCTACTGATGTGCCTCTTCACGCTCCGCTTAAAGAACCCAGGATTATATGTGGGAGGAAACACGTGCACAGGCAGGGCGTTCCAGGCCACTATCGTTCGGCAGAGAAACGAACGTTTAAAACGTTCGGTTCTCGCGAACATGCTATCCACTGTGTGGGGGTGGCATCTCTGCCCGGCACGAGTCGTTCGGGATCGGAAGGAAGAGGGTGGGATCAGATTGAAGAGCTCTTCAGAACACTCGCCATGGTAAATACGGTAGAATGCGGCCAAGGAAGCTATTGTTCGGCGCTGAGCTAGCGGCTCAAGGCTTCCCGTTACCTCCGGACAACCAATAATACGGATAGCCCGTCGCTGCATAGCGTCGAGAGCGACCAGCAGATACTTCGCGGAGCCGTCCCAGAGGTGAGAGCAGTATTCGACGCAGGGTCTAATCTGCGTCTTGTACAGCAGACACCTCTGGTCCGGTGTAAAGAATCTCTTTACCTTATTCAGTATTCCTAGTTTCCGCGAAGCTAGCCCTATACATCTTTCGATGTAGTTTTTATTATTGAGCTCTCGACGAACGTCTATGCCAAGGATATTAAGGTTGTCCTTCATTGGTAATAATGCATTCTGAAGAGAGGTTAGGGGAAGGAAAGGGGATTTCTTCGCAGTAAATGCACACGCCTGTGTTTTGCGGGCATTGAACTCGACCAGGTTCTCGGTACCCCATTGAGAGATACTGTCGAGGTTACGGTCGAGATCACCCACGAGTCGTCGTCTCTCCTCCTCAATCTCAGATCGCCCCGCCGTCGTACGAACCGAGTAACTCCCGTGCAGTGTGCTGTCATCTGCATAGCAATGAATGTTCCCGAGGGATAGCATATCATTGATATGCAGAAGAAAGAGAGTTGGTGATAGTACGGACCCCTGCGGTACCCCGGCATTCACTTGCAAGAAGCGAGAAGCCTGGCCATCGCAGAGGACCCGCACTCGGCGCTCGTTTAAAAAGCTGGCAATCCAGCTGCACAGTTGAGGAGGTAGACCATATGCCGGAAGCTTGGAAAGGAGCGAAGCATGCCAGACCCTATCGAAGGCTTTGGCGATGTCCAGGCTAATAGCCAAGGACTCGCCGTGCCTTTCCATAGCCCCACCCCAGACATGCGTTACGAATGCCAGAAGATCACCCGTTGATCGCTTTGGCCTGAAGCCGTATTGTCGATCATTGATTAGCGAGTGATCCTCTAGGAATTGCATGAGCTGCTTATTTATAAGGAGCTCAAGCACCTTGCAAATGACTGAGGTGACAGCTATGGGTCGATAGTTGCCTGGATCGGACCGATCCCCTTTCTTGGGGATCGGTTGTACGTTCGCCTCCTTCCAGACCTCCGGCACGAGCCCTGAAGAGTATGACAGGCGGTACAGACGCGTTAATACTGGAGACAACTCAGCTGCACATTTTCGTAGCACCACCGCCGGAATGCCGTCAGGGCCACTGGCTTTCCGCGTGTCGAGTGACCGCAGCACTGCCCGTACATCACATTGCCTGATAACAATATCAGGCATTGTGTGGCCACAGTTGGCGATGGCGGGGGGCTGCAGGCCACGGTCGTCGACCCGGGAATTAGCCGCAAAGAGGTCTGCGAGCATATCCGCTTTCTCTTGGGCTTTGTGAGCCAGTGTTCCATCTGGGTAACGCAGCGGTGGCAGCGAGGGCTGACAAAAGTTAGATTGCACGGCTTTGGCCAGTTGCCAGAATCCACGGCTGCCCGTGGGATGGGAAGTGAGCTCCTGACCAAGCCGCGCGACGCGCTGGGCATCCGCTCTCTTAAAGGCCCTCTTACTCGACTTTGTGGCCCGGTTGTACGCTGCTTTGAGGTGGCCCACGTTTGGGTCGCGCACAGCCCGGGCCCTGATCCAGGCGCGATATGCCGACTGTTTTTGTCGAACAGCTTTGGCACAATCTCGCCCGAACCAGGGACGGGCTCTGCGGATACTGGCGACATCAGTGAAAGGGATGTAATAATCCATCCCTAAACTGATCTCGCCAGCAATAGCAGAAGCACTATCCGAAGGAGCCTTTCCTACAAAGCAGCGCTGGCTCCAGGGGACGGACGCAAAATAATCGCGTAGACCGTCCCAATCCGCTGACGAGTAGTGCCATAGTCGTCGTGACGTTTGCACAGGACGTGCAGGAGGTGACACCTTCATGCCAGCGTGAACAACACAGTGGTCGGAACTACCCAGTGGGGCTCCTACGGAAACACTGTACTGGGCTGGGCGACTCGTCAGCAGTAGATCCAGCAGAGCGGGCGCGTGATCTGACCTGTCTGGTATCCGGGTGATCCCGCATACCATCTGGGTCAGACCGTGGGAGAGAGCGAACGCATGGGCGGCTCTACCCGCATGATCAGTCTTGAGGGACCCCAGCCATTCAATGTGATGGCCATTGAAGTCCCCCAGAAACACTAGGTCAGCGTTCGGGAACCGCACCTGCGCTTCATCAGCCGTCTCGCTGAGGTACTGGAAGAGCTTTGTTGTCTCAGAATCCCCTGTGTGGGATCGGTAGACACACACGTAGATCTGGCTCATAGAGCCATGGTCTACGTGCAGCCAAAGGACGGAATTGGAGGGGTTCTCTAGGCAGCGCAACCGGCGGCAGCAAACATCCGCCCTAACGAACACGCACACCCCGGCTTTGTCTCGAAATTGTTCCTCGATGACATAGCCGGGGTAACACAGGTAAGACGTGTCGTCAGGGCGGCGTATTTGTGTCTCCGTGAGGAACATCACAGCGGGCCGTGCCGTCTCAAGGTGGTGGTGGACGGTATCGAGGTTCGCATGGAGTCCACGGACGTTAGTGAACTCCACCTCGAAATGTGAAGTTGTGGGGTTTCCTAGGGCCGCTGTGTAACGTTTATTTCTTTTTTGTTGCACTGCCATTGTAGATTTTGAAGAAGAAGCGTGAAGACAGGGCGACATTTGGTGCAGCAGTAAGTGACAAAGCGTAGGGGCTAGCTTTGTCTAGAACCGTGTGGTTAGGTCGGAGCCGACCCGCCGGACGGAAGGGCTCCCAAACCCCCCTGATGCAAGGCCGCCGTTACCCCACACCGGTTACCACCCGGAGCGGCGATCCCACATCAGGATTATGCGCAACATGTGGGGCAGCCTCCTGGGGTGGTTGGCCCCAGGCGGGCCCCATGACTGTGTTGCGGGCGGCCGCGGCAACGCCGTTGCTAAGGGTCTCCCTGGCCGGCGAATCGACCCACACCACCCACACTAGACTCCGTTTCGCCCCCACTGGTCCCATGCCTGCTGCACCATACATCGCCCCGGGCCCGGCGGTGCAGCTGCTGAACCCCTAACGCAACCCAGCCTGGGCTGGGTTACTTGGGGGGCTTTAGCACAGCTGCACGGTGGTACCCCCCCGGACCAACACTGTTGTACCACCTGGTACCCACGTAGGGGCCGAAGCCACTCCATAGGTACCGTAAATTAACGAGGCTCGTCCGTTTATCAGCAGGTGCGCCACTAGCAGGTGAGGTCGCTGGGGCCCTATAGATGTTGGTAGAGCCCCTTTGCACCCAAAATAAATATATTATTAGTATCGTGGGTAGAAAACGGAAAATCTTTTTTTGTGGGTTGAAACTTCGGGTTAAAACCGGTCATAGTACTATGGTATTTTATAGAAGTTATTAGATTATGAAAACGCAAATCGATGATTAAATTTTATTGAAACTTGGGGATTTTGTTGTTGGTGTTAACGTCCAGTTAAATCCGGGGTGAATTTTCTTGTATTATATTGTTGTTGCATACTATGAGAGTCGTCAGCTATTGTAGATATCTTAGAACAAAATTGTACTGGGCAAATCGTAGGTGCTTACTATTTTTCACAAAGTCTACGTATATTTTAGAAAGTAGCGTTACTTAATGTTTACTGTGCCTATACGATCGGAATACACGTTTTACTTGTTTTCTTGTAATATTAAGCGGCTCCGGGTATATGGCTACAATTCCCAAAAGCTTTTCTTAATCTGCTATGTTCTTGTTATCTCACACACTTGCTCTTTGTTTCGCAGTGAACGATAAATATCCCCATGTTTATTTAAGCAGCGTCGAATGAAAGCGGCAAAGCTGGCCATTTCTTAATATATACATAGGTTTATAATATGTAACCCTTATAATGTATAGAAAAAAATAAAATAGTATATTTTAATATGCTATGCTTACATAGTAGGGTAAATGAAACCGCCTCCGTTGTCTTAAATGTTTTTAACTACTCAACAAACTGATATTACGGTAGTTTTTACCAATAGATAGAAACTAAGTTATATTTTTATTATTAACTAAAGCATTATAACAAGTAATAACCGTAGCAAATGTAACTATCAATTGTTCTATTATACTAATAGCAGTTGCTTAAAGTAACTTATTTTACTCATGGGAAATACCTACACAGTAAATTGACCTATACTTTGAAATGAAACGTTCTCTGTCTCATCATTTTTCATGGAAATTAGATGAAGAACTCCAATAACTTAAGTTCGAGTAGACCTTTCTGCGAGTGGACGTGCAAAGCTTTTATTTCGTGGTAGGATATTGTAACAGAAATGCGACGATTGTTGTAGCGAGACACTTTGAATACTAATCAAGTGTCGAGGACGCGGTCCATTAGTTATTCTTGTCGTAAATATATCTTAATCAAAAGCATTTTGTTACTGAAGGATCCGCTCATTTATATAAGTGATTCTAAGGGATTCCATTAAGAACCTAGCGACTGAGCAGCAATATGCAGTGCATCTGCTGAATGAAGGATAAGACTCTAGCAATTATTTCCATTATTAACGGGAATTATGATGCATAAGACCAGGTTAACGACTGGTGAAATATGGGCGCAACATAACCGTCTATCTTATTGGAGATAATGTAACAGGCGTGGTTTTATGTGTATCATTTATGTTTATAATGAGTTTCAGTAGTGATAGCAAATTATGACTCTTTATACTTTCAATAAACTGTACTCTGTAAGTAATTCATCTCTGCAGTGCGAGCACGGCAAGTCGACATGTTGTTCACCAATGATATCGCAGAAAATGACATAAATTATGCTAATTAGCGACATTTTCTGCAATATCATTGGTGCAAACAAGTAGACCGACAATATGTCGACACGCCGAGCTCGCACTGCAGGAAAACATAAAAGACCGCGGTATGGGGCAAAAGACTCATCCCCCTATTATGTATAAATAACAAAATACAAGTATATATGCCTCTGGCTAATCCTTCAGTTACAAGGATTGTATCTATGTAATTTCATTTGAATTTTAGTCTTTCGGCACCAACATTCAGACGGCCAATTGACGAGAAAACTCGCAAAACTGGGTCAAAATATGCCCCATTGAAGAAAAAAGTTGCATTCTCGACAATACAGTGTAAAACTCACGTTCCAAGCCGCACGTGCTCATTTGTCATATATGTAACTTTCACGCACATACATAGTCATGTTCGGGTACCTACTTACTTATACCACACGTAAATAAAGGTACACAAAGTGTCAAGTTTCTGCTACATTTTATGGAAAAACATTTTTGGTATAACGACTTTATTTTTAAGTGTCGAGTGAGCATTCACTTTGGATTATATGTGAAGGACTTTGTAGGTAGGAGACAGTTAAGGTGTTCGAAGTACTTGTTGGTACCAAAAGTATATTTAATTATTTAGTTAACTCCTACTATGCAGAAATTATTAAGGTAAAACCCATACAACTTTTGTAGAAAGTTTTCTTAGACTGGTGGAAGAATGATAGTTGATGCTGTCTTTAAAACTTTTACTTAAGCTGGTCGATAATTATTCCATATGAACGTTGTTAAACGAGTATTCCTATATATTTTGTGGATATATATTATGTTTCTAATGGGATATCAAACATAAGAAAATAAAATGGCACTTTGTGTTGCTAGCTAACAACACAAAGAAACAGTACTTGAATAGAGGTTTATATGGAATACTTAATGATCGACACGACCTTAAATAAATGATGCCAGCGGCTTACACTATGTCAAATTTATTATAAGGATGAAAAGTAGCCTAGCTTCTGATCAAGATCTAAATTAATCTACGAACCAAATTATGTGTAAATCGGTTCAGCCTTTTTTGCGTGATACCTGAAAAATGAAGCAAACTCTACAATTATTATTTGTAGAAAAGAGATAATAAAAGATTACAATATAAAGCAACTTTTGGTCATATTCAAACAAACATTACTTCCCTCCAAATAAACATTACGACGATAATAGAAAAAATAAAATGTTGCGAGTCGCGTACATGTGATTCGATCCAAATTGTACCGTAACCAGCGTTACTGAAATACTGATCATTCGGCTCCTTACAAAGCATTATGTCTGAGAAGTATGTGAGCAGGATAAACTCATTGTATAAAATAGTATCACGTGCGATGAATGCGAGGTAACGAAGCGCACAAGATTATTAGACTTGTTCTACCATGCTCGGACGATTTAGTATGACTATTTCTTAAAAACACCAAGTAGAAGTTCATGGATTCCTTTATTTCCCTTGCTTTTTCATCACAATGTTAAAATTTTTATTCCTGTGATTTGTTGCCTGAAAATACAAGATAGGCTTGATTTGTCAAAAAGTTGAATGTTACTTATGTGAGTTATCGTGAGACACATTTTATTATAAGACATTGAAGTGTGATCAGTGCTTGATCACGCTTCATCATAGACACATAGACATCTTCCCTTGTGTTTTCAGCGTCTTGGCGTTTTAAGTTTTTTTTTTTTTTTTTTTTATTCATTGACCAAAACATTATAATAATACAGTCTGCATGCATAATATCCACTCGCTTAAACCTCGAAGGTTTTTGTGCGAGTGGGAGTTCCGAATTTTAACAATACTTTATAGTCACTAGTTATAACAATAACAAAAACAATTTACATGAATATTGAAGGTAAATGGATACACTAATAATACAGTGATTAGTTTATAGGTAATTTAGGTCTATATTTTCCAGTAGGTATTTGTGCAAGGATTTTAAGTATGGCTGTTCGGTAACGTATTTATTTATGATACTTTCAGGTAGGTTATTCAAAATACTAGGCAGTATGTAACGACATATTCTGGTTCCATATAAATTATTGGAACTTGGAATACAGTATTTTTTTAGGTGTGGCAGATGTCTCAAGTTACTGTTACGTGTTCGCTCACACAGTTGGTTAATGTTAGCAATCTCTTCTTTCATAACGGCCATTTTAATTTTGGCTTGTATCGGTAATACTTCACAGTATCTGAAGATTTCACTGTAGTTATCGCCATGTTCAGTTTTTACGTTAAGCGGTACAATCTTTTTCAACAATCTCACTTGCATCTTAAATATTTTTTCCACATAAGTCTTGTAAGTCCTACCATAACTACTTAAGGCATAGCTAATTACGGAATCAGCCAATGCAAGATACAATAGACGTAATGTTTTAAATGGCATTTTATACTTAAGTACATATATCTTACTTAGCAGTGCTGTTAACTTTTTACAAACATATTCTATATGTGCCCCCCAGTTAAATCGGTTATCTATCACTAGGCCCAAGTACATATGTTCATTTACTTGATCTAGCTTGGTACATGTACTGTTGGGTTTACATAAAAAGTTGTTATGTAGACATTCATGATCGTGAGCCACTATACTTGGAGTATAACTGCTCGTGTTGTGAGACGATTCTATACACATTAATTTGGTTTTTTGGGCGTTAATCACCAATCCAACGTCGTGCGCCCATTGACACATCCTATTAAAATTTTCCTGTAATTGAAGCTCAGCAGTTTCTACATTTCTGTCAGCTACGACTAGACAAGTGTCATCAGCAAACTGGTACACGGAGCCGTGTGCAAACAGGTTACACATTTCATTAACATATACAATATATTCATTTGGACCTAATATTGAACCCTGGGCCGTGCCTTTATTAGTATTTATATTATTACTGTATGTATTTCCTACTTTAACTTTCGTGTACCTATTGAGATGGTAACTTTGGAAAAGTCGTAACAATGGGCCCCGTATGCCAGATCGCTCCAACCCTTCATACAGCACATTATATTGGAGCATATCAAAAGCCCTGCTGAAATCAATGAAAATAACGAGCACGTGACGTTTTTCATTCAAGTGCTCGTTGATCTCATTGGTAAATTGACAAAGCAATTGAGATGTACTTCGGCCCTTTTGAAAACCAAATTGTTTGCCATGAATTATGTTGTGTGATTGCAAGAACTGACTGAGCTTATCTCCCAAGTACCTCTCAATTACCTTGTCGACACAAGACAGTATGGTTATAGGACGGTAGTTATTGCAGTCATCGTGCCTACCTTTTTTATATATAGGGCGCACTACGCCCGCCTTTAGGTTGTCTGGGTAAGTGGATGTGGCAATGCAACTATTTATCAAGTTAGTAATTACGGGTGTTATTTCTTTTTTTATATTTTTAATATCAACTGCTCGGATTCCATCTAGTCCTGGGCTTTTATTAATGTTTAATCTGTTTAATATTTTACATGTCTCCTCGTCAGTTATTTTTGGTAATCTCATCGACACATCCACCCCTATCCCAGCAGTGCCTGTTGACCCGGTCAATACTTTTTTATCACACGAATGTACATCTAGGATATCTATATTCTTTTTAAATTCGTTCGCGAACATATTTGCAGCGTCCCTATCAGATAGCGAGAAGTACTTCTGAATCGTCTCATCAACCGAGTGAACAACCCTGCCACACAACACATTTATAAATTGCCACAGTTTTTTTGAGTTATGAAAGTTTTTTGTGATTTCTCTATTATAAAATTTGTTTTTTGTATAATTAATATATTTATTCGTTTTATTTCTATATTTATTATAGATTATCTTATTTTCTATTGTCGGTACCTTTTTGTATAGTTTGAACAACTCGTTACGTTTTTCACACATAGATAACACTCTTTTATTCACCCAGTTACAGGCGTCTGATTTGTATTTATTTAACCTAACTTTGCGCTGTTTACATAGCTCATACGTATCTGAAAAAACACTACACATTTTGCCATAAATATCGCCAGCGGAATCACAAGAAAGGCACGCACTCCAGTCCGCCCGGCGCAGCTCAGTCAGCACTCGTTCACTGTCGTAGGTATATACAACGCGCTCGCTTGCATCGTACCTACGCTGCCGCTCGACAGGTAGTGTACATGCAGTTATGTAATGATCAGCTGGTGACTCATTTACTACGGCGGAATAGATTGTAGTCGCTGTCGCTGAGCTGCTCCGCACGAACATATGGTCTATACATGACTTGGTGACTCGGTTACCCTTCTTTTCAACCCTCGTATATTGATTAATACAACTCGTTAACCCTAACCCACACAATGTGTTCATGTAATCAGATGTCATATTACAAGATTTCAATATATCGATATTCATATCACCGACAATCAGCAAGTTACATTTTTCAGCCCTATTTTGAATTAAATTACTAATTTCCCTTACGAATGTGGTGATTGATAGATTTGGTGGCCTATATAGACTAATTATGGTTATTTGTTGATTGTTTAATTCGATTCGACCCATAACAATTTCACTAAAATACGAACAAGTTGATGACCTTGTGAATTTAATTTTTTTATGAATATAGACCACCACACCCCCGCCTCTTCTATTTGTTCTTAGATTAGTGTACATATTATAATTAGATAATTCAAACAATGGCGAGCAGGTTTCCCTAATGTTGACCTCTGTCAATACCACAATATCAACCAACCGCGGGCTTGAAGCAACAATACTTTCAATCTGAGCGAAGTTCAATATAATAGACCTTATATTCACATGTAAAGTTGTTATCATGTGGTTATTTTTTGGTAATGACGTCATATAATCGTTCCAGGTGACAAAATTATCTTCGAACAAATTATTAGTTGTACTAGCCATAGGACGTTATACATAGGTAGGTAGGTGTTGCATACGTTATTGTGCGAAATAATAAAAAGAAAAATAATTAAAAAACAAAACAGGGCAATGACTCACGCTTTGTCGTTACTTATCTGTTGCACCCATTTCCTAATGTCCTCTTCTGAGCGGATTATGTATGTTTTATCCTGATCACTCTTCCGTATAAGAACATTCCCGCGCTTGCACCAGACAAATTTTACCAGATTTGTAAGCTTCAGGTCGGACTTGGCACGCCATAGGAGGTGGGCAGTAGTCGGTGTAAGTGCTTCCCTTAGAAATACTTTCGAATTACCCTCTATGCCTATATCTCGTTCTGTGATGATCCGTGTTTTCGCAGCTTCCAACCAAGTATCCCGTTGTTCTTCTTTCAGGGTAACAACAATTGTGCCCGCATTCCTCTTTTGTCCGTCGGTTGATTTATTTTGTTTCCTATATACTTTTGTGACATTTTCCGCTTCCAATTCCAGTTTTTTACAAATATTTTGTGTTATTTCCATCAGATTTTCGTTGTCTTGCTTACTAATCCCGCATATTTCCAGTTGGTTATAAATATTTTTTTGTTCTAGGGTATTTATTTTCTGTTCAAGCAATTCGGATTTATTTTTCATGTGCGTATATTTGTTATTTAAATCTTGATAATGTCTATCCATGATTTTGATTTTTTGCTCGTAACTATTTATTACCTCTTGAAATTCGTCGAATTTGTCAGAGAAAAATTGTAGACTTCTTTTCATTTCATCCTGTATTGTTTCTCTGATTTGACGCCGTACTTCCCGCATCATACTGTCCTGGTTTGCTAATCCCTCGGAATCTGTATTTTCCTCTTCTTCCTCTGGAAGGATGGCTGAGATGCGTCTGTGTTTATTGTGGCCACAACATGGCTTACACTTCCAATCCAAGGAGTCCACAGCAGTTAACGCAGCCAACTGCTCGGTGGTCAATGATGCACAACTCGCATGCCACCATTTATTGCATTTCCCACACTGCAGTCCAGCTAATTTTTTGGTAACTAATTTGGTACACTTCGCACACTTTCCCATTATTTTTTTATTATTTTTTTGGAGGTATAAAGAAAAAAAATATATTACGACGGGCAATACGTTCGGCTCGATGCGCTGTTCAAGCGGAATGAAGTGAAACAAGAAGTGGCACAATGCATTGCATGACGACCAATGTATTATTTATACAGGGTTATTTGTAATTAACTAGCATCCTCGCAGGGGTAGATAGCTGAAATCATAAGTAACAACGTTTGTTCTACGACTTTTTATAATTATGTTGTTAAATTTTATTTTTGTTTGAAAGTAAAATTTATCAATTTTACTTTCATACAAAAATAAATATTAATTTAGTTTTGCGTCTGACAGTTATTAACTCTACGCCGCAGTTTACGCGCATCGTCAAAATTAGGTAAACAAACTTGTATCATCAATTTATGCAATGCACGGATAGGAGGCGGGACGCAGGTCGGCGCAGCGCTACTAACCTTTGACCTTGACCCATTTCTTCTTGCGAGCTGCCAGTCGGTCGCTAGATGCGCTCGCGTCACAGGTGTGCGTCACTTGTCCTTGTGTGCCACGATTTTTCGCGTTACCCTGTTGCGTCGATCTGACTATCGCCATGCCTTATCAGTATTCCAATGTGGAATACACGGAAATGGTGAGGATGCTTGCTAGGTGTGATGATAATGTGGCGGAAACCTGCCCCCAATATGCAGTAAGGTTTCCAAATCTATCTACACCGAGCCGGCCAACGATGGTATCTGCCACACTGCGATTACGCGATTACGGACAGTTCCAGCCCAGGTTCAGTGATAGTGGTCGTCCACCGAGGCACTCAGTACGGGAACAAGAAAGGATACTGGAGTTCTTTGAGGATAATCCCGCCGCAAGTACCAATGACGCCGCGCTACGGTTTAAAGTATTGCAGTTCTTTGCGTGGAGTGTCATTTATAACGAAGGCAAATATCCGTTCCATCTTCATCGTGTCCAGGAACTCACCGACCAAGCGCGCGCGAACGTGCGTGTGTCGACCTTCAGTTTATGAATGAAACATAGACTTAATAGTGTCGCGTTATAGCAATAAAAACTTCAAAACTCATTATTAAGTAATGTATTCAGTTTTATTAAATGTCTGCTACCTACCCCTGGGAGGATGCTAGTTAATTACAAATAACCCTGTATATAGCAGAAGTATGGAAGAAACCATTGAGCGTTTTACTACTACATAGAGAAACCAGACACTGGTGAATTCTCCTGAGACTATTGCGTAGAAGCCAAGTATTAAATTACTTGATCTTGCTATGAACTTACTAGCCTTACTTGGCAAAGTCTTAGCCAACAATCTTGTTTGAGAATGGTCTCATTAAGCAAATTCAACCGACCAGCCTTAAGCTGTCAATTTTGAACAGATTATCCTTAAACTAAACACATAGAGATCCTTACGCATTGATAATTTTAAATAGCTGTTTATTTTAAGCTTTGGTACGCCACGATTTTCGTTTTATTTATTCAGAGGGCTTTTAAATCCAAAGACAAGTTTGATTGAACTTTGAAATAAATAGTAGGTGTTGATGCAGTTTTACATTCTGTTTTCCCGAAATGGGAGACAAAGACCGTGTTCCCGCAGTTATTTTATTGTTCCTACTAGACCTATTAACCTATACATAAACCGTTTATTTTAACTATTTATTATTTATATCAGGCTACATGAGAGCAGTTACAAGATGTTATATTAATTTATTATATACCTTAAACCTACAAATACATATAAACATTACAAATCTGTATTAGTAAATATTATAAATATATTAGTTACATAATCCAGCCATAACTTTTGTTACAAATGAAAATGCATTTTTTTTAAATGAAGTAATGTAATATTATAATATAAAATTTATACCTACATATTAATTAAAGCCTTAGCAAAAAATAAAAATATATTTTATTGGAAATGACCACCTTTGGCTTTTATACAGGCCTTTAATCTGTTTGGCCACGAATCTATGGATTTACGCACTGTTTCCAAGGGAAAGGACATCATTCACGCTCCATACAAAAAGTACCCAAAAAAAAAGTGCCGGCCAACGAAAAAAAATGGATTTATCGGTTAGAGAATGACATTCTAAGATTTTTTTCTTTAGACGGCTAATAGCTAAGACCGATTACTTATGAGTTATATGACTTAAAAATAATAAAAAAATGCATTTATGGGTGATTCTACGATAAGAGGTAACTCGTGCGGCAATCCATTTAAAACAGTTTTCTTTATTCTATATTATCCATTTTCACAATAAATCACATAATATTAATGTACTTTATTAAATAATATTACATTTGAACGCCTAATTAAAACACATTTTTCTAAAATTGCTTACAACTTCCTAAAAAATCTCTTGTCGGCTTGTCCCGTTCTCGGATTCAATTAAACATTCAAACAATTTATATGTTTTTTGTAAAAAATGCTTAGTTCAAGTATATTTAATCGGAATTTAAGTATGATTATTTAAATTTAAAAGAAATGAAATATTTTTTTTAAATTCAATTAGATTTAAAAATTAAATTTTGTCCCGCTTTTTTGCGTATCTACTCTGGCAAATTTTGTTCCGCTAATACCAACATAAATTCAAAAATGGCCATACCGGAAGTAGCTGTGAACAACACATACCAGCGTGAAGTTAGCCTCACTAAACGTGTAAGCTATTTGAGCGCCGCCATTTTTTAGTTGTTGCGACGCAACCGTGCGATTTCGTCATTATGTAATGTGATTGCGTCTCTCTCCTTACTCCCTACTTATAACTTAAAAAATAATCCCGTCAGTTAATACAATTGAATTTTTCATGAAAACATCTCTCCCCTGGCGTATTTCCCCTGTCAAAATAACTGCCAGGGGAGAGATTCAGTGACCAGGGAAGATAATATTCATCATAGCTTATTGTAATAATCGCATACATATATAAAAATCACGCCTCTTTCCAGTAGGGGTAGGCAGACTAGTATGGAATTCTACTTGCATGAAAGTGGAAGAAGCGAAAAATGTATGCCAAGATTTATTTGGCTTACATTTTTCGCTTCTTCCACTTACATGCAACTGCGTGCTGACTTATCGCCTCATTTCAAAAAACACAATCATGTTTTCGATGTTTGGCGAAGCCGAATTTCAATATAGTGTAACATGTGTGTTTTAATACCTAATTATAACAGTGACATACAATACTTTATCTACAACCATGTTATAAATCCTCTATAAAAGTATCTATCAATAACAACTAGAGTAAGTAACAAAAATCGCCATTTTTGTTCGATATTCGAATCCGAAGTTTTTTACCGCGGCGTGCGGTGGCCGGTGCGAGCGGCGGTAATATTATAACATCAATTTGGGTGTTATAATGATCGTTATGACATGCGTTGTTATAATGTTGGTTATAAGCTAATTGGTTCCGAAACTTTAATAGAGGATTTATAGCATGGGAGTAGATAAAAATTTATTCAATTCATCAATGTCAATTTACAAAAAGCTCAGCCGCCGCAGCCGGAGCGTGGACGGTTCGACCGAGGTGAGACGCCGCGACAGTATTGACACACGTAGCGTCCCAAACCATACATTTACCGTTTTTTTCACGGTATCAAGGTCAAACCGTCCGGCCGCTTGCCGTCAGTCCTACTGAGACCAGGAGGCTCCAGAACGCAGGGAACATTGGCCGATATTAAAGCGTGCCGGATAATATCATTAAGGGCATGGTGCCGAGGAAACCTACCCGTGGAACGGTGACAACTAAGTGCGTGATGACCATCGGCTTCCACCATTGAACCGCAGATGCATCTATGAGGCTCACAAACCCTACAGCCCAGGCGAAGAGCCACCGCCACACGCAAAGAGTCACCGTCCAGTAATGTTCCCAGGTGCGGTGAAGGAAGCGCCTGCAACCATGCCCCTGATTCCGGTTGCGACACAGCCCTGAGTCTCGCCAGCTCCACGCCAGAAGCCACGTCCATGATCCTCCTCAAAACCCTCCCAGCGCCAACATCATCCCATGCTCGCTGCACGTGTGGGGTCCCCGGGACCACCATATCCCCGCCGAGAGCAAACCACGTCGATAGTGCCTCCGGCACATAGGGTATGCTTGCCCCGTCACCATTAGCGGAAAGAATGACAGCAACAAGGTTCGCCACCCCATGAGCCGAGGCCAGGAAGGCCGGCAAGCCAACGTCCCGCACACAACGCAATCCGAGGCCCCCAAGCCTTACAGGCAGAGACGCCTGAAGCCACTGCCGCTCGTCGAATGAGACATTGAGAAGTGACGCCGCTGTATCCCTCAATGCTTCGTCAAAAGACGAAACAGCTTCCGCACACAGCCACGTCGGAGTAGTTCGCAGTAGGTAGGTTATTTTCGGGATCGCAAAACACACGCGCAGCAGCATCATAGCCACGTGAGGTGTAAGGTCCCGCAAACGTTCCCGAGCGGCAAGGAGAAGGCCCCTACGAGAATTGAGGGCCTCAGGTACCGCCTCCACGAAAATGGGGGAGCCTAGCAGGTTGAAATTGGCGGGTGAAATTTCGCTGAGACCGGGAGAAGTTCACCGAGGCGGGCGCCACAAGCACGGCCTTCGGCCCCACAGAAGAAAATCTCGCACTTTGCTGGATTTACCTCCAGCCCCAGCTCCCTGAGGCGTGGAACCAAAACGGAGACATCTTGAGCAACCACCTCGGGCCCCCCTCCAAGGGTGCCGTCATCGAGGTACCATATGTTTAGGGGTGATCGGAGCTCGGAAATTACCGTCTGAATAGCAAGGCTAAATACGAGTGGTCCGAGAGGATCCCCCTGCTGAGCTCCAACCCGCGAAACCAACGACTAAAAAAAAACCTGAATAAACAACAAAAAAACAAAAAAAAAAAGCAACCACAAATTAAACGACTATACATAATATAAAATTGTGCAATTTTCATACGACCGGTGACAGAAATACATATTATTTTTATAACGGACTATAACCACTCCGTTGAGTACCTACTGCCAAACAATGCACTGCACTCTGTGGGCCACTGCTGGAACTTTAGCCAACCGTAGGTATGATCACGTAACACCGACTAGTCTCCGATTAATTGAGAATGATCGAATGATGAAACAACCTCTACCACGAACATTTTATGCAATGCAGCTCGGACCCGTGTTGTCTCCTTTAAATATTTTCCTTTTTGAATATTCTTCAAAAAGAACATTCATTGACTACCGAGATTTGATCCTCAGCCCTCGGATCTAAATTCCGCAGGCGATGCCTCGAGGACAAATTGAGACTTCAAATATATTTTGAAATTGTTGCCCATATTATCTCCAACATAATTCTGCTTTGCAGTTTCTGTACCAGGGTTAACTTTTTATACTTATGTACACACTTTCATTAGTTTTAATAATGTAGGTGAGTGCGAATTTTTGAGAAACGTAGGTCATCCAAGATAATACTAATATGATTTCGTATTATTTGTTATGAGATTTGATATAACTGTTTTAGGAGTATTGCACTATAGAACATTATTCAGCTTGAGTATAGTTATTCAGTATTCACCCAAATGATTTTGTTGACACATTGAAAGTTGCGGCTAATATTTTGTCACTGATTGAAGCAATTTCATCTCCTTGTATCTTCGGATCTGGTGTATGTAGTCTGTCACAAATGTTGTCACAGCTCGTTTATAAGTTCATTAGTACTTTAATGCACACCGCACACTCCAGAGGTAAATTTAAGTATTTTTTATAATAAATATTGTAGGAGTACTAACAAACACAGTATTTACTAGACAGCGCCATCTAGCGAAGTCATCAGATAAAAATAGTTATTATTTTAATGTAGTTATTACAGAATATATCGCCACGGAAAAAATTAACACGTGAAGAAAAGTTACAGAAGAAATGCGAAGCAGAGAGGCTGCGATATCAAAAAATTAAAAATGATCCAGAAAAATATAAATTGCAACAGCAAAAGGACAAAGACAAATATTTAAAAAAGAAAGAAAAAGGAATCATCAAAACCATCGAACATATGCCTCCTAGAGAGCATCGTAAGGCAATCAAATATCAAAGCATCAGACTCTGCTTCATATAATTTGTTGCAACAGATACAGCGAACTATGTCTTTCCCGAGAATGTGACACTTGTAAAAATAAAGTACTCGAATACAAGGAATTTAATAATAGTAATCAAATTGCCTATAGAAAATGGGAATCCGTCTCTAACAACATAACTGATCCGAAAACGTTTAAGGCAAGAAAGGTCACTAAATATTTAAAAAAGTCGATTCAGATTTATCCTCGCGATTTGATTATGCAGTTAGAACGTAATTTGGAATATTTGCTTCACCATGAACTGAACTTAACAAAAAATGAAGCTGTTATTCATATGGATTTCAGTGAAAATTACTCTACTAAATATGCAGAAGAGATTCAGGCATTCCATTTTGGAGGTTCGCGTCAACAGATAAGTCTTCATACAGTTGTAATTTACACTAAAGAAGAGGCATGCGGTGAAATACAGACTACATGCTATTGTTCGATGTCAGAAAATTTGTTACATTCGCCGCCAGCTATTTGGGCACACTTACAGCCAATTTTGAACCGCTAACCACCCGAAGTAGAGATACTCCATTTTTGGAGTGATGGACCCGTAACACAGTATCGCAACAAATACATGTTTTACTTCCTGGGGCGGGACCCCAAGAGATTCGACTACGTCCTCGCCGTCCGCCCTGGACCCCAACTTGACCATGGTAACGCAGTGGCAAGTTGGGTGACCGAACGTCGATATCGAGACTTGAGTGGCCAACATTGCGATTAATTGTGCTATCATGGATATGCCTGACGAGACCCCCGGTACTGACACTGCCCTTTCCCGGGCAGTCTCAGCCGACGACCTACCGCATGAAACACGGAATTCGATGCCTCTTGATTTGGGGGCTCGCGTCGCGCCGCCTAGTTGCAGCGCGACGTCGACGCCCCAAGGAAATGTTGCTGCTGGGACTGACGGTGGGTCAGCTCCCAGTAGTGTGAAGGGTAAGGGCCGTTCTGCTTCGCAGAAGAGGACCCTCGAGAAGGGGGGGCTGCCGCGCGACCGGAGCACTAGTTGCTCTGGGTGGGGGTCCCTCCTCTCCAGCGATTCGGAGGAGGAAGTGCCGGTGAAGACGGTGCGCACGCGTCTCGACGCCTACAGAAAGCGCCCGCCAACACCACCCCCGTCATCTGTGCCGTCCCTGCGCAGTCGCAGGGATATCGGTGTGCCGCCCGCGCGGGAGATAATGAGTATTTTCTCCCGCATGAACGCGGCCATGCGGGGGAGTAAAAATATGTCGGGGAGGAAGAAGATTGTGGCTTCACTGGTGGATGAAGCCCAATCCTCCCTCGACAAGCTCCTCGAGCGGAGCGTCACAGAGGAGGAGGCGAAGCTCCGCAAGCAGGTTGCGAGCCTGGAGGTGGAGCTCACTGCCTCCCGAAAGGAGATGGAAGATCTCCGTCGGGAGGTCGCTGAGTTGACCAAAGCGGTCAAGGCACCTCCAGGTCCCATGCCACCTCCTCCTCTGACGGCTGGACCAGCGGAAGGCCAAGGGGCGCGGTAAGAAGAGTGGCACCCCTGCCGCCTCGTGTTCCTCTAACGTCGCTCCCGTTGCTTCCTTACATCCCTCCAGACGGGAGGGATGGGAAGTAGTGGGAGCCAAGAAGAGGAAGACGAAGGCTGCCAAGAAAGCGGCCAAAGCCGCCGCGGCGAAGGCGCCGAAGAGGCCCCGCCCCCCTCGCTCCACCGCCGTCGTCCTGACGGTGACGACGGTAGGTGTGGAGAAAGGGGTGGGGTACGCCGACGTACTGAGGACCGTGAAGTCCTCAGTCAACCTCTCGGCCCTCGAAATACAAGGGGGGCTCCGGTGCAAGACGACACGCACCGGGGCTCGCCTCCTCGAGGTCTCCGGCGCCTCCAGCGGCCCTAAAGCTGACGCCCTAGCGGCTCAGCTTAGGGTTGCGCTGAACGAAGAAGCCGTCCGCGTCACCAGACCCACCAAATGCGCCGCATTGCGCATCACGTGTCTGGATGACGCGGCCACGACGGAGGAAGTTGTCTCCGCCGTCGTGGAGGCGGGCGGCTGCCCCCGTGACCAGGTGAAGGCTTCAGATATCTCCTTCGGCTCCACTGGTCACGGGATGACAGTCGTCCAGTGCCCCGTCGCGGCGGCACTGAAAGTGGCGGACGGACGAAGCCTCCTCGTAGGGGGCTTCCTAAAAGCGCAGGTGCACCTCCTTCGTGCCCGGGAAATAAATCCTAATCCTAGTAATAAAAAATGTTTAAAAGATCATTTTCCGTAAGATAACACAGTTTTTTTTTACTGGCACTTTAATTTTTGGGTACATTTTGAGTGATGTCCTTTTGCCACTGCTTGCTCCAAAGATTTTTTAAATGACTCAATGTCGCCGTGTCTTTTAGAGCAGGCCATGTCCTCTAAAACTGACCATAATTTGTAGTCTAAAGGGTTGAGGTCTGGGCTAGATGAGGGCCAGTCTTTAGCTCTTATAAAGTCCGGAACGTTGGTTTCTAGCCAGGCTTGGGTAGTTCGTGCCTTGTGACCAGGAGCAGAGTCCTGCTGGAAAGTTCACGGGATATTTTTAACAAGTATATTGCTGAGAGGTTTTGCAACATGATCCAAGACAGTATCTTGATACACTTTGGCTGAAGTTTTCACTCCTTTTTCACAAAAATTTAGTTTTGTGACTCCCTGATAAGACATGCCCCACGAAACCATCACTGACCATCACTGACCACGTTGTACCTTTCCGACAACTTGAGCAGCTTCCTTAGAACTGTGAGTTGCTTATTGTATCGGTAAAGAGGATATTTCTGTGCCTTTCACCTGCGTATCGCGACAGAAGGCACTTTCATCGATCCAGCTCGGTGCTTATCGTCTATATACAGGACATGCCCTAAATCAATCTTTACAATTAAAGAATTGTAAAGATTGATTTAGGGCATGTCCTGTATATAGACGATAAGCACCGAGCTTCAGTCGAGGACCAGCCGTCCCAACTCCGCCAGGATGGAACTACCGTCATCGCGGCGGTGAGACCTATCATGGACGAGTGGCTACAGAGGCGGCATGGTGACCTCACGTATCGTGCGACGCAGATCCTTACCGGGCATGGATGCTTCGGTATCTGTTTCGCATCCATCGTGAGGTCACACCCCGGTGTCAACACTGCGAGGTTTCCGACGACGATACCGCACTCCACACGTTGGTGGAGTGCTCGGCGTGGGCGAGTCAGCGCCGGGAACTCGTAGTGGGTCTGGGCATGGATATCCTCTAGCTGGAAACTATGCTCCAAGCCATGGTCTCCAGCGCGAGTAGGTGGAACGCGGCCGTGTCCTTCTGCAAGCAAGTCATGCTTGCGAAGGAGGCGGCCGAAAGGGAGAGGGAGCGTACCCTACCTGCTGAGTTTCGCAGTCAGCGGACCGGGCGCCGCAGACTCATCTACGCCCAGGACCATCGACCTCCATGATCGGGGCCTGAGGACGGCGTCCTTACAGAAGCAGGCTAGAAGAGTTGCGTGCTTCGGGACTTTGCCCCACAGCAAGCATCCAGATTCACTCACCGACGCGGGATAAAACCCAACCACAACGACGCGGGATTTTCATAACGACTAAAACCCCGAAGAGGTCACACAGCTGGCCAAAGTCCGCCGGGCGCCACTGGAAATACCTTCTGGGGTCACCGGAGACGCCCGCAGCAATGGACATGGGAGCGGCCGCAATATCACGGAATTTAATAAAAAAAAGCACCGACCCTCAGGTCTTGTTTTATAATACGTGACAGAGTCCTAGCGGGAATCTTCATTTCTATTATAGCGATAAGATTTTTTGCTTACTTATGGGGTTTCGACGAATTCTGGCTTTAACAGCATTAATAGCCTTTGTAGTTCTAACAGCACGCGGCCGCCCCGATCTTTTCTGGTCTTCGATAGACGAAGTGTTGTTGTATCTGTTGATAGTACGATATACGAACATACGGCTGATACCAAGTTTTTGAAGTGTCTGGAATATGACCGGGCGACGGCTCCATACCCACTTTGTGCAAGGCGATCACTGCCATCCTATTTTCTTTAACACCCCATTGCATATTGTAATTCGATAATGAACACGAAAAAATAAATATGTGAAATGGCGCGAAATCTAAAAAAGTTTTTAAAATAATATACGTGTTCCAAATTCAAAATAATTAAAAAGGTGAAAAAAAAAGAAAGTTTTAATATAACAGTATTTTTTTTTATTTTTTATTTATTTATTTATTTCAGGCAACAAATATAAAAGTTACAGTTGGTATAAACTTATTCTACGGCCCATAGATAAATACCTTAAAACTAAGAATACATATAGATATTACAAAATGTATATTAGTAATAGAATCTTAGTACACACTTCACTATCGCACTTCGGTCTTTTTGCGTACCAGTGGTAGCGATCCGTGGAAGCGACGGAACACCATGCCCTGTGGCCAGAAGGTTTCCTCCATGACGAGGCTCAGTCTAGTGTTGGGCACTCGCACCACGAACGACAGGAAACTGACGTTACGGCTCGCCTCCAACAGCTGCACTTTCGGCGTGAAGTTGGCCTTCTTGCGCACGTACTGTCCGATGTCATCCGCCTTAGTGGTGTAGTGTAGGCGGGAGACATACACGGGTGTACTCGGTATTGCAGCCTACAGCGCTGGGCTGGACTGCGCTGCATCGGTGCCGCAACGGTTCACTTTGGTTCGTGATCGGCGCTTCCTTTGCACTGTCACGAAACCATCAGTAGCCACATCCGGTACCTTCTGTGGTAGTGGCTTCGGTGGAGCGGTCGTTGCGCTGATGGTGACGAAACTTTGTCGTTTCATGGGTTCGCGCGGCCTTACAGGTAGGGGCCGCGGGGGCGGGTGCAGTGTGGGGCATTGCGCGCTCAGCACTCGATGACGGCGACAAAACTGCTGACGCGTAACTCGCATTGAGGTCAGCTTCACGACGCATGTTAAAGTTGGCGTTAGGTGGTGACCTAGATACCGCTGTAGACTCGCGCAAAGTAATAAGTTCTTTACGCAAACTCACAACGATATCCTCGGTCGTTGCCAACCTCGTCTGGACATCCGCCAAACTCGCCTTTAAGGACACTATGTCCTTTAAAAGGCAGGTAACGTCGACGTGGTCGAATGTGACCGGAGGAAGCTTCGATAAGTCCTGGGCCACAAACGTAGGCACGTCGTCGGGATCGGTTGCCTTAAGCAGCGTGATGATGTCTTGTATGCTTTTTGTTGTCCCGTCACGCCTACGGGACACCATCTGGTCGCTCTTATTGAGCACGCTGTACAGTAGCCGCTTAGAGGCAGCTATCTCTTCCTGGCTGAAACTCGACGAACAGATCTGGATAGCCGACAGCTCGTCCATCACATCCAGCTTCTGTTGCAGGAACGCCAGTAACTCATTTGGGACGAGTTGCGAACTCATCGCGATACGTGCAACGGCTGACGCCGCGCTACACTATTACGAGTAGGTATTAGTCAGCACACGCGTCCGCATCAAAACGCGGCCCAAACAAGATACGAAACAAGAGAGAAAATATTTATGGCCAGACTAGTTATATAAAATATATTAAGATATACACGTGTCACGTGTTCAGGGTGCGCGTATCGGCAGGTGACCCCTGAAGCGCCGGAACTTCACCCCGGTCGGCCTGAAGTCGGGACTCATGACGGTGTCCATGCAGTCTGTTAGTCAGATCCAGCACGTATAGGTGAGGTAGGCTAGGGACCATAACTACGTAGTACCCCTATTATTCCCTATTTTGTGCCATGACGGCTACGTTCTGGGTAATATTAAGTTACACACTGTGATGCAGCTTTAAAAATAGATATTATAGATTTATAAATATTCTGTTAAAAACAATATTTACTTAATAATAACATGGTAAGAAGAACACTAATCGTGGGTGCTAATTTAAAATATTGTGCATTCATTCACATTGAGCTTTCTAGCTTACCAATTAGCACTTAATTAGTTCCAGAAACAGCAATAGGCTGAAAATTGATGGGTGAAATGCGGGCACTTAAAAGCGTCTCTAGCGAAACATTAAATTATTTGACAGTCATCTATAGTACTAGGTATTCTGAATGGTCGACTGAACGTCATTTGCCGGGCCTCCCAGGGACGTCTTCGTAAGGATTATCCCAGGGCACCGGTGGTATTGGCCATCCATGCATGTTAGACATAAATAACACTTCTGAACCTGTTTACACCAGCTTGTTTAGAACAGCTTGCGCCAATTATGTGACTCGCCAGTGTTACGTTGTTTATTGATGAGATACAATATTCATTATAAACGCGAAAGTTTGTATGAATGGGGTGTTTGGATGTTTGTTACTCTTTGACGCAAAAACTACAAAACGGATTTTGTTACAACTTTACGACAAATTTAGGTCATACATCAAAATATAGTACTTTTATCCCGGTGTTTCCGTGGAAATAGGAAAAGAGAAAACAATTCCACGCGAGCGGAGCCGCAAGGTGCATAATTGAAAATGAATTTTCTAAATTAACGCATAACAACGCAATAGTTGCAGCTTCTTACTGGATACGTTGTGTGTATTATACTATGAATGTAGTTACTGATGATTGAAACAGAGTGACCTGGAGTTTTTATTGCCAGGTTCTTTGGCTCCACCCGTTACTTTGCTACTTTGCGAATCTTTACATAATTATGTTGACGTTAATAAGTGTTATTTTATAACCTATATTAATAAATATTTCTATTCCCTGCGGCGTCGGAGAAAGGCTAGAATAAAGACGGAAACATACCAAAAGACAAGTCAGTTAGTTTTTAAGTACGTATGATGTAGGTAGTCTTAATGATTCTAACCCAGTTTAGTCGATTACGACAAAAATGTATTCGACACTTCGCATCCTACAATTTGTCGTAGAGAGCTCTACATTTACTCTACATTTACTTTCCACATCGGTTGGTGCACGTTTAAACTATATTTAATAATTTCTATTGTCTTTTCAAATAAATTTGCGCCGAAAACGGATGGAAAACACTTTCGGAAAACGGCTAGGTAGATCGATTTATGCAAAAGAGTTATCGCCATTTATATTCAAATTTTTGTTGATATCCCAAAGATTGGAATCATGGTATTGTGAAATGGGAATATTGATTATAACCGACAATAACAATGGTCCCCGGTGGCTTGTTTGATATTCATTTGATTGAGATACGAGTACCTATAGTACCTATACTTAATTAACAATCTCAAAGGGTTTCGCATTTTATGTCATTTATTTTCGTAACATTTTGATTACCAACTGGATTTCAACATTATCTAAATACACGATTACATGCAAATACGGTTCATTAGTAGATATTGTAAAAATACAGGTACCTACTCATTTAGTTTAACATATTAAGTTAATTTAGTCGTACAGTGGTAAATTCTTGAATTTTAAAGTCATTTAATTGTGTACTGTACAGGTAATTTAGGTCCTTATAGTGTATTCAAACTAAGTCTACAAAAGTCTGTGTTGTAGTTACTGGTAAGAATCTGAAGCGTTATAAACCTATAGTCCGAGACGCACAGGACTTTAATTGGCTGTGACATAGCGGCTGGCACGTAAGATTTTGTTGCCTTTCATCAACATTTCATCGCCAGGCAACGACTTTCAATTTATTTTTCAAAATTACTAAATAGCGCCTACTTTTTATTAGATTCATTCGGCCATTTTGGACATAACCCATTATATGTGTGCCCGGTGACGGCAATAGGCTTGCCCCCTATTACGTGGGACTAAAACTACTGGCAAACTGTGGGTGTGTAATGCACCTCCTACCCCTTCGGGGATATAGGCGTGATATGTGTGTGTGTATAAAACTCTAAAAACCTTCTATAAGCAAGTCGAAAGAAATATTCTACGTTCCGCGGCACAATGGAAAACTTATACCTAACTTTATTGTATAAAAACCTTAAATGTACAAAGTAAAAGAAATCTGTTACTTCTCATTTTACTGTAGGTATATCAAGTACTTTAGGCTGTTTTAGGCCTTGAAATCGCCATAAATTTATATTATTCCTTCCAAGTTTGTATCATGAGTTATAATATGAAAGCGTTCATCAATAATGTCTATGCACGACTTCTCCATAAAATATTTAAGCAATATAGGTAGGTACATATATTTCTTTCTTTATATACTAAAAGTCTTTTCTGTTCTCTCTTCCGAGGATAGATACGAGTACCTGCGTGATTTGTCTGGTTATCAATTTGTAAATGTTTATATACTTGTAGTTGTACTTGTACTTGTAGTCACGGGCTGATCTCCGCAAGTCCACGTCTATTGCGCAGGTTTTGCGTGTGGGTGGGACTCTCTCACTCGAGCCAACCGATCTCTTCCAGGAACGCCAGCAGGCCCCGCACGTTGCGTAGAGCTTCAGGGATTGATCCTGGAGACCCGAGATGCCTTGCCCTGTAGTTTTGGACTTCCTCGCAGCGCAGGATTAGGTGGCTGACCGTCTCTTCCTCAGCCATGCAAGCCCTGCAAAGGGGACTGTCTGTAACACGGATAGTGTGTAGGTGTTTGTTTAGGAGGCAATGCCCCGTAATGACACTTGTGAATAGACGGAGATGGGATTTTTCCAACGTCGCAAGTCTGCCGGCTAGTCGTCGATTGAGTACAGGCAAAGAGTCCCTCGCTTGCCGACAGTCCGACAGACCTGTCCACAGTGTGTTGTGTTGTGTGTAAGTTTTGTGTGCCAGAAGTGTACGTATAGTACCTACCGGAATTGGTAGGATCGGCTCTGGGCCAATGGACGTTTGGCTCGAGCCCCTTCTGGCAAGCTCGTCCGCTGCGTCATTACTTCTTGAGCCGCTGTGTCCTTTAATCCACTGTAGTGTGACGTGGTTGGACTTAATTATCTCAGCCAAGCGCTGATGACAGTTGTAGATGAGGCCTGAGTTGACAGTGTTGCTATCAAGGGCTTGTAACACTGACTTGCTGTCTGAGAGAATTCGAATACTAGAGTACCTTACCTCTCTGGCAGCTATTGCCGTGGCCGCTTCTAGAATCGCATGGCTTTCAGCTTGAAATACCGTGTTATAAGATCCTAGTGGAGTTGCTATTCTGATCTGGAGGTCTTCGGAAAATACTCCGCTGCCTGTCCCAGATGAAGTTTTGGATCCGTCGGTGAAGACTCTAAATTCATGGATGTTGAGGCCTTCGACGTTGTCGTCTTCATATAACTGGATCTTGTATTTTTGTCGAAGATAAATGTTTTCGGAATCCTGTCCGACCCTGCCATTAGTATTGGAAAGTCGTTGAAGATTGCGGTTAGTATACTAGTGTGTTTAGTATTTGTGTCTCTCCATAAATGGAGTGACTTCAACCTTAATGCGAACGCCGCGGCTTCTTGTGTGATGTATAGATGAAGCGGGGGGATGCTTAGCATGGCCTTCATTGCAGCAGTAGGTGTAGTTTTCATTTTTTTTTTTTTTTTTTTTATATTTAGGTCGACAAATTGACGCCACTCGCCTGATGGTAAGCTGAGGCGACGTCTGGCAATTGAGGGCGACTCTCACAGTACACAGGAATACTATAGAGAGTGGCCCTCAACTTGACGACCCTGTAATGTGCCTCTTCACGCTTCGCTTAAAGAGCCCAGGGTGCGCAGGCAGGGCGTTCCAAGCCACCATCGTTCGGCAGAGAAACGATCGTTTAAAACGCTCGGTTCTCGCGAAGACGGTTTCCACGGTATGAGGGTGACATCTCTGCCCGGCACGCGTTGTTCGGGATCGGAAGGGAGAGGGTGGGATCAGGTTGAAGAGCTCTTCAGAACACTTACCGTGGTAAATACGGTATTCAACGCAGGGTCTAATCTGCGTTTTGTACAGCAGACACCTCTGGTGCGGTGTAAAGAATCGCTTTACCTTGTTCAGTATTCCTAGTTTCCGCGAAGCTAGCCCAATACATCTCTCAATGTATTTTGTGTTATTGAGCTCTCGACGAACGTCTATGCCAAGGATGTCTAGATTGTCCTTCATTGGTAATATTGCATTCTGAAGAGTGGGTAGGGGAAGGAAAGGGGATTTTTTCGCTGTAAATGCACACGCCTGTGTTTTGTGGGCATTGAACTCGACCAAGTTCTCGGCACCCCATTGGGAGATACTGTCGAGGTTTCGGTCGAGATCACCCACGAGATGTCGTCTCTCCTCCTCTATCACAGATCGCCCCGCCGTCGGACGAACCGAGTAACTCCCGTGCAATGTACTGTCATCTGCATAGCAATGAATGTTCCCGAGGGAAAGCATATCATTGATATGCAGAAGAAAGAGAGTTGGTGACAGTACGGACCCCTGCGGTACCCCGGCATTCACTTGCAAAAAGCGAGAAGCCTGGCCATCGCAGAGGACCCGCACTCGGCGCTCGTTTAAAAAACTGGCAATCCAGCTGCACAGTTGAGGAGGTAGACCATATGCCGGAAGCTTGGAAAGGAGCGAAGCATGCCAGACCCTATCGAAAGCTTTGGCGATGTCCAGGCTAATAGCCAAGGACTCGCCGAACTTTTCCATAGCCTCACCCCATACATGCGTGACGAATGACAGGAGGTCACCCGTTGATCGTTTTGGCCTGAAGCCATATTGCCGATCATTGATTAGCGAGTGATCCTCCAGGTATCGCATGAGCTGCTTATTAATAAGAAGCTCGAGCACCTTGCAAATGACTGAGGTGACAGCTATGGGTCGATAGTTGCCTGGATCGGAGCGATCCCCTTTCTTGGGGATCGGTTGTACGTTCGCCTCCTTCCAGGCCTCCGGCACGAGGCCTGTAGAGTATGACAGGCGGTACAGACGCGTTAATACTGGAGACAACTCAGCAGCACATTTTCGTAGCACGAATGCCGTCAGGGCCACTGGCTTTCCGCGTGTCGAGTGACCGCAGCACTGCCCGTACATCACATTGCCTGATAACAATATCAGGCATAGTGTGGCCACAGTTGGCGATGGCGGGGGGCTGCAGGCCACGGTCATCGACCCGGGAATTAGCCGCAAAGAGGTCTGCGAGCATGACCGCCTTCTCTTGGGCTTTGTGAGCCAGTGATCCATCAGGAAAACGCAGTGGTGGCAGCGAGGGTTGACAAAAATTTGACTGTACGGCTTTGGCCAGTTGCCAGTATCCACGGCTGCCCGTGGGATGGGATGTGAGCTCCTGACCAAGCCGCGCGACGCGCTGGGCATCCGCTCTCTTGAAGGCCCTCTTGCTGAACCTAGTGGCCCGATTGTACGCTGCTTTGAGGCGGTTCACGTTCGGGTCACGTACCGCCCGAGCCCTGACCCAGGCGCGATATGCCGACTGTTTTTTCTGGATAGCCTCGGCACATTCACGCCCGAACCAGGGGCGAGCTTTGCGGATGCTGGCGACATCAGTGAAAGGGATATAATATTCTATCCCTAGACTGATCTCGCCAGCAATGGCAGCAGCGCTATCCGAAGGCGCCTTCCCTACAAAGCAGCGCTGGCTCCACGGGACGGACGCAAAGTAATCGCGGAGACCGTCCCAGTCTGCCGACGAGTAGTGCCATAGTGCCATAGCTCCCGTGATGGCCATACACTCCAGTCTTTGGAACTTTTGCAGTTTTTGTATGCAGGTTGTAAGCTGGCATATAGGCCACCAGGCTAGTGCACCGTAGCATACCATGGGCCTTATGACCATGTTGTATAGCCATAGCGTCACCTTTGGCGAAAGACCCCAGGACTTGCCTATCATCTTTCGACAATGCCAAAAGGTGATGCTGGCTTTGTTTATTTTGTCATCTACATGTTTACTCCAGGTTAGTTTATCATCTAGGGTTACTCCTAGGTATTTGACCTCTTTGGACAGTGTAAGACTTGCTCCAAAAAGCTTGGGCATCCTATAGCTGCCCAGCACCCGCTTGTTAGTGAACATAACCATTTCCGTTTTTCCTGGGTTTACGGTGAGGTCGTATTGATTGCACCAGTTTTCGACGGTGCGGAGTGCTATCTGAGTGAGGTCACAGACAATGCTGGCTTCTTTGCCAGTGATTAGTATGGTGATGTCGTCAGCGTAGCCGACACTGAAAAGGTGTTTTTTGTTGAGAGTAGTAATGAGACTGTTGATGACTAGATTCCACAGGAGTGGAGATAGGACACCTCCCTGGGGACAGCTCCTGGCCACCTCTACCACCTCTGCTTCATTATCCAGTATGATCACCCTATTACTAAGCATGTTCTTGATCCACCCCGTGAGCACTGGGTTAGCACCGTGATGCTCCAGTGCCGAGGTGATGCTGTTAAAGTTGGTTTTGTCGAAAGCGCCCTCAATATCTATGAAGGTGCCTAGGCAAATACCTTTGTTTTGTATCGCTTCCTCCGCTCGGCTTACTACCTGGTGGAGGGCGGATTCTGTTGATTTACCAGCAGTGTAGGCGTGCTGGTTGATGTGTAAAGGAGTATTGATCAGCACGTCTTCTCTTAGAGTCCTCTCACACAGTCTTTCAAGTGTTTTTGTGAAGAAAGAGGTGAGGCTGATTGGTCTAAATGATTTTGGATTAGTGTAGTCACTCTTACCTGGTTTGGGTATGAAGATAACCTTCACCTTCCTCCAGTTCTTAGGAATATATCTGTAGGCCAGACACGCCCTCATGATTTGTAAGAGTGATGTGAACAGTCTTAAACCCCCCCATTGCAGCAGGGCCGGGAAGATACCATCCGGGCCTGCTGATTTGAAAGGTTTAAAGGTATTTATTGCCCACGAATAATCTATCTGGCGTTATTACTGTTTGGGCATATTGCCAGCTCTCATCCGTTGGTGCTGACAGGTCCTCGCGCACCTCCACGGTTTGCAGGTATCTGCAGTCCGGGAAGTGAGCGCTCATTAGAACTTGTTGCGCTTCCTTGGGTGAGTTGGTGTAGCTACCGTCAGGCTTGAGGAGGCTGCCTATACCGTGGTGTGGTTGGGAGGCCAAAACCTTCCTAACACGGTTGGCCTGGTCAACGGAGTTTATGTTACTCGTGAAGTTCTCCACGATTCAGTTGATCTAAAACGAATTCGTTTTTTATATTTGGCTTTGGCCTCCTTATAGGAGCCCCAGTCTTCTTCTGATCTGGTGTTCATGGCCCTATTGAAGCGTCTCCTAACGGTCTTTCGCAGGCGCTTCAGTTCAGGTATCCACCATTTCTGTTTGTTTTCAGGTGGGCCTACTCTCGGGGTGTGCAGAGGGCACGCTAACTCGTAGCTGTCAGTAATTATATCCGATATAGCACTCACCTGTGATTCAATTTGTTGTATGTTGGTTATGGACTTTGACAAAGTTTGTGAGGCCAACCTCGTTTGTAGTGAACTTGCGTATTTACCTATATTGGTTTTACGCAGGTTTCTGCCCGGTGGGGGCTGGGGTATACTTATCTGTAGATCGCATCTTATCCATCGATGGTCGGAGCAAGATGCTTCCTTCGAGACATGCCAGTTGGTGATTAGTTCTTTAATCCTGTCTGTAGACAGGGTTAGGTCGATGATGGTTTGGCATTTTTTTGTCACGAAGGTGGGTTCTGATCCTATGTTTAGGATGTTTAGGTTAGTGCTAAATAAGTAATTAACTAATTCATTACCTCTATCATTGCATTGTTCATGCCCCACAGAGTGTGGTGTGCATTTGTGTCGGCCGCTAGTATTAATTCCGTGCCTATTCTATCGCAGTGGCTGATGAGCTGCGTTAGGTTGTGGGCCGGCAGTTCTTGCGATGACCAATTCTGGCACGGTGGTGTTTTGAGTTGTAGAGATCCGTACGGCGTATAGGTCTCTGGAACAGAACTCAGTGAGTGGGTGCGCACTTATGTCTCTAGTGACATAAATGCAGGTACGTGGTCCGCTGGCTTGGGGGCCCGACACGTATAACTTACCTCCTAGATTGAAGAGTCCGTGCACGCGACCACCCCTGATCCCGCGACGTCCCCGGCACGGGAGATATCGATTTTAGGTCCTCCCGACCCATGGGGGCACCGTCGTCGGAGTGGCCGGCCCGAGGGACTTCTCCCTCGGTCCGACCGCCCCCCGACGTCCCCTGCACGGGTGGGTCGGATTCCAGGCCGCGTTGCCTGGCTCTATGTCGGCGTTTCCTCCCTCAGTCGCCACATCATGCTGGCGGGTCGGGGCTGTTTCAGGGCCTGGTTGCGGCAACTGCTCGTCTGGTCTTCTTTGCCAGGATGTTTTGGCATCCCACAAGTTGGCAAAGCTGTTAACGAGGTGAAGGCGTTCCCTCACCTCGTAAGGTCTGGGTTTGGGCGTGCGCCGCTTGGGAAACGCAGACGACGCTGCGTTTTCGTTCCTACGGGAGTGAGGGTGTTGAGCCCCTTCCCAGGTAGAGGTGGTGCGAGCAGCTGGTTGGCTAAGCACTGCTGCAGGTGTGGAGTGGCTCGGAGTCTCCGCCGAGGCGGTTGTCCCAGCGCACTGAGTGGAGGAGGGGGTTTTAGCCCTCTCCCCTGTTTTGTTTTTTGAAGTTATTGTTAATTTCCCTTTCTCCATGTCTTGTATCTTGTTTGAATTCATCCTTTTGGCTTCCCACCCTCCTTGGAGCCCGCAAACTGGGAACACGCCATGCGTGTTAGGACTACCAAAAGGATATAGAACCGCAAGGAGGGGTTATAGGCGCGACATCGGGCTCTTGGTCTGTGGCCGGAGGCGAGGCGTAAGGGTAAAACCCTTCTGGTAATGACCACTGGAGTTTGATCCCCAGTTGGTCACTACCCGACGTTGTCTATCTGAGAGGAGGGTTGGACGCCTCCTGCTCCAATTCCCAGGTTTGCGCCCTCCCTCCATACAGACGGGACTGTCTCCTGCCACTTGAGTGGGGTGAGGAAAAAAGGGAAGAAGGAGGAAGGGTGAGGGGTGTTAGGGTTGGTAGAGTTTGGATGTGCGAGCACCAACACGTCCAGTCCAACGATGCAATCGTTAGCCTGTAGGCGTGGTTGGCGGTTAGGAGCATTGGAGCTGGTGTGGGTGTGGGATGGAATTGGTTGGGCTGCTTACACCACTGTAGAGGTGGGGAGTTTCCTGTTACGTCCAGTCCAAACGAAATTCGTTAGCCTGAAGACGTTTCAGGAAGGAACTAGGAAGGAAGTAGAATCGGTTAGGGAAAACAGGAATGGGAGGGTACAGATGTAATGGCCCCGACACACCCAGTCCAGCGAAATCGCTAGCCTGAAGACGCGACTGGTGACCGGTAGGTATATAGGATAGGTATGCTACAGGGTGCAAGTATGTGCGGTCGTTCCCGACACGCCCCGTCTGGCGATAAATCGCCAGCCTGGAGACGCGACTGGTGAACTTGAGGGAGGATTACGAAAGAGGTAGGGTCACGACTGGCCGAGTTCGGTTACGTCTGTTACAGAGGGAACCAGACCAAAAACAGGCAGCACCGCGCGAAGATAACAGACCAGTCTTGGCTTGAGGATCATGGTAACTGTAGTACTACCCTCAAACCCATCAACCTAAACGTGGGTGGGAGGAACTCCCACGTTTAAGTGGGTAGGTAACATAAGTCACAATTTTAGCCTATGTTACCCGCCCACCGCCCTTGTTAATGTATATTTAATTCCAAAATTTTTAATCTGCAGTGTAAATTGACAGTACCTATTTGTACCAGTAGGTACGGATCAAGTTATGCTGTACGCTTGAGACTAGAAAAGCGGTGGCTAATTAAAACAAGACTCTCAAACGCTTTCCCCTTACGTTGCTTGTATTTAAGAAACTTACATGCACAAAATAAGGACGTGTCATTAAATGAATACGCTGCACTTGTATTTTTTTCTTTATGTCATAAAAGAGTTTTTTTCTTTTCACCTTTGATTAAAAATGTGTTGGTTCAGCGTTAGATATTTCTTAGAATTTCATTGCTTAGTTGTAAGTATAAATTATACAGTAAAAGAGGTAGAGGATAAACAGGGGAGGGACACACCTACCTAGATAGAAAAAACCGGCCAAGTGCGTGTGTTCCTTGGCACAGACGTTCGTCGAGAGCTCAATAATAAAAACTATTTAGAGCGGTGTATTGGGCTAGCTTCGCGGAAACTAGGAATGCTGATTAAGGTAAAACGATTCCTCACACCACACAGGTCAATTTGGTGACCTGATATAAATATATAAAAAAACATTATGGTTTATCCTGAACTGTTTGGGTGCCCTAAGTAAGTCCCAGGACTAGATGTCTTAAGAACACGGAGATCCGCTACGTTAAATCTTCTGGTACATCTAAATCTACTCAATATTAGCAGAGAACTATTAAAAACAACTAGTGAAATGTGGGCATTATAAACGTGATTGCATCACATTGTCTTTCTGCTAAAAGTCTCTAAGGGTGCTTGGACGTAACTCAAGCTCGGCTAAGCAAAATCTAAGCTAAGCATATGCTAAGCGCTGGAAACCATGCTCCAAGCCATGGTCTCCAGCGCGAGTGGGTGGAACGCGGCCGTGTCCTTCTGCGAGCAAGTCATGCCCGCGAAGGAGGCCGAGAGGGAGAGGGAGCGTACCCTCCCCGCTGAGTTCCGCAGTCAGCAGCAAGGGTGCCGCAGACTTATCTACGCCCAGGACCATCGACCTCCATGATTGGGTCCTGAGAAGGGTTGCGTACTGCGGGGCTTTTGCCCCACAGCACGCAACCAGATTCACTCACCGACGCGGGATTTTCATTCCGACCAAATCCCTCAAAGAGGCCACACAGGTGGCCAAAGTACGCCGGGCGCCACTGGAAATACTTTATGCTGTCACCAGAGACGCCCGCAGCATTGGACAGGGGAGAGGCTGCGGTCTCGCGAAATTAAAAAAAAAGGACAATCATACACACATCTTAAGTACAATCTTTAATTTGGAATTTATAGTCTGACTTGGCTTAGCTCGAGCTAAGTTCTAAACACATGGTTACAAGTGAAATTTTGCCATTTATATCTGATAAACTGTACCATACCACTATAATAATAAAAAAGAATATGGTAAAGTATATTTGAGAACATTATTTTAATTTTTGGTAAGTCACCGGTTTTGTGAACTTAGCCTTGGCTTAGCTGTTAAGACAGAAAACTAAGATCGCATTATAAATGTCCATTTTTTTATAAATCTCACCCTAAGTGCTAAATACTTTACAACAAATCTTAAGGCGTACACAAAGTACTCTGCGTCTAAAAGTTAATACTCAATTGGAACTAAACTTGTATACACATACGGAAATACTGTAACGCCATCTCGTAGCGAGTAATAAGACTACCAAACTCAGCGCCATCTAGTAGCAAATCGCAGTACTACTACGTAACGTCTTTCGGGAAATGATGGCGATGCTACAGGAGCAAGCCCGTCGCCAGGAGGAGCAGGCCCGCCGGTTGGAAGAACAGCTGCTGCGTGACAAGGATGAGCAGGCACGCCGCCAGGAGGAGCAGGCACGCCGCCAGGAGGAGCAGGCCCGCCGGTTGGAAGAACAGCTGCTGCGCGACAAGGAGGAGCAGGCACGCCACCAGGAGGAACAGACGCTCCTCATGAAAGATCTTCGAGCGACTTTTGGCAAGGAGATGAATGTGATGAAGGATCAGGTTCATCATGTTGAGAACCGCATCACGGAAGCCGAAACTCGGATTGAAGATGTAAAAAACCAGATTACAGATGTGAGGAAAGAGCTGGGAAATCTGAAAGCTGGAGATGGGATTGCGACTTCCTTACCTGCCGTACCTTCAGCGCGTGGATTTAAAGTACCGCCATTCGATGGGACATCTTCATGGTCGGCCTATAAAAAGCAGTTTGAGGCCGTTAAGAAGGCAAACGGGTGGAGCAAAGCCCAGGCCATGACTGCGCTTACATTGGGTCTGCGAGACAAGGCGTTAACCATCCTAGAAGCTCTCGGAGACGATGTATCCTACGAGCAGCTACTAGAAGCCTTGGAAGCCAGATACGGTGACGCTCACCTGGAACACGTGTATCGTGCGCAGCTGAAGGATCGTGTCCAGCGCACTGGCGAAAACTTGCAACAGTGGGCCCTGGAAGTAGAGAAGCTGGTACGGAAAGCATACCAGTCGGTACCTGCGCTCATCAATGGGAATCTGGTGCAAGCATTCATCGACGGCATCCACGACCTGGAAGTCAGGGCTGCTGTGAGGCTCGGGCACCATGAGACTCTCAAAGACGCCTTGGCTCATGCTTTGGAGGTCGAAGCCGTACGGAAAGATCATCGATCTCACCGCGTCAGGGAAGTTGTAGCATCACCGGCTCGCGACCGTTTCACGAGGTATAGCCCTAGGTGCTACACATGTGGTGAGAGGGGCCACCTTCGATCCAGTTGCCCAAAGCGGACTGCTGAAAGAGAAGAAAGTCGTTCCCAAGAAGATAGGGTGGCTAACGCCACCGCCCAGCAACAGCAGGGAAAACGAATTATAGCCAGGTCTGCGTGGCGGGTGCCGGCTGATGTTAGAAGAGCCCCAAGGGTTTCGATCTCACAAACCCAGGATGGCAGATTCCATGGCAACGCAGACGCATTGTCAAGAAGACCTTGCCCTGAAGACCGTAAGCACTGTGCCAAACAGGAGATAAAGGTAGCCATACCTGTGAAGATGTTTAAAACGGATCTGAGCAACGAATGGAAAGAAATCCTACAACATGCTCAACAGGACGACGCAGACATCAAGCCTATATTTGAGTGGATTAAATCAAGTGCTCCTAAACCCATGTGGAGTGACGTCGCTTCAATGAGTTCAATCACAAAAAGTTATTGGGCGCAATGGGACAGTTTAGTTATTCAGGATGGAGTCTTGTGCCGCAAATGGGAAAATGCTCGAAGAGACAGCTGTCATTTGCAAATGGTCGTCCCTAAAGTTAAGGTCCCAGATGTGCTACAGCTCTACCATAATGGATGTTCAGGGGGCCATATGGGAGTAAAAAGGACTCTGTTGAAGATACGTGAGCGGTTTTACTGGATCCACTGTCGCGACGACGTTGAGGACTGGTGTCGCAAATGTACGAGTTGTGCTGCTGTGAAAGGACCTCATACACGGAGCAGAGGTGCACTGAAACTGTATAACGTTGGGGCACCATGGGAAAGGATAGCCCTAGATGTTGCGGGACCGTTTCCTGAAAGTGAAAGCGGAAACAAGTACTTCATGGTTGTAATGGATTATTTCACGAAGTGGCCAGAAGTCTTCGCTATACCTAATCAAGAAGCTACTACGGTCGCAGATAAATTAGTTCACGAAGTCTTCTGTCGTTTCGGGGTGCCTCTAGAAATCCATAGCGATCAAGGAAGAAATTTTGAATCTCAGGTGTTCCAGAAAATGTGTCGGGTCATGGGTACTCACAAAACCAGAACGACCTCTTACCACCCGCAGTCAGATGGAATGGTGGAGCGATTTAATCAGACATTGGAGAGATATCTGGCAAAAGTTGTGGAAAGCAGGCAAAAAGATTGGGACAAGCACATCCAACCGTTTCTTTTGTCTTACCAAAGTGCGGTTCATGAAAGCACGTCAGTGACACCAGCTTATGCGAACTTTGGAAGAGAATTACGGTTGCCTACCGACTTAATAACCGGTATACCACCTGACGCTCCACGCAATATCACCGATTATGCGAATGACTTGCGCAGCAGGATGAATGACATTTATGAGCATGTCAGACAATCAGGTCAACAAATGTCTGAAAAGATGAAGACCCGTTACGACCGAAAGACAAACAATAAGAGCTTCGATGAAGGTTCGTTAGTGTGGTTACATAACCCAATCCGCAGTAAAGGGAAGTCTCCTAAGCTGCAAGCTAAATGGGATGGACCATACCGAGTTGTGACCAAGATTAACGATGTCACTTACCGAATACGGAAGAGTCCAAGAAGTGCGCCAAAGATAGTTCATGTGGATCGATTGGCGCGATATTATGGGCCTGACAATGCTCGGGACGAGCATGTCTTAGGAGGGGGCAGTGTAACGCCATCTCGTAGCGAGTAATAAGACTACCAAACTCAGCGCCATCTAGTAGCAAATCGCAGTACTACTACGTAACGTCTTTCGGGAATGTTCTGTCAAGGTACTTCTATGTAACGTGTTATCTAGAAGCATCTCGAAGGTGTGGAATGTTCGCGATAATTCTTCCGTGAAGAATCTAGAGTAATCTAGAGTAATGACCGTACTATAAAGGCGGAGCACTTCGGTGGCGGGGGATCAGTATTTCCGGAGCGATAATACGAGTTATACCTGCGAGTTCAAGTGCGATTAAAAGTGTTCAGTGAAGCTTATAGTAAAGTGTAAATTAGTGGTGTAATAAATAAAGTGTTTTGTGGTAGTTTGATCGGCATTTTCCATTCCGTAGAACCCCGGCTCGTAACAATACGTTTTCATAAAAGTTGATACTTTTTGTCCCCTTTATTTATTTTATACCGAACATTTTATTTAGTTGGCACCGTAACTGTAAATTGGTTTATCTACCTAAAACTTACCTATTTATGAGGGTTGAGCGCCTGTGATAAATAACATGGGCTTACACTGTAATGTGGAGGACAAAAGACAAATCATTTTGTTGTACCTATACATATATGCCACAAAATCCGATATACAAATTAAAACCTTTCGAGGGGTATTTTTCCTTAACTTTCATACGGCGGGTTTCTGAATTGAGAATTTGAAGTTGAGCCTCCACTGAGTACGCCAAATGTCAAAATTCAGGAACAAATTTTGACATTTAACGTGCTCAACGGATACTTAACTTCAAATACAAAATTCAGACGATAGTTTAGGTTTTTTTTTTGGCTATAATCTTTCATTTGTTTTTTATATGACGACACTGTTCTAAGGTAATTAGTTACTTCAATTTTTAAAAGTCATTCGCTTATTGAATTAGTTAGATAGCGAATTTCACTTTCTTTACTTCACTTTAGTTACCTGGTATAAAGTGGAAGCCCGCGTTTGGGACTTATGATGTAGGAGACGCAACAAGTAGTCTCAAGGACACCTAATATTCGTGTCAAAAGAATCGGCAGTACGTACTAAAGTATTTTGTTTACTTACGGAACGTACATTCCTTTGGACCTAATTCATGGGTTGTAGTGTTGTTGAGTGACAAATCTCATGGGAAAATAATTGTAGGTATTTGAGGGCACAGTAGAGCCCTCGAGATCAGTCCAACAAATGCGTAGCGGAAACAGCCAAAATATCCTGATTTACAGTATTATTTAATTTTCGAATATCCAGTACTATTCCGTATTCTGTGGTATAACTTGGTTGCAAATAAAGCTACAGGGCTGAGTATTTAGTTATTAATAGAACCTAATAAAAATAGTAGTATTTTCAAGCTTAGAACAATCCAGATATTAAACACTCTTGTACGCTCAATTCATATGAGCTAATTGTACACTTTAGGTGTAGTTTATCAACATTACAAAAGTACAACGTACTCTGATGGGAATAACTCATTGGCATTTCATAAATATCTAACCAAGAAAATGGATAATCTACCTGAGATGTTGCGGGACCGTTTCCTGAAAGTGAAAGCGGAAACAAGTACTTCATGGTTGTAATGGATTATTTCACGAAGTGGCCAGAAGTCTTCGCTATACCTAATCAAGAAGCTACTACGGTCGCAGATAAATTAGTTCACGAAGTCTTCTGTCGTTTCGGGGTGCCTCTAGAAATCCATAGCGATCAAGGAAGAAATTTTGAATCTCAGGTGTTCCAGAAAATGTGTCGGGTCATGGGTACTCACAAAACCAGAACGACCTCTTACCACCCGCAGTCAGATGGAATGGTGGAGCGATTTAATCAGACATTGGAGAGATATCTGGCAAAAGTTGTGGAAAGCAGGCAAAAAGATTGGGACAAGCACATCCAACCGTTTCTTTTGTCTTACCAAAGTGCGGTTCATGAAAGCACGTCAGTGACACCAGCTTATGCGAACTTTGGAAGAGAATTACGGTTGCCTACCGACTTAATAACCGGTATACCACCTGACGCTCCACGCAATATCACCGATTATGCGAATGACTTGCGCAGCAGGATGAATGACATTTATGAGCATGTCAGACAATCAGGTCAACAAATGTCTGAAAAGATGAAGACCCGTTACGACCGAAAGACAAACAATAAGAGCTTCGATGAAGGTTCGTTAGTGTGGTTACATAACCCAATCCGCAGTAAAGGGAAGTCTCCTAAGCTGCAAGCTAAATGGGATGGACCATACCGAGTTGTGACCAAGATTAACGATGTCACTTACCGAATACGGAAGAGTCCAAGAAGTGCGCCAAAGATAGTTCATGTGGATCGATTGGCGCGATATTATGGGCCTGACAATGCTCGGGACGAGCATGTCTTAGGAGGGGGCAGTGTAACGCCATCTCGTAGCGAGTAATAAGACTACCAAACTCAGCGCCATCTAGTAGCAAATCGCAGTACTACTACGTAACGTCTTTCGGGAATGTTCTGTCAAGGTACTTCTATGTAACGTGTTATCTAGAAGCATCTCGAAGGTGTGGAATGTTCGCGATAATTCTTCCGTGAAGAATCTAGAGTAATCTAGAGTAATGACCGTACTATAAAGGCGGAGCACTTCGGTGGCGGGGGATCAGTATTTCCGGAGCGATAATACGAGTTATACCTGCGAGTTCAAGTGCGATTAAAAGTGTTCAGTGAAGCTTATAGTAAAGTGTAAATTAGTGGTGTAATAAATAAAGTGTTTTGTGGTAGTTTGATCGGCATTTTCCATTCCGTAGAACCCCGGCTCGTAACAATACGTTTTCATAAAAGTTGATACTTTTTGTCCCCTTTATTTATTTTATACCGAACATTTTATTTAGTTGGCACCGTAACTGTAAATTGGTTTATCTACCTAAAACTTACCTATTTATGAGGGTTGAGCGCCTGTGATAAATAACATGGGCTTACACTGTAATGTGGAGGACAAAAGACAAATCATTTTGTTGTACCTATACATATATGCCACAAAATCCGATATACAAATTAAAACCTTTCGAGGGGTATTTTTCCTTAACTTTCATACGGCGGGTTTCTGAATTGAGAATTTGAAGTTGAGCCTCCACTGAGTACGCCAAATGTCAAAATTCAGGAACAAATTTTGACATTTAACGTGCTCAACGGATACTTAACTTCAAATACAAAATTCAGACGATAGTTTAGGTTTTTTTTTTGGCTATAATCTTTCATTTGTTTTTTATATGACGACACTGTTCTAAGGTAATTAGTTACTTCAATTTTTAAAAGTCATTCGCTTATTGAATTAGTTAGATAGCGAATTTCACTTTCTTTACTTCACTTTAGTTACCTGGTATAAAGTGGAAGCCCGCGTTTGGGACTTATGATGTAGGAGACGCAACAAGTAGTCTCAAGGACACCTAATATTCGTGTCAAAAGAATCGGCAGTACGTACTAAAGTATTTTGTTTACTTACGGAACGTACATTCCTTTGGACCTAATTCATGGGTTGTAGTGTTGTTGAGTGACAAATCTCATGGGAAAATAATTGTAGGTATTTGAGGGCACAGTAGAGCCCTCGAGATCAGTCCAACAAATGCGTAGCGGAAACAGCCAAAATATCCTGATTTACAGTATTATTTAATTTTCGAATATCCAGTACTATTCCGTATTCTGTGGTATAACTTGGTTGCAAATAAAGCTACAGGGCTGAGTATTTAGTTATTAATAGAACCTAATAAAAATAGTAGTATTTTCAAGCTTAGAACAATCCAGATATTAAACACTCTTGTACGCTCAATTCATATGAGCTAATTGTACACTTTAGGTGTAGTTTATCAACATTACAAAAGTACAACGTACTCTGATGGGAATAACTCATTGGCATTTCATAAATATCTAACCAAGAAAATGGATAATCTACCTGAGTTTCTTGCTGGTATCTTCTCAGGAGAACCAACTTACCGAAACAGCGAAAGAATCATTTTGTAATGGTTATTTATGTACTTACTTAATTTTGTATTTTTAAAATATTGCTCTTTACATAAAGAAAATTTAATTTATTCAGTTTAGGCACATGCTTAAACTGAATAAATTAAATTGATTCTTGACTATCTTTTACAGAACGAGACTCTTAATATAAATGTTGTGTTTTTGTATAGATATTAATAGCAGTAGAAATTCCAAAAACATACACCGTATACCTTATCGAGTTACAAGAATTTAGTATGCATATTTTAAAAAACATATTTTTTGTGTCGACGAATTGTGAATCTTTCTATTTATTTTAAACAACTTTTGGGTGGCACCTAGGCCACGCGAGGGAAATATTGGCTGACATATGTAATCTCATTCCCGTCTTGTATAAGATTATATGTGTCAACATACACCACCTCGTTAATCTTGGGATAATGGAAAACATTACGTTGTTTACGACACGAATTAATGAAAACAATTTTACCTGTATAACGCAATATTCTTTAACACTGAAGCTAGGTATTTATTTTGTCATATTAACTGCTATAATTACCATTGTTTCGGCTAATTTCATCATACATTAGATACAAATTAAATGACAGTTGTACAATTAAAAGCAAGTACTTAATTAGATATAAGTAACACGATTAGAAATTTTCTTAGTTTTTTTTAATTTAATTTTTTTGGACATTCTCACACAATGTCATCTACCCCAAACTAAGCTATAATCTAATCTTGTGCTATAGGATCCAAAACTAGTGGTTCTGTGAACCGTGGACTTCGAGAGGGGCTTGTTTAGAAAATTTCTTCTTCAATTTTCTTTATTACTCTTTCATTTGTCATCCAATCCAAAAAATATCATTCAAATGTTATTCATTGTAAGCAAGGAGTGTGTGTGTAAAGTTTAATGAAAATCGGTTGATAAATACTGTTGTAAAGAAATTCTCCCCAGTCTGCAAGTTGAAACGGAGACTTCGGTCGCTTCGCTCCCTCAGTCAATAATATAATAGAAAACACCCAAACTCCGAAACAAACATTTGTGGATCACACAAATATTTGATTCAAACCGGGAATCAAACCCAAAAAAGTCGAAAGCCGATGCACTACCGACCACGCCACTGAAGCAGTTGTCAATGGAATTTTGAATTTGGTGAGAAACTTTATTTATAACTATAATAGTGGTCACCCGCGACTTCGTCCGCGTGATTATTGTTCGGGTCGCCGTATCATTATAAATTGTAGCCTATGTGTTATTCTGATGTATAAGCTATATTATTGTAAAGTTTCATTAAAATCCGTTCAGTAGTTTTTACGTGAACGAGTAACAAACATCCATACAAACTTTCGCATTTATAATATTCGGTGGTCCACGTGACCACCTGTGTGGTCCCTACGGGAGTTTGGTCGGGATGAGAATCCCGCATCGTTGGGGTAGGGTTCTATCCCGCGTCGGTGGTCATACTCGTACTATTGTTTAATTAATAATATTATTTTATACACAAACTAACTGTCCCGGCGAACTTTGTAACTAATTTTGTTTTCTCAAGAACTGTCGTGACTAAGGAAAATAGGGACAATTAAAAAATAGGGGTTGGTGAAAAGTGAAAATTTAGGGTTGTATGTATTTTTTAAAGCAACATCATTAAAAAAAAAATCCACAAAATAAGAAAATGTTAGGGTTGGACCCTTATCACTTAGGTGAATGAAAACTACATAGTAGTCTATTCTCAGACCCACTGAATATGCATATAAAATTTCATAAAAATCGATCGAGCCGTTTCTGAGGAGTAGGGTAACTAACACTGTGACATGAGAATTTTATATATAAGATAAGAAGTACTTAACATAATGAAGTACCTATAAACTGAACTTGTTTCTATAATGTACTTAAATTGTAATTAGGTGCCCCTTACGAATTAGGCGCAATGGGAAAAGAATGACCCGTTCCAGGAATTTTGAAAAAAGTTTGACCCTGTTCTTACAAAAGTTTTCCGGCTTAATCCCTAGAGGATTTTGATGGAGTATCCACCGTACACATTGGTTAATTTTAGAAGTTAAATGTTGAATGTTTTCAAAATGAGTTCTAATATTTATTCCTATTCATGTGTCTTATTTCATTTCTGTGGCCCTGCGAACACTACACAAAAAAGACCTAACGCCTATATTTTTCAAAAAGCATTTAGTACAGTTATGTCTGCTAGGAATCCATCGTTTTTGACTCTTTTGGTTGAGAATAAAAACGTACCGTACAATAAATAACGTAATAATCTCTCATATATTTTTCTATGGAAGTGAAGCTAGCTAGATTCGATTAAAAACATTTATTTTCCGTCCGTTTTTCTTTACTAGGTATATAATTTAGAGGTGCAGATCAACAGACGAGACTTTCTAGTGGCAATAGGCTTACTCCCTATTGAGTAAGAACAAAATATAATCGGCGATAAGTGGATGAAGTCTGCCCTACGTCCATTGGGCGTTTTCACTTTGCACGATAACGACACACGATATCGTCTACCTATAAAATCGTGACGATGTCGTGACGATGTCGTGACGATATCGTAAGTAGCAGCAGTAACTTTAAGGTAAAAATGTAAATTACGATAAAAACGATATCGGCACGATAGCATGCAATGTGAAAACGTCCATTGCCGGGCGCCTCAGGAGTTAGGTGTGCACTTAGAAGAAATAGGTGTGAATGTACGAGTATCTATGTGTAATTAAGACATGGTTTAGTTTAAAAGCATATGCGTCTTTCCCGAGCATTATAATGGAAGCGATGGAAATGATTCCTCACTGGTGCAGTAAAATACAAAATGTTTAAAGCAAAATTTTAAAAGTTTTGGCGAGTAACATCTTGTACATTATTCAAAATATTTTGTATAACAATAAACCTCACCCGACGTGTGTCATGTTTTATTCGCGCAGATTTCTGAAGAATTTTATTTTTCATGTGAAAAATAAAGGTTTGATGTCTGAAATATTTGGTTTGTTGCTCCACAAGGTAAAATTGAATGCTGATGGGAAATAAAAGCGGGATGTGTCTATTCATTTTTTAGAAGTTGGCTGAAAATAAACGCACTATTGGATTCATTTTCAAAACCTTAACATTTTATTTCTTTATTTCACACTATTTTAGTGTGAAATTTTCAATAGATCAGGTAGGTATCTACTTATAGTAACTTAGAAGGTACGGAGTATTTTTAAAGTAAGTTTGTACTGGAATAATTGAAAGTCGTCTGTACAAACTCAATTGTCTGTCGAGAACGTTAAAAGTCTGATGGCAACTCGTTTCAAGTCTGTAGTTGACATGTGCTATTACGCCAAGTTAAAGGGATACTACTTTTTTATTATTATAATAAGTTTATTATAAAAAGCCTTTTTATTTCTTGCAGAATTTACAGATTAAACAATGATTAATCCTGTGTAAGTAAAATGTTTTGTTAGTAAATTATTTAACTTAGAATCTTAAATCTAGTTGTTACTTAAACGGTTTTGACTTTTACATTATTTCTTAATACTATCTTATTAATATATTATTGTGTCTACGAGAACCCCTCTACAGGTGAAGACCTCCTTCAAATTTTTTCCCCTGCACCTCGTTTCATGTAATCCTATTTTTGTATTTAATCTCTATAAATAAAAATGAATCGCTGTTCGTTTGTCTCGCTAAAACTCGAGAATAGATCGACCGATTTGGCTAATTTTGGTCTTTAAATATTTGGAAAAGTCCAGGGAAGGTGAAAAAGTAAAATTTCAGGCGGTTTGAAGTTCGCCGGGACAGCTAGTGTTTTATAAAGATTTCAATTAATTCTGTCATATGATCAAGTCATTCAGTGTTAGTGAAAGTACTTTTTATTTATAATAACACATTTCATGAATATATAAAAGGAACAGGAAATATTGGATAGAAACAGGCGTTACTTGGCGAAAATCCATGACAAAACAATGGTAAGTAAAAAATTTTTTTAAGAAAAAACTTTTTAGCATTAATTAATAGCATTAATTTTTCGCAGAATCAAAAGGACAACAAAACGTCGACAATTGTTTCGCCTCTAAACGAGGCATTATCAAGACTGTCTCAGAGAGAACAGCCGCTGCGAGCGAACAGAGCTGTTCTCTCTGAGACAGTCTTGATAATGCCTCGTTTAGAGGCGAAACAATTGTCGACGTTTTGTTGTCCTTTTGATTCTGCGAAAAATTAATGCTATTAATTAATGCTAAAAAGTTTTTTCTTAAAAAAATTTTTTGTTGGAGGTAACACGTGCGCGGGCAGGGCGTTCCAAGCCACCATCGTTCGGCAGAGAAACGAACGTTTAAAACGCTCAGTTCTAGCGAAGACGGTTTCCACGGTACGAGAGTGACATCTCTGCCCGGCACGCGTTGTTCGGGATCGGAAAGGAGAGGGTGGGATCAGATTGAAGAGCTCTTCAGAACACTCACCGTGGTAAATACGGTAGAACGCGGCCAAGGAAGCAATTGTTCGGCGCTGGGCTAGCGGCTCAAGGCTTCCCGTTACCTCCGGACAATCTATAATGCGAACAGCGCGTCGCTGCATAGCGTCGAGTGCGTCCAGCAAATACTTCGCGGAGCCACCCCAGAGGTGAGAGCAGTATTCGACGCAGGGTCTAATCTGCGTTTTGTACAGCAGACACCTCTGGTGCGGTGTAAAGAATCGCTTTACCTTGTTCAGTATTCCTAGTTTCCGCGAAGCTAGCCCAATACATCTCTCAATGTATTTAGTGTTATTGAGCTCTCGACGTACGTCTATGCCAAGGATGTCTAGATTATCCTTCATTGGTAATGTTGCATTCTGAAGAGTGGGTAGGGGAAGGAAAGGGGATTTTTTCGCTGTAAATGCACACGCCTGTGTTTTGCGGGCATTGAACTCGACCAAGTTCTCGGCACCCCATTGGGAGATACTGTCGAGGTTACGGTCGAGATCAGCCACGAGTCATCGTCTCTCCTCCTCAATCTCAGATCGCCCCGCCGTCGGACGAACCGAGTAACTCCCGTGCAGTGTGCTGTCATCTGCATAGCAATGAATGTTCCCGAGGGATAGCATATCATTGATATGCAGAAGAAAGAGAGTTGGTGATAGTACGGACCCCTGCGGTACCCCGGCATTCACTTGCAAGAAGCGAGAAGCCTGGCCATCGCAGAGGACCCGCACTCGGCGCTCGTTTAAAAAGCTGGCAATCCAGCTGCACAGTTGAGGAGGTAGACCATATGCCGGAAGCTTGGAAAGGAGCGAAGCATGCCAGATCCTATCGAAAGCTTTGGCGATGTCCAGGCTAATAGCCAAGGACTCGCCGTACTTTTCCATAGCCTCAACCCATACATGCGTGACGAATGCCAGGAGGTCACCCGTTGATCATTTTGGCCTGAAGTCATATTGCCGATCATTGATTAGCGAGTGATCCTCCAGGTATCGCATGAGCTGCTTATTGATAAGGAGCTCAAGCACCTTGCAAATGATTGAGGTGACAGCTATGGGTCGATAGTTGCCTGGATCGCAGCGATCCCCTTTCTTGGGGATCGGTTGTACGTTCGCCTCTTTCCAGACCTCCGGCACGAGCCCTGTAGAGTATGACAGGCGGTACAGACGCGTTAGTACTGGAGACAACTCAGCAGCACATTTTCGTAACACCACCGCCGGAATGCCGTCAGGGTCACTGGCTTTCCGCGTGTCGAGCGACCGCAGCCCGTACATCACATTGCCTGATAACAATATCAGGCATAGTGTGGCCACAGTTGGCGATGGCCGGGGGCTGCAGGCCACGGTCATCGACGCGGGAATTAGCCGCAAAGAGGTCTGCGAGCATGTCCGCCTTCTCTTGGGCTTTGTGAGCCAGTGATCCATCAGGAAAACGCAGTGGTGGCAGCGAGGGTTGGCAAAAATTTGACTGTACGGCTTTGGCCAGTTGCCAGTATCCACGGCTGCCCGTGGGGTGGGATGTGAGCTCCTGACCAAGCCGCGCGACGCGCTGGGCATCCGCTCTCTTGAAGGCCCTCTTGCTAAACCAAGTGGCCCTATTGTACGCTGCTTTGAGGCGGTTCACATTCGGGTCACGTGCCGCCCGAGCCTTGACCCAGGCGCGATACGCCGACTGTTTTTTCTGGACAGCCTCGGCACATTCACGCCCGAACCAGGGGCGAGCTTTGCGGATGCTGGCGACATCAGTGAAAGGGATATAATATTCTATCCCTAGACTGATCTCGCCAGCAACGGCAGCAGCGCTATCCGAAGGCGCCTTCTCTACAAAGCAGCGTTGGCTCCACGGGACGGACGCAAAGTCATCGCGGAGACCGTCCCAGTCTGCCGACGAGTAGTGCCATAGTCGTCGAGTCATTTGCTCAGCACGAGCAGGCGGTGGCACTTGGAAGCTGGCGTGCACCACACAGTGGTCGGAAGTGCCCAGTGGGGCGCTTACCGACACACTGTACTCGGCTGGGAGACTCGTCAGCAGTAGATCCAGCAAGGCGGGCGTGTGGTCTGACCTGTCAGGTATCCGGGTGATCCCCTGTATCATCAGGGTCAGCCCGTGGGAGAGAGCGAATGCATGGGCGGATCGTCCCGCATGATCGGTCCTAAGGGACCCCAGCCACTCAACGTGATGACCGTTAAAGTCCCCCAGGAAAACCAGGTCAGCGTTCGGGAACCGCACCTGTTGTCCCAGTGTCCCCTGTGTGGGAGCGGTAGACGCACACGTAGATCTGGCTCATAGAGCTATGATCCACGTGCAGCCAAAGGACGGAGTAGGAGGGGTTCTCTAGACAGCGCAACCGGCGGCAGCAGACATCCGCCCTAACGAACACGCACACTCCGGCTTTGTCGCGGAATTGTTCCTCAATAACATAACCCGGGTAACTGAGGTAAGACGTGTCGTCAGGGCGGCGTATCTGTGTCTCCGTAAGGAACATCACAGAAGGCCGTGCCGTCTCTAGGTGATGGTGGACGGTATCGAGGTTCGCATGGAGTCCGCGGATATTCGCGAACTCCACCTCAAAAGGAATCGACTTTGTGGGGTTTCTAGAGGCCGCTGTGTACCGTTTATAACTTTGTTGCACTGTTATGATGAGATATAGGGAAGCGTGAAGACAGGGCGTCATTTGGTGCGGCAGTAAGGGACAAAGTGCAGAGGCTAGCTTCATCTAGAACCGTGTGGCTAGGTCGGAGCCGACCCGCCGGACGGAAGGGCTCCCAAACCCCCCTGATGCAAGGCCGCCGCTACCCCACACCGGTTACCACCCGGAGCGGTGACCCCACATCAGGATTATGCGCAACATGTGGGGCAGCCTCCTGGGGTGGTTGGTCCCAGGCGGGCCCCATGACTGTGTTGCGGGCGGCCGCGGTAACGCCGTTGCTAAGGGTCTCCCTGGCCGGCGAATCGACCCACACCACCCACACTAGACTCCGCTTCGCCCCCACTGGACCCCTGCCTGCCGCACCATACATCGCCCTGGGCCCGGCAGTGCAGCTGCTGAACCCCTTACGCAACCCAGCCTGGGCTGGGTTACTTGGGGGGCTTTAGCACAGCTGCACGGTGGTACCCCCCCGGACCAACACTGTTGTACCACCTGGTATCCACGTAGGGGCTGAAGCCACCACATGGTTACCGTAATATACGAACCTCGTCCGTTAATCAGCAGGTGCGCCACTAGCAGGTGAGGTCGCTGGGGCCCGATAGATGTAAGAAGGGCCCCTTTGCACCCAAATCCACCCGGAATCGAACCTGGGACCTTAGAGGCGGCAGTCGCATACTCATACCACTGCGCCACAGAGGCAGTATAAATAAGATACGTAGTTACAGTGTGTATTTTGTTTATCATTGAGTATAAAATAAAAAGAAAATGTGGGCGGCCATTGCTTGAAGTGTGACCTACATACATTGGTAAAAAAACTTTAAACAGATTTATGGTAGGTAGGTACTTCTTCTCCGTATAAATATAGGTATCAAATTTCACGTTCTTCCATCGCTCAATTTTGTTTAAAAGGTTGAGATCTAGGTACCTAAGTTAAGTTAAATTTCAAACAGACCTAAAACATTAAGTCAACATCAATTACATAATTTTGATGATCATTGTAGTTTTTTAAACTTTCGCGTTTTGTACACATTATAAACTTAAGACAAACGGGTCTTTTACGCGATTATTGAGACCTCTTTATTACCACCCGTGACCACGGCTCTTGTAACAGGGTCGAAACGTGTATATATCTTAATAATCGCGTAAAGGACCCGCTTGTCTTAAGTTTATAATTCATTGTACTTATATAGTTATGTCAATGTTATACTTCAACAAAACAACTACGTATCCAATGTACGTAGTTACGAAGTACAATCAAAACTACACCTCGTAGCAGTGAAAACTAATATAACTAGTGTACTCTATCTGACTCTATCCTAATAACTTTGTAGTACGACATTGTATGAATACAGTTTGTGCTGTAACATTATAATAGGTAACTAGAACGATTCTGCAGGCATAGTTTTATAATAAATTAGAAAACACCCGTGGCTTCGTCCGCTTGACAAATTAGGTATTTGCACAAAAACCTTTCTAAAGAACCAATTTATCCATTGGTGAAAACCTCATCAAAATCCGTAGCGTCGTTTTAAAGATCTAAGCATAGATAGGGACGGAAACAACTTTGTTTTAAACTACGTACAAATTAGGTAATAATATATCCTTTCTCAATTATTAATAAAAAGTGTGTTTTATAAATTTATAACCAACAAAATTATTATATAAAACTCCGTCGTTACCACACCTACGCAATATCTTAAATTATAATTTTCCCTGAAGATAATCTTGATTATCTCTTTCATAATAAATGTACATAACAGCATTTATGGGCTTCGGGTTTAAAATGATTACCTTATAATTCTATAAAGCTTGTATTGAACAATGGTAGTTTATGAAACAGTTACATTAAGAGGGGTATTAGAATACGAGTAGGTTGTAAAGAAACAAGCCTTGGCGCGTCTTTTTATAGTATTCGATATATCCGTATACGAGTGATCTAATACCTAGTTATGTGCAGTTTCATTTACTACTTTATCTAATCTCATACGTTTAGGCATTTTGACAAACACAAACTTGTAGAAGTCAATTTGACGGCAAAACTCGAAAAAGCTAATTTTTCGAAGCCTATTGTTGCAAGTAGAATTTTATCATAATGTACTATGATTTTATCAACTCTGTTTAAAAAGTTTCTTTACGATACAGATTTGCAGAAAATTTCATACAAAAGCTGTATCATAAAATAACTGTTTAACATTTTTTAGTACCGTTGTCATAATCATAGCCTTTATATGTCAACATTTGAAATCATAATTCGAATTTTTTGACATGATAGTAGATAAAAGATATTTATATCGGTAAAAAGATAAGTAAGGTATGTTATTCGGGAATGTTTTTAGTAATTTAATTTCACGTCTGGCAGAGTCTCAATCACGGTTCACATTGGTAACAATTGTTCAATCAACATGTCCATAATTGATGGTTATCGTATTACGCGAATCGTTAGCGTTGCCCCATAGTTCTTTTTTTCATATTTTCTATGTAACTTGTCGATTTGAAGGAAGGAAGCTTTCCGAGGGCCTACCCGGGACGTAATAGGAAATAGTTACTCCATTACCATAGCATTGACGCATCAATGTAAACAATAAAAATACTACTTTTGGGATCCGATTAAACCTTACCTTTGAGATATCAGAAAAAAACATACCTATAATTATTTTCTACGAACTTTTCATTTTACCCGAGGAAGATAATGATATTTTATTGTCATTTGTAGAGTTGAAAGGTAAAAACCCCACCGTCATCTTGCTATTTTTCTAAACGAAGCATAGAAATACTGACTATTGATATTATGGTGATTGGAACGTATGTTGTTTAGGTCCCAGTTGCACAAAAGTAGATTGCAAGCAGAAAACATACGGATTCAACCGTTCGGATCAAAATTCAAATGGCAACGCGTTGAAATTTAGAGCTGTGTTTCTTTCTACAGAAAATATAGAGACGTAGAACATCGAGCTTCACCCAACCAGATGAGATATTTTTTTATGAAATATTATTCAAGAATCATTGAATCAATGAAGATTGATATCACTTGGTTTCCGTCAATTTTGTAATACCTACATATAAATATACGGGTATCATATGCACAGCACCGGGACCTCGTAGTGGGTCTGGGCGTGGATACACTCTCACTGGAGACCATGCTTCAAGCCATGGTCCCCAGCGGGCGTAGGTGGAACGCGGCCGTGTCCTTCTGCGAGAAAGTCATGCTCGCGAAGGAGGCGGCTGAGAGGGCGTTGGGAGTTGCGTGCTCCGGGGCCTTTGCCCCATAGTACGCAACCAGATTCACTCACTGACGCGGGATAAAACCCTACCCCAACGACGCGGGATTCGCATCCCGACCTAACCCCCGCAGAGACCACAGAGGTGGTCAAAGTCCGCCGGGAGCCACTGGAAATACCTTCTGCTTGTAACCAGAGATGCCCGGCAACGGATGTTAGAGCTGCCGGAATTAAAAGAAAAAAATAGATATATAGAATAGATATCGCAATAGGGGGCAAGCCTGTTTAAGTTAGTTGCCTAATTAAGTTAAAGAGTGATTTACGACACCGCACTGCACACGTTGGTGGAGTGCTCAGCTTGGGCGAGTCAGCACCGGGACCTCGTAGTGGGTCTGGGCGTGGATACACTCTCACTGGAGACCATGCTTCAAGCCATGGTCCCCAGCGGGCGTAGGTGGAACGCGGCCGTGTCCTTCTGCGAGAAAGTCATGCTCGCGAAGGAGGCGGCTGAGAGGGCGTTGGGAGTTGCGTGCTCCGGGGCCTTTGCCCCATAGCACGCAACCAGATTCACTCACTGACGCGGGATAAAACCCTACCCCAACGACGCGGGATTCGCATCCCGACCTAACCCCCGCAGAGACCACAGAGGTGGTCAAAGTCCGCCGGGAGCCACTGGAAATACCTTCTGCTTGTAACCAGAGATGCCCGGCAACGGATGTTAGAGCTGCCGGAATTAAAAGAAAAAAATAGATATATAGAATAGATATCGCAATAGGGGGCAAGCCTGTTTAAGTTAGTTGCCTAATTAAGTTAAAGAGTGATTTAAGCTGCATTATTTGTTATGCACCGATAAAACAATCTATAGAATAAGACATAGATAGATTTCTTAGATATTTTGTTATTATTTAAGTGCAATAATTAATTTATTTAAATAGAAGGTATATCAATATTCCGTAAATTGTAATATGTACTTAGGTATATACCTACTTATAAGTATGTTTAAATTCTCCATATTAATAAAGGATCAATTTGTTTCTTTATTACAATTTAATTACTTTTATTTCTAAAAACCACTTGTCACGCGCGTATTAATTCAACGGTGTTAAGATACTTACATGTAAATTAAATAGTCATTAGTATTTGATTTTGAATAATTAATTACACTTGAACAAACCTGCTTATTAACTTCAAAAAAAAGTTGGTGTAGGTAATTAATTTAATTTGACATAATTATTCTTTGATGCTGTATTTTATTTATGGTTACACAAAGCACAGTTCCCAGAAGGCTGGCAGCATTGCCACGTTGTAAGGCAATGCTTATTCCGTTAAATATTATCTTTTATGTTTTTAGTTATTATTAGTTTTTAAATAATACTATTTTAAAACACGAAACAATTAAATTACTCCTTATAGTATTGATTAAATTTGATTATTGCTAAACCAATGACGAATATTACGAGTATCAACCAGATGCCCGTAGGATATTTTCATAGCTCTATTATAGTAAGTATAACTTCATTGATCCTTATTGTACAATTTGTGTTTATTTGTGTAAACTATTGTTTCCTTTTTTTTATATATTAAGTCGACAAATTGACGCCACCCGCCTGATGGTAAGCTGAGGCGACGTGTAGCAATTGTGAGCGACTCTCACAGTACACAGGAATACTATAGAGAGTGGCCCTCAACTATGTGCCTCTTCACGCTTCGCTTAAATAACCCAGGGTTATATGTTGGAGGAAACACGTGCGCAGGCAGGGCGTTCCAAGCCACCATCGTTCGGCAGAGAAACGAACGTTTAAAACGCTCGGTTCTCGCGAAGACGGTTTCCACGGTATGAGAGTGACGCACGCGTTGTTCGGGATCGGAAGGGAGAGGGTGGGATCAGGTTGAAGAGCTCTTCAGAACACTCACCGTGGTAAATACGGTGGAACGCGGCCAAGGAAGCAATTGTTCCTGATGTCTGTTATGTATTTAGGTGATTGACATCACCGTTATACCTAAGTTCAAAAGGTTACTGTAGCAAGATGCATCTTTGGCTGTTCAGTTTCCACCTGATCAATACTCAAGTTAAGCATTTGATGTTGTTTACAAAGTACGAATATGCAGGGTATTCGATATTTTGAAAGAAAAAATTACGTGCTTAGGTATAAACCTTAAAATATAGTCAATCACCATACTCCTGGGAGATATTATCACTCATATTTAGTGAATTCTTGTAGAAGTACATATTATTTAACAGAGCATGAATTACCATCACTTTGGTAATACGTAGGTCACACTATAAGTTTTGCGTAACTTAAAAAAACAACATGTTAAAACCAAAATATTATGTTTATTGCTTTTTAAAATACTCTCCGTTACATTTTAAACAGTTTTTCATTCGATCGAACCATTTTTTAAAACAGCAGGATCACAGATCTGAAGGCATGTTTTGTACGTGCTGATTGAACGCTATCACTGCCTCTTCGGAGTTGGTAAAAGTGAAACCTCTCATCAAATCTTTGATTTTGGGGAAAATACAGAAATCACAGGTTGCAAGGTCGGGGCTATGCGCAGGATGGGTGACGAGTTGTACTTTTTCGGAAGCTAATAATGACTTTGTTTTGTTGGCCGTGTGTGAAGAAGCGTTGTCATGATGTAGGAGAACGCGGTTTTTGGGTCGTCTTTCGCGAACTTTTTCTAACACCCTGGGTAAACAAAATGGTAGAATACCACTCGGCATTAACACTCTTTTGATCTTCAAGTGGGACCCGTAGCTGAGAAAATAAACGCGATCATTTTTTTACCAACGTTTCTCGCCTGCCTCACTTTTGTTGGCTTGTTCTCATTTTCAAACACCCATTCACAAGATTGCTGTTTTTGTCGGGTTCAAAACAATAAATCCACGTTTCGTCTCCTGTGACAATATCATAAACAGCATTAGAATGTCCGTGGTCGTACTTCAGTAGCATCTGTGAGCACCATTCCACGCGATCCCGCTTCTGCTCCGCTGTCAGTGCATGAGGGATCCAACGACAACAAAGTTTCCGAACTTTCAATTCTTCGTGTAAAATTTTCTGGATTTGACTCATACCAATCCCCAATAGTCCTCGAATTGTCTCATAGGTAATCCGCGGGTTTTCTTCAATTAACCGCTTAACAGTAGCCACATTATTTTCGTTGACGGCAGTTGAAGGCCGCCCTTCACGAAATTCGTCATGTAAAGAAACTCGACCTCTCTCAAATTCAGCAAACCATCGCCTTACGGTGCTCAAACAAGGTGCTTCTCTCCCAAAAGCATTTTGAAGACGAGCGGCACAGTCTTGCGGAGAGAGAGAGAACTTTTAAAATCATAAAACATCATCGCTCTAAAATCTTTTCGACTTAATTCCATTTTCGTTGCATACGTAGAACTTTGATGTGTGATAAAAAACTATTGACAAATGATTTCCCGCCAATTGTTTTTTTTATTACTAAGAAGGTTGCAACGTTTAAAAAAATATAATATTCGAAATTCAAATAGTTCCGATTAGCTAGAAGTGCAAAACTTTTAGTGTGCCCCATGTATTATAAGTCGCAAATACATTTCAGGAACCATTGCCTCTTCCCCAGCGCAGAGGCCACACAGGTGGCCAAGGTCAGCCGGGCGCCACTGGAAATACATTCTGATGCGTACCAGAGACTTATATATATTATATTTATTAATAATGGGTATGTTTCATCATCATTTTTATAATAAATAGGATTGTTATTGTTATGTTGATTGTGTAAGAATAATATTGATTTTGAAAAAATACATATAATTATTTACAGCTTTATGTTTTTATTTTCAAGCCTACCAGTTGAAATAATAATCAGATAAATTTTACTTTTATATGAGTGTGGCCATTTTGCGAATGGGACAAAATGCGAATGGGACCGAATGCGAATGGTACTGAATGCGAATGGGACCGAATGCGAATGGGACTGAATGTGAATGGGACCGAATGCGAATGGGACTGAATGTGAATGGGACTGAATGTGAATGGGACCGAATGCGAATGGACTGAATGCGAATGGGACCGAATGCGAAGGGGACTGAATGCGAATGGGACCGAATGCGAATGGGACCATTTTTAAATTCATGACGAAATGCGAATGGGACAGTATGCGTCAAACCCGATCTAGCGTTCTAAATTAAGTTTTGCTGAACTTTCCGAGGCGAGGAAATCTGTCTTGTTCTGTTTACTTATGCCATTTATTTTGAGGAATATGTTTTAGAGACTGACTAATCGAGTATTTGTAGACGTTCCTGTCTGTAATAACTTTCAGAAGGAGTTATTTAGTCCAATGGCTTTAAATAGGTTATTCAACACGTCATGTCTGAGTATACTTACCATTATCTGAGTTAAAGATTTTTCTGCCTGTATATTTTAGTATATGTAGGTACTATAACTATGGTTCGACTATTGGTTCGAGTAGGTTTATTAATATTACGCTGTGTAAAGTAAATTACATTTTTTTGTTTCTAAAACACCAATTACATTTTAATCTAAGTATAAGTCTAATCTTTCCTCTCCAAAACCGTTAAAAAAAGAAGTGCAATAGTACAGTACAGTAGTAGACAAAGTCACATTCGATTAGAATGATAAATATTAGATGTTAGAACGATATTTGTCAAAGCATACCTAGTAGAACCAAATAAGTCATATAGATTCTTGATTCCAACTAACTATTAACACAGTTTAAACCAAGTTTATTAAAAAAATCAATTACATGTCGCGATAAATTCACGTGAGTTCATTAAAGCGGTGTACAAACAACCCTCAGAGGGGCCATGCCGTGATTAATAAGTAGTAATGCATTGCGGCTACGATGAGCTTTACTAGAATTCATCCGTAATTAATCTAACACAATTTTAGATTTGAGTATATTTTTTATTTTTTAAAGTCCGAAACACCCAGGACTTTAATTGGCAGTGCCATAGCAGCTAGCACGTAAGATTTTTTTGCCTTTCATCAACATTTCATAGCAAGGCAACGGGTTTAAATTTTTATTTCAAAATTTCAATATTGTACTACTATTATTTATTCGGCCATTTTAGACATAACCCATTACATTTGTGACCGGTAATGACAATAGGTGTGCCCCCTATTACGTGGAACTGAAAACACTGGTAAACTGTGGGTGTGTAATTTTTATGTTATTTTTTTATTTTATAATTTATTTTAAGGCTACACAAGAAAAGTTACAGATTGTAATTAACTTATTCTATGGCCAATAGAAACATACCTTAAAACTAAGAATACATAATACTCGTAATATAATTATCTTATAATATCTAACACTGTATTTACATTATTGCCACTCCAACCTCTCGACTCTCAAAGTTCAGTTGGTCTTCGTCCGAATGTACTCCACGATCTCATTATCCTTTTTTGAGGGCCTCAGTTTTGGCACAGAGGTCTCCTGTCATTTTTTTGAAGTTCCCGTGGGTTTCTTGGTTGTGGTTACGTCAGCGTAGGCACGACTTGGTGTTAACGTACCTACATGACTCGCAACGTTCTCCGCTACCGCTGTTGCAACAGGGACAGCGACGGTGCGTAATGCACCTCTGCCTACCCCTTCGGTGATGTGGGCGTGATGTGTGTGTTTGTGTGTGTATATATTTTAGCAGTATGTAATTGTTTGATTGAGGGAGCGAAGCGACCGAAGTCTCTGTTTCAACTTGCAGACTGGGGAGAATTTCTTTCGTCTGTACCTCTACATCTCTACATCTACGGGTTCTGTGAGATCATGTTTGAGGCCGTATTTATCAACCGATTTGCATGAAACTTTACACACACACTCCTTGGTTACAATGAATAATATTTGAATGATATTTTTTGGATTGGATGACAAATGAAAGAGTAATAAAGAAAATTGAAGAAGAAATTTTCTAAACAAAGCCGCTCCCGAAGTCTACGGTTCACAGAACCACTAGTACTTATTTATTTTCTTTATTAAAAGTTTAAACATATTGATTATATTTTTAAATAGAATTATAAAAAAAATACATTTAAAAATATAAAAAACAGTAACCCACTGGCATCGGGTACAGGGACCAAGCTACCGGTGGTTAGGGCTCCAGAGACAGGAACTTCCGCACAATACGGGCCGTATTCAACAGGACCGCCTTCTGCATCAAGCCCAAGGGCTTGATGCAGAAGGCGGTGCAGGGGCTTGAGGCAGCTGGGTCAAGACCCAGCTGCCTAACGCGAGCCTCTGTAGGTGGAGGTCGAGGCTCTTGGCCATTAGACCATGCGCAGATACGACTATCTAGATGAGCTAGGTCTAAATATTTAATTTGCTTATCTTTTACTGCTTTCACGAGATTCTCGTCATGCGGCATAGTGATATCGATAATTATCACTACATCAGGTCTGTTAGCTATAATAGTCCTATCAGTAATAATCGATCGATCCCAATACAATGTGATATGATAATTTACGTATTTTATTATTATTATTTAAATGTGCATTGCTTTTTATGATTAGGTAAATGTGCATGGATATAGAATACCCAAAGTTCATTCATATCAAGTTTATCAGCGTGAGCCAGGAAAATATATTCAATACTCTAAACAACTGTTAATTAATTTCCGTTCCATGCGGCAATCAATGTACCTACCTACCTATTAAAACTATATAAAACACACAACTACGCACACAACAAACTTATTATACCAAGCATTTCCTACCCCTGCCCCACTGGAAGAGATTTCTTTTGAAATAAAGTGGTGCCTTTTTTTATTTTTTTAATCCTGCGGCCCATGGCCGGGGCTGCTCTAACGTCCGTTGCCGGGCGTATCTGGTTACAAGCAGGTATTTCCAGTGGCTCCCGGCGGATTTTGGGCACCTCTTTGTCTGCGGGGGTTTGGTCGGGATAAGAATCCCGCTTCGTTGGGGTAGGGTTTTATCCCGCGTCAGTGAGTGAATCTGGTTGTGTGCTATAGGGCAAAGGCCCCGCAGCACGCAACCCTTCTAGCCTGCTTCTGTAAGGACGGATGTGGCGATCCCGCCGTCCTCAGGCCCCGATCATGGAGGTCGATGGTCTTGGGCGTAGATGAGTCTGCGGCGCCCTCGCCGTTGACTACGGAAGTCGGCGAGGAGGGTACGCTCCCTCTCCCTCTCAGCCGCCTCCTTCGCGAGCATGACTTGCTAGCAGAAGGACACGGCCGCGTTCCACCTACTCCCGCTGGAGATCATGGCTTGAAGCATGGTCTCCAGCGAGAGGGTATCCACGCCCAGACCCACTACGAGGTCCCGGCGCTGACTCGCCCACGCTGAGCACTCCACCAACGTGTGGAGTGCGGTGTCGTCGTCGGAAACCTCGAAGTGTTGACACCGGGGTGTGACCTCACGATGGATGCGAAACAGATAGCTACCGAAGCATCCATGCCCGGTAAAAAGTGGTGCCTTTGTACTGTAACTCTATCCTTGTTTGTTATTCTTCTCTTCTTGTGTGTACATAAATAAATAAAACTTTAGATTTTCAGTCGTGTGTACAAGAGCGCTAAGTTGTGGACGGCAAATGTCAGGCAATAAATTTAGCAAAACCAAGAAATAGTTTCCTTCGATATTATGGCCATGCTGAATTATTGACGAAGTTCTAGGAGAGAAACCGATGATGAGCTGCTTATAAATAAATAAAAAAATAAATAAATATAAATGTTGTTAGCTATCGTTATTCGATTAACTTTTAATCGCATCAACTGCTCTTTTCAATTTGGCTCAACATGCACCGGCCCAAGTTATACTGTAACTTATAATAAATTTCCTCCACTTATGAACAAATCGTTTATTGAATTTCTTTCGGTAGTTTAAATGAAATGTTGGTATTCTTGGGTATCTATATTATTTAGTTTATAGGTATACCCACGCTGAGCAAAACCTATAATAGGGAAGAATATACTGTGTATTTGATACGATAAGTGGTGAAAGCGAAAAAAGTGGTATCATCTCATTCCTTCTTAACATCATCATTATACTATGTATAAAACAAAGTCGCCCGTTCTGTATGTATGCGTAGAGCTTAAAAACTACGCAACAGATTTTGATGCGGTTTTCACCAATGGATCGAGGAAGGCTTATAAGTACCTACATAATTTGTCAAGTGGGTGAAGCCGCGGGCGGCCGCTAGTATAGTCCAAATCAAAGTCGCTTCCGTTCCCTATGTATTTTGATGCGGTTTTCTCCAAAGGATAGAGTGGTTCTTGAGGGAAGGTTTATGGGTAATTACAATTTGCGAAGCGGGCGACTTCTAACAGGTTGTAAATAAATACCTATGAGATAATTAGTTATGGAATGTTGACTCGACAGAGAAGCAAATTCTACATAGGTATTTCGGGTCATTCCACGTTACCGGAGGCGCTCGGCAATGGACGTAGGTGCGGCCGCGACATCGGGCCGCGGATTTAAAAAAAAAAAAAAAAAAGGTCATTCCACGTAAAGTTGCAAGCTTGTACCTACTTGTACTCGTAACAATGTCCCATGTGAAGCAGAGTGAGGTAGTTACTACGCTATTTTGAGCTATTTCAAGTCTGTACCTACCTTAATTGGGAGCGCTTTACAACTCCTACCTAATTCTACTATCTAGCTTTCATTGCAAAGGTTGTGTGTCCTAGATAAATTTGTTTTGTCGCTGGAGGTTAAATAGTAACTGGTATATCCTATTAAAATATATTTAAATAATAGTTAGTTGTAACTATGTATTAAATACATTTACGGTTACCTATTTACTATGACCGCTACACGCTAATATCATGAATGAAACCGATTCGAATTAAAAATTCTGTTATTATTTCATAGCTCATATTATCTTTTATATTTATAACTAGCTGATCGCAGTGGCTCCACCCGCGTGATTTAGTTTTCTCATTCCCAGTTCCCGTGGGACACAATTACCAGGACAAAAAGTAGCCTATATTAGGGTAGTCATTAACATGTTATTCTCTCCCGTGTCCACGGCGCCGCCTGCCCAGTGAAGACTCCGGCTCACTCGGGCTCTTGCAGAATCCCCACCACTTCCCACAGGAATTTGGCAAAACCGCCATGACCCGTGTGAAGTTGATTGAGGAAATACGTCGGAGCCCCTTGCGCGTGCTCCACCCACTGGCGGCGCACGGGACCGATGGCCCCCACGAGAACCCGGCTCAAGACCCATTGCCGGAACAGATCGTCGCGGGCCTCCTGTCTCCAGCCTCCTGTCTCCAGCAATCGACCTGCTCCGGCAATGGGGGACCTCCTTGTTGTCGCACCAGGGTGTCCTCCTCGTAGATCCTCTAAAGGACTTCTGCTTCGACAATATTACTCAGGGATAATGTAGCTACATATCATTGAAAAAATTTGCAAAATCGAATCAGTAGTTACAGAGTCTATTCGTTTCAAACAAACAATCAAACATTTCCTCTTTATAATATTTGTATAGATATAGTTAATACTAGCTGTTGCCTGCACCTCCACCTGCGTGTTATAGTTTTCTTGATCACCAGTTACTGATTTATTATGTATAGCTGTTGCCCGCAGCTCCGCCTGCGTGTTACTTTAGATCGACGTAACTTTTTTATTTATGAACCGTTGAAATAAAACTAACCTTAAATGTTAAGTTGAATAAACCACAACACAATACTAAAAACCGCATTCAAATCGGTTAAGCCGTTTCTGAGATTAGCGTGTTCAAACATTCAGACAAACAGACAAAATTTCTACAAATCATTGTTTTGGGTACTATTGCGTTCATAAAGCCCCCTTACTGTTGTAAGGGGGCTTTATGAACGCAATAGTCGATATAATAGAGAAACTGTTGTTTCTCTATTATATCTTCGATGTACAGACATCGACCACTTACAATTTTATTATATGTATTGATGATGATGGCTACGACTAATGAGAGATGATTAGTGTCCATTAAAAAATGTTGCTAAAACATAAGATACTTTTTATATTCTTAATAGTTACTTACGGTGAGCAAAGAGCCAGTAAATGCTTAGTAAATTAATTGGAGTTAACTCGAGTGAATTTTTTTGGGTGTAACTGAATGGTAAAGTTATATTGATCAAATCGGTCATTGAACTTATCATCATTAGATATCCGTATATAACAATCTCTATAAAGTATAGAGAGCTTTGCCATAATATTACGTCATCCAAGCATACCCAAGGGTATTTCTGCCTCTTTTTGCTCATGCGAATTCTTTAAATCTGTATTTCGTATACATATACTTCTAACCCACACATGAAAGTAAATTATATTAAGTGAACAGAAAGGATTGAACCCTTTTTGGCAATTAAATTTGCATAATACGAGTACAACCACTTATTTGAATTTTAAAATATTAATTTAGCAACATAGACGTAAACATTCCACAACAATGGTTAAATTTATTATTATTATTTAAATATCTGTGAGTAGGTATACTACTTCTTTTACTACTAACAAACTGGACAGTTGATGACTTCACTGATGCGAACATTTTATGCTCTCAAAATAAATGACAGTACAAAGGAAGAAATACCAACAAGGAGAAAGAAGCTAGTGATAGCGTATTTGACTAGATAGGCATTTCCTTAAGTAGACCCGCGAATAGGATGACTAAAACTGTAAAGGTAAATCTTAAAATGAATAAAAGTAGGATTTAAACTGTCGATGAATATATTTTATAAGCTATGAGTATGCTAACTTATTCTCAACTTATTTACAATATGAATCACAAAAACGATAGTCTTGGCGACGCCGAAAGTCGCGATATTAACACAATATGATAGTTGTTGTTAGTTGGTGGAACGTTTCTCCTTTTTTCTTATATCCGCGGCCCTGGGCCCTGGCCGCTCCTACGTCCATTACCGAGCGCCTCCGAGATAAAATTCCCAATGGCGCTACGCGGACCTTGGCCACCTGTATGTCCGCTGCGTGGTGGTAGAAGGTTCCTCCTGGAAAAGGGATCAGTCGCTGGTTCAAGTCCAGCACAAGACTATAGTTTTTGTGATTCATATTATAAAATTATTTAACTCTCATTTTTCACAGTCTATATTTTACTATTACATGCACATGACGTAACTATTCAATATATACCTTTATTATTGCCTGACGATGGCAAGCACGCGCATGATTGTACCACCAGTGGGTACCTACTTAGAATGATTCACCAATATTTTATATAGCGCTGTACTACTGAACTTAAGTCAAATATTAAGAAAGAAACTATAAATAGATTACAAAAACTGATGTCATCGGCGGGATTCGAACCCACGGCCTTTCCCTAACAGGGGGACTGCTCTGCCAACTGAGCTACGATGACCACTACCGACAACATCGAATTTATGTCCAATACTATTAACGATTTCGGGACTAAAACACGTAATTTACCTTCTGTTTGGCCTGACGTTGTGAGTGTAGTGTGCAGGGACTTTAACAACGCACCGCAGAAATATCAAGACCTGGTGAGGGTAGATGGAGAATCTGCCCGCGCCTCACGCTATCGACGCCGCCAGCTCCAGTCAGCCTGTTACCACGGCCCGATGTAATTCAGTCGAAACGTCAAGCCAAACAGAAGGTAAATTACGCATTTAAGTCCCGAAATCGTTACTAGCATAATGAATTCAGAACGCGAAAGTTTGAAAAATATTGAGTCAAATAGTTCAAAATACACGTGAAATTACAACATGTCTACACAGTATGGTTGGTGAAAAATCATTTGCAGATATGTTTGCTGGAAAACCGCAAGTGACGTTTTAAATGTGAGCTGCTGAAACAATTTGTAATAAGCGGCGGCTGTGGTCCCAAAACATCACATTGTTTTGTGGCTACGTCATTGTTTACGTGTATGTACTCTCACAAATTCACACTCTAAACAACACTTTTCACACATTAACTTTCCATAAAAACCGTAACATTGGTACTGAAGTGCTGGCTGTTGGAAATTTGGATGAAGAATGGTTATTGATTTTCTAATGTATAACAAAATTACAATATTCTAATAAAAAAAAAATTGGCAAATTGTGGGTGTGTAATTCAACCTATCTGTCTGGTCGTATTGCTTCTTAAGAAGTTAAAATTTCCATGTATACAATGAAACTTATCAAAGGAACGATAATGAAAATTTCTTTTATTTCTAAAGTTTTTCGACCCAATAGTTTCCAACACAGATCAAGTTGAATAGGATCATAGCAAAGTAATTTCAGCTTCAGACTTCTAAATGCCTTCAGATCTATTTATATTTAACCAGTATATATTACGCCGTTTCTTTTTCGTAATTACGGTATGTGTTCCATACTTAACTATAGTAACTAGTAGTCGTATTTGGTTGCAAAGCTACGAGTGTAGAATTTAAGTGATCTTATTTGGCACCCCGTACAAAGAAAATGGTTAACACGCAGTTTTTCTGTGCCTCTTGCGTGTTACGAATCAGCAATTTCCTACCTTTCCTTGATCGTATCCTAATTATTTCTTTAAGAACTGTAGTTTTCGTTAACAACACTAGCTATCTTAGATTTACCCGCGGGAAAAAGATCGCCTGTTTCTGTGTCACGAAGTTTAGATGAATGTAGTTAGAGATCTGTGTATTTATTTCTTTACTAGCGCCTATCATAACAACAACAATATTTTTAAATATTTCTCAAAATAAGCTTCCGCTTTGTACGTGAGGACAAGTTATTATCCACTTAACTTTTACAAAAAAAAATCATCTATTCTTGCTTCATAAAAATAATCGTCCAATGATGCGCGTGCAAACATTCAACAGCAAGATCTGGTGCCGAATTTTATAGATGATTATTCCAAACTTGAGAGAAAAGTTTTCTGAAAATGTTTGTTTGGTTTTACACTGACAATAAAATTGAATTAGCCGACATATGCAGGCTTTCTAGGTTTGTTGGTAATCCTATTTGTGGTTCGGTTCCCAGTCAGTTGCTCCAAAAAGTTAGGTTTGGGTTACCAACAAAATAAGTATCGCTAACACCCCAGTCAGAGAAACATTGCGCCTGATGTGCCTTTTCTCACCGTGCATTGCTGTTGTTCTAGTATTATTTTAAACTTATTGAATTCACAGCTAATATTTATTCAAGTGGTTTTCAGAGAAAAATCTGTGTGCTTGATTCCGTTTAAAGCCTCTTGTTATTCATTAAGGTGGCCAACTAAGTATAACAAACCAACTTTCTGAACTACTGTTTATAGAAGCTAGAACTCTCTAGCCTTGAAAGTTCTAGCAAGTAATTTGCATGGTATACGTGTCAATCAGGTGGTTGTTTATTCGGTGGTGGATCGAAACGGATCGCTTTCGAAGGAGGGGTGTCTACGAAGGAATTTGTCTACTAAAACAAGGTTGAAACTGGAGAGTGCTCACGGAACACAAACACGAAGCACTATAATGAATTAAGTTACCAACCCTCTTGAAGGTGAAACTGCCTTGTGTTATACGTGAATAGCCTTAACTGTACCTACATATTTTGCATTTACCATAGGTACTTTTGGGTATGAATACCACCAGACTTTGTTTGAGGTGCAGAGTAATTGCATGCGTAGTAAATAACGCCCCCACTGAATTAACAATGTACTGCAATGGTATTACAAGTGTAATAACTACACAAATCACAGTCGATTAAATGGAGCGTACTATTGTGTCATCTTAGGACTTATAGAGACATAAAGCACTTTTTTGACTGCTTATAGGTAAAACTCCTTCATCCTTCAATCATTGGGTATTCTGCCATTAACACTAATCTCTACAGTTGCGTAAACTTAAAAATACGTGGTCTATTTCATTGTAATAATTATAATTTATTATACCTATCAATCCACACTCTCACTCATTACACGAACCTTGAACCCGTCAGTGACAAATGGTGCAATGTCCACTAGAAAGAACACGCGTTGTATTTTTATCTTAATTTAGTTAATTGAGCAATATAATAGCACCTTCAAGTTCCTACCTGTGTCTTTGTCTTTAGCTGTTAGTATTTTTCTTAGAACCTGCGGGCGTTGGGGGAATGTTTTTGTATTATTGCTCAACTGTACTATATTTTACTAAGTATACTCGTACTACATTAGAATATAATAATTTGTGTTTAAATGTTTATTAATTAGTAAAATGTTTATATGTACCCACATCGGTGTAAGTTTATATTCAAGCATGAAGTCCTATGTTAACCTTAAGATTAGTTTATTGATATTATGTGATAAATGTAAACTATTGAATGGAAGTGAATTAGTGTAAAAAGAACACCTTTGATAATGCTGTAGGGTGAAACCGGTCAGATATTGTAAATAAAAAATTGTAGAGCATGTGTACAAGTGAGTTTATTTCGTAATGTATTACCTAAGAAAATATCACACACTATGTTACTGAAACTTAGTCAAAAACTGATATAAGATAACAACCACTTCGAGAAAATATTTTTACTTCATATCCTAAAGAGAACTTGTACATCACCAAAATGTTCTTTAGAAAGTACTATCTGAATCCAGATTTCAGGTGTCAACAGAACAAAGCAATTCCCGTACAAATTGCGTCGGGAGTACCGGTGTACCGCACCTATTTTACTTGATATCTTGTATACCTGTGCTTCTTGTGACAGGCAACTAAATATCTATCGCGTGAACAATGTTTCGAATTTGTTATAATACAAAACCTCTACTACTACACAGTGTCGCATATGTTGAAAGAGTGAGAGACTTCACAAAAGTAGATTATCAATTCGATCATTTTCTATTTATTCGTCGGCGGCGTCTTGAATAGATATCTACCTGCTTTTTATAGAAATGGAAAGAATATAATAAAGCTGAACTAATGCGACATACTGCGACCGATAAATTAGTCTATGAGTTGTGACTGTACTATGTAACATTATGAACAGTAAGTAATTGTAATGTTTTCCATCTCATGGTGAGTTCTATTTGATTTTGTAGATTATTTAGATTTACTATGAGCTTGTTTTGTAGGAAATTGGTATAGTTGGAATATAACATACACATATGGGTATTATGGTTTTTTGGTATTGTATAACTTAGGAAGATAGGTAGGTACTAGCACTGTTACACGTTAAATTATGATACTTAGTTTAGTACACACTGTTAATATAATATAATTTTTTGGAATAAGACACAGTTTAGTAAAAATATTTTTAAAAACACATTTTCTGAAATAATGATCTGCAGTGCAAATAAAAGGTACTTGAAAAGTAGGGACATGGAGGGGTCTCGTGGCGTTAGGGGGGTGATAAACTCGGGTGCATGTTTGTGACAAGCAACGTTTTTTGCATGCGTTATAAACAAAGCCACTGTGGGCGGAGGTGTAGTGACATTGGTGTTGATATGTGGAACAATATGTGCATAGTTTATTGATAATAATGAGATTTTTTTTATCAAAAATACCATTTAACTATGAAAGTTTTCGGGCTGCATCCGTTTCGAATTTGATCTTAGTGTGACAAAACAGTAAAAACGGATGATATTCACGACACTGAGTAGTCTGAGCATCGAACACAAAAACGTGAAAATAGAGATAAAGATCTTAAAAATAGTAGTAGTGATACCTCAACCAATAATTTTTAATTCGGACAGTGCATCTCGGCGAGGGATCATATTCGGATTGGATGTAATTCAAAACACTCTTTAATGCGCAAATCTCAAATCTTAAATCTTATTTTATTTTGTCAATCAGGTCAGGTCATCATCAGGTAAGTAATAACATTAACATCATAAGTTGAAATTCCAAGTAACTTTAAGTATACAATAAATACATTACTTTTAAATTAGAGCAAAATAACAAATGTAACTAAAAATTAAAATAAACCGAATGTTTCAAATTCTAGACATTAATCACGAGTTGTAGTTCCCGTCATTAATCAGAAACTGTGAAGAGGGCCTGTCAAAGTATTGTACAACACGGACATCACCTCAAACTCAAACAAATTGCTTCGCTTTCAAAATGTTTATACTCATTATACTTAGATTCGTAAAAATGTGTCAGAGAATGTGCCATTTAAGTTTTGTAAGAATCCGAGGGACAGTCGGATGCAGAAGGATGCAGATATACAAAACTCATTTTAAGTCGTTTGGTACTTTGGATAATATTAATTTTGGATTAGCTGGGATCCATGATTTTCGATAACAACGATTTAAATAATAATGAAGTAAAACGTTAATTAGAAACCTCTGGAAATTATTACGGGATTAGGTTAGGTATTGTAGTTGCAGACACTCGTATTAAGAGTTTTTTATCTTATTTATTTCCGTCCCAAAATCCATGGCAGTCATCCCGGGTACGCCCTCGAAAGGGTAGTTAAAAGTTAAAAGGGTGAGTTAACTTGTATTAATTTGAACAAAATCGCAAATACACCTCACGCGGTTTATAATTGCGACTTCAAAAATCCATCAAAATTAAAGGGTACATAATATTCTTTTTAAGGGTACTTATTTTAGTGATACGATTAAAAGCAATGCATTTAAAACACTATTAGCACCGAATATCTAAATAGTTTAAATAGATTTAGCCCAATATAGTGGACAAGTTTAATTGGCGTCCAGCCGTATGCTATCAATCATAGGCGTTATGAATCGTATCGGAGTACCAAACTGTCGAGCGAGGGTATTCGGCATGATATGTGGCAGCATTAACGAACTGTATTCCTCAGCCTATCAAGATATACATATAAATATACTGCCTATATTTTTGTAGTGTCTGATTCTTTTTGACAGTTTAGTAGAACAAAAGGACGTCAGTTTGTGTGTGACAAACAATAATATTAGAATCATTATATTTCTGTATTTCAAAGCCACTTTGGTTAAACTTGTCTTAAAATATTTAAATAAAAATTATAAATCACAAAATAACGGTATAGATATATATGCGTATAGTTAGACAGTTCTTATTATTAATTAAATAGATAGACACTTAATAAAAATATATCGGTACCGATAAGTACTTGTTTGTCTATGAAAAACATGTAACCAGTAAAAAAGCTACCCACGATACTTATTTGAAAGAAGACTTCAAAGATGTAGGTACTTATTTATTTTGTAAAAGAAAAATCATAAGGCATTTTAATCGTTTGGAATCTTTTGAAGGACGTCAAAAGAGCATTAATTTGTATAATGATGACAAAATAAATGTGATCTTTTACATACAAATGCAATTTATAGAGCGGACGAACTAGAACTAGAATCAAAACCATTCCCAAATATTCTGTACCTACATCTATTACACGGCTACAAATCATAGTATATAACATAGTATCACGCCTTTTTCCCGAAGGGGTAGGCAGAGGTGTGCAAACACACCGACATCTCGCCAGCTATGTTAGGTCCCATGTAATAGGGGGCGAGCCTATTGCCATTTACCGGGCACAAGTTCCAGACTCTGGGATAATTATCTGGGTAAAATTCTAAAGAGAATTATACATTATCCACCAGACCCGGGAATCGAACCCGAGACCTCGAGCGTGGCAGTCCGTACATAGTACCATTGTGCCACCGAGGAAGGCTACAAATCAGAGGACACTTAACACCGTAATTGCCTCACATACATCACATTTATGACCACAGACACGACAGTGTACAATACAGTTATAATTTAGCTGGATTCGACTTGCATGTACACAGTCAATTATAATCTTTTATTGCCAACTTGTTCATACCCGCGGCTACCCGCGTAGGTACATGGTACCTATAATATGGAACAATTATTTTGTTTTATAAATTTTATTTTTATGTCATGTTTAAAAGAGTTTGGAGGTAAATCAGGTTCTGGAGCGGAGACCTCGATCTCGACCAGCATAGCGTTTTACCCTGAGACTGGACTGGACCAGGACACTATCCAACAAGTGTCGTCGCGCCACTAAAGACGACACTTGTGGGATAATCGGCATTGGGGGGACAAAATTTGCCTAGGATTGGAAGGGGTGGTGCGTCATTGGAGAGATTTATGTAAGTGAACTGATGTGGGCTGTTTATTAAACTTTACTGGTCCCACATAATAGGGTTACGAGCTTCTTACCATTTACGGGCACATGACAAGAATATTTTTGATAGAGTTTTGTCTTAAAATATTAAGATAGAAATTATAAAAAGATCACGAAAACTGATGTCATGGAGAATGCTCTGACCACTGAGTGATCAGTGCATCCCCCCTGTAAGGGAAAGACCGTGTTGAACCCACGGTCTTTCCCTGACAGGGGGATCTAAATATTTAAAGAGTAGTTTCAAACTCATTGCTTTGACATACAACAGAGTTTTGTCCGTCAGTCAGCTGGTGCTCCACGTGCAGGTGAGGATGCCCTGAAAATGTTTGGTTCCTTAAAAATAAACATTGTAATTCAAACAAACTTAAAATGTTTCTACATTATAGTCAACAACATTATTTTCACTGTCTTTTCTGGGTTTTTCTTGGGAAATTTCTGCCGAAATCCCACCACCTCGCTATAGACAGTTTGTTCATCTCCCTTTGTGCCCCGAATCAATTCCCTTAACTTATCTGCATATTTAATAATGCGAGACGATAAGTGATGCTCCAGCGTTCGGTAAATCTAGACACACGGGTTGTGCCAGGTTTGCTAAGCGAAAGAGGACACCTCTGCCATTACTGTTAACAGAATATTTTAGTACAACATTTTCGCCCATAAAGCATCTAAAGTTTATTTTGAATAGTTGTGAGAGCTCATTTATTAACCGACTTGAGAAAAAGAGGAGGTGGACGAATTTAATTTTTACAAATCGATTTTGTTATTCAAATTAGCGAACGTTTTCTCTTGTATTAAGTGTCCACTCATTTTTTTAGAACCACATACATACGAGTATTATCACATATTTCTAAATACATTAAAGTTAACTAAATATGTGCTTTTGAGTCTGAAATCAACATCATCATAAGTATTGCGTTTGTTTGTTCTTCCATCATGACCGGACAGATTCTGATAAAATGTAATGTTGAGATAGTTTAATATCCAAGGTTTATATTCGGTTACTTCTACAGCACTTTTCCAAAACAAGGTCGTGAGACGAACGCTAGTAGTTACTATAACATAATAACATTTGTTCAACACGTTCAAGTGCAAATGAAAGAAATGTTTGTAGTCTGAGCAAATATGTATTTTATTGATAATTCAACACAGTCAATAATTCGACAAAGTCTGTACTAAATTCGTTTTTATTGTTAACCTAAAATGTAAAACAAAGTTTTATTCAACTTTGCTTTCAGGCTGAAGTATCTATATGTTATAGTATGATGCATTGTACATAAACAGACTGGAATCCATTGGTTTGTCGTCTTTCAGCTTCAACATAAAATGCACAAAGTTTAATGTATTTTTTCACACAAACATTGCCAATTTAATTAGTTTTATAATATAAAGAAGTTTCGTATAGTGTATTCTGCCTGTGACATAACAAATACGTAGGTCACACTATAAGTTTTGCGTAAAAGTTCTGGGTAAAAAAATGGTAGAATACCACTCGGCATTAACACTCTTTTGATCTTCAAGTGGAATTGTACAGATGGGACCCGTAGCTGAGAAAAAAAACGTGATAATTTTTTTACCAACGTTTCTCGCCTGCCTCGCTTTTGTTGGCTTGTTCTCATTTTCAAACACCCATTCACAAGATTGCTGTTTTTTTTCGGGTTCAAAACAATAAATCCACGTTTCGTCTCCTGTGACAATGTCATAAACAGCATTAGAATGTCCGTGGTCGAACTTCAGTAGCATCTGTGAGCACCATTCCACGCGAGCCCGATTATGCTCCGCTGTCAGTTCATGAGGGATCCAACGACAACAAAGTTTCCAAACTTTCAATTCTTCGTGTAAAATTTTCTGGATTTGACTCATACCAATCCCCAATAGTTCTCGAATTGTCTCATAGGTAATCCGCAGGTTTTCTTCAATTAACCCCTTACAGTAGCCACATTATGTTCGTTGAAGGCCGCCCATCACGAAATTCGTCATGTAAAGAAACTCGACCTCTCTCAAATTCAGCAAACCATCGCCTCACGGTGCTCAAACAAGGTGCTTCTCTCTCAAAAGCATTTTGAAGACGAGCGGCACAGTCTTGCGGAGAGAGAGAACTTTTAAAATCATAAAATTTCATCGCTCTAAAATCTTTTCGACTTAATTCCATTTTCGTTGCATACGTAGAACTTTGATGTGCGATAAAAAACAATTGACAAATGGTTTCCCGCCAATTGTTTATTTATTACTAAGCAGGTTGCAACGTTTAAAAAAATATAACATTCGAAATTCAAATAGTTCCGATTAGCTAGAAGTGCAAAACTTTTAGTGTGCCCCATGTAAAACAACCATGATGACAGTGTTCCTGCTGATTCCCAATTAAGTTAAAGCAAAGTATTTAAAAAAAAATCAATTATCTTTCCATCAACCACAGTTGGATTTGGCTTTCCAGTCTACAGTGCGATTCGGCTGAACTTCGATATTTTCCGACTGCCATCTGATCTCCACAACCCATGGGCGATATCGAAGTTCTGTAGTTAGACCACGTGGATTTTTGATTTAGGACTCCAACTACCCCTAACGACTGCCATAGATGTTATATGTCTATAGATGTGATGCCATAGGGTCTCAATGTCTTAAGAAATGGTTAGCCATCCTAAGACCGGCCTGACTCGATGTTGCTTAACCATTGCAATGACATAACAATACAAAACATAACATTGTCGGTTACCACTAGACCACGAGCCCATCCGCATTAGGTATAATAATTAATTTAACCAACAAAAGCCTCATCATATAGGCATATTAACATATCAAAGCGTAATAAAAGACGTATTGAAATATGTTGATATTAATTTTATTAAGGTTAACCAACGATGACCTATGACCTATGTAAGCCCAATTGTGGAGTTCAGTATAAGTACCTTGTCACATCGCTAATAGCTTGCAATGATATTTCGCAAACTAAAAAATCTCCATATTCCGGAACCCAGAACCAATGTTACCATCAACTTATCAAAAATCAATAGGCATTTAAGCTTTCTGTCAATAACTTAGAAGTCAGACATCCGTTTCCATTCACATTAAACTTAATTTAACGATTGTTTTAATGACTTTGATTGTTGATAAAACCAATAGGAGTTGCTTTATCGAAATTAAGGCAGTATTGGAAAATATTACAAAATCTTTTATAGGTACCTAAGTCGTTACCTACTTATACATCCGTTGGAAATATGTGTTTTAGTAAACTTTCACACACACCTACGTTTACACCCATATATTTAAAGTTTATAGGAAAGTATTTTATATGAGGTTTTAAAAATAAACAAAACAATATACCTATATTTTTCCAACTGCTTGTACAAATAGTGGTCACGGTAGGATTGGTAGCGCTAAAACTACGCAAAGTGATAAATCTCTGTCGAAACGTCAGACAACATTTTATTTCTTTCTCTTCCACATTCAATTTCTTTCATCGAAAGTTACACAGTAACTGTTAAATCCACAATAAGATTTAAAATCAGTTTGTACTACTTAACTTGAATTATAAATTTGAATTTACAAATATAATGTCTTTTCAAGGAGAGGTAGATTTCCAAAAAGTCCTTTTCACAACATGCGCTCGGCGTTCTCAGAAACAGTAATGGCTTCGCCTCCTTTTACATGGAACCAACAAAATAATCGGCTCATGCCGATAACGACTTCCTCTTGGCAATGTTGACGCTAATTATGTTATTGTTAATGAAGTTGTTTTGCAATTGAATTTACTGTGACATTTGCAGATCGAATTATTGATATAAATATCATTGCCTCAAATATCTGACTGATTTATATTTTTACTAGTTTCTTTTTTAATACATAAGAGTTCTGAAGAAAGATTTAGTTGGCTGTCGCTTGAGACGGGAATAGAGGACGTGTTGGCGGCGGCGTACCTAAGTTGAAATGCGATTTGTTTGGGAATTGCATTGTTCCGTCGACACCTGGAATCTGTATTCGGTTAGTACAAGCTTTATCTACTAGACATTATTATGTAGGGTGCATAGTATGCGAGTGAATTGATAGTATAACGGCAAAATATAACAACTTTCATGTTGAAAATTTAATCTTGTATTCTTTTTGTACATTTGTTTTAATATAGGTACTGTAATGATTTTAGTACTAACTTAGTTTGTTTTAAAACATTTAAAGCTATTCTACCTTTTATACGTATATTTTTCTACATAATTTCACTCAGATATAAAGGGTGTCCTTATGTGTATAGTTTTGCAAGAAAATTAAACATGAGTAGATACTACTACTATTAAGAGATCTTTATAATTGTTTGTGAGAAAGAGCTACAGAAGTTGTGAGTTGGAAGCGGAACTTCAACGAAATTAATGAATGTTAGCAACATGCAACGCGCATCGTTCGACTTGATTGGTTTGGGCTCAAGCCGGAACAAAGTTACCGCAGCAGCTTTAAATAATTTCCTGCTAATTGCAAACAATTTCAAACGGTATTTCAAACATCATACTAATTGATTCTATTCAAAGCAGAGACTAGTAACTTGCAACTTTATTAGCTAACTGCAATTTACTTGGTTGTAGTCAAGTTACCGCTTTGAACTATGGTATGCTATTTTAAATAACTCGATGATGTTGTGGCATCTCTGATCCTTAAATAAATTATTATAGATCTAACATCGCCTTAGAGATATCTGTTGTGGATTTTTATTTATTAGTTTATTCGTTTTAGTCTTGGTCATTGCTATTTTATATTCGGTGAGTGTATTTCATTTCACACGGGGTTTACGTTCCATCAAGCGAAACAAACAAACAAGCTGACTAGATTTGATAGAACAAACAAACTTCTGTACCTTCACCATTCAAGAGTGAGTGACAGTGAACATCAGAAATGTGTCTTACTGATAAAACGAAACAGAAGTATGAATCTTAACTTGTAGAAGAAACGACTACATATTTTATACTCGTATTTTAAAACGCTATAGAAACTTAATAAAAAGAGAGTGAAGAAATAGTTAAGCACCATCCACTGCTGAGTAATTGATATGAGGTCAAACTGCACGTCTAACTTCTCGATAAACCACCGAGTTGCAGCTACTAGGAAACGTTGTTAGCTACGTTATTCAATAAACTTTTAATCGTATCAACTCTAACTTTCCAATCAGGCTAAACATACTTTAGAGAGCAGTGGCACTGAAACTTGTAATAACCAGTGGTCGCCTATATCAAGGCCCATATAGTCGAACAGGAGATTTCGCGACTGATGAAAAAATGTTTAAGTCAAGGAACACTTGTGCCAAGTTTTGTGGAGATCTAATAAAAAATGTGGCCTCTAGCCCGGGACACATTTTTTATACACAGGCAGACAAAAGAAGAAGAAGAAAGCATAGTTAGTTTGTGTGTTACAACTAAACAACCTCTTGACTTTAAACTTTGGAGACAAGGTTTTAATGGTTTTAACTTTAATTCTGACTTTTGTTGTTCTTCTATCTCGTCAGACGGAGCCCTAGCACCATCTTCAGGGCTAACTCATCCTCACTTGCACGAGGTGCACCTGCTCTAGCAAATGTACTCCCCGAAACCAGCAATTGGCTTGTCACCTATTACGTGGGGCTTACGGTTATCAAATTGGCGAAATGTGGGCATAATAAGCGCCTCTCTCTACCCCTGCTTCTGCTACTTCTCAAGAAGAGTTCAATAGCAAAGCCATAGTCTCCTCAATTCTTCTACCCTACTGATATCATGTACAATAAAAGCTAATTATGTGCATGCTGTTTATTTTTTGATTGTTTCTTTTTATCACTCCATTACCATTTAAGCATTAGACGACAATTTTATTATGACAGACAGACACGTTTGAAATTTGTTATATAGTTAGCTGACAGAAACCTTGATTAGAGGTCATCTGTTAGGGTCAAATATATTTTTTTTTGAGAATTCACGGTAAAATGAACACGTTGTTCCGCTACCCAAAAAAACCTCTAATAAAATAATGTTTACATTGCGGAAGAATAAACGTAGGTACTTACTTACGTTGTGTCTAGAGTCTGTCGACCAAGAAGAAACTCAATTACTTACATACACATACGAACTAGTTTGGGTTATAAACAACAACTAAAAGCTTATGCTCATAATGGAATCATCTGCGCAATGAAGTTAGATAGAATGTGACTTGAAGCAATGTTCTGGGGTGTACATATTGTTCATCCTAGTAACGAGGCTCGCTATTCGCATACAAATCTTCAGTCAATTTCAACAGAGCCCGTGTTTATTCAACACAAGTTTGTGTTATCAAATTCTAACCACCGATGCTGAGGTATATTCACCCATACCACACTGGAGTCTGAGCTTCTCAAATATTGGTCAAAACAAGGTAATGTATTGGTAATGTTATGGCTTCGTATCCAACACTAGTTATAATTAGTTCGTAAATGAATCGGAAGTAGGTTTCGATGTTTTAAAGTTAAATGTATTTAGTTTATGTCAAGATATTCTCTATATTAGTAAAGAATGTAAATTCTTAAATAAGCACAGAATTATTCATGACAATTACGTAACTCCGGGAATTGAATCGGATCAGGCGTAAAGTCAGGAACAAAATATTTGCCCAGGACTCGCGAAAGGCATATGTTGACGGGCTCGAGGACAGGTCAGTAAACTTTTATCGGAATTTAAATAAATAAAATATTCAAATTCCGTTATAAGTTTAGGCTCTAGAGCCCGTCGAGAGCACGCAATCAATCAATTGGCATAATCATCATCATATTTAATAATAAGAAAAACATTGGTAGTTATGTTAAACAAACCAGTAAAACATTTCCCATTTGCAACTTTAGTACCTACGGACACACAATACGAAAATCTAACTGGTTCTTATCCGTAGATGAGTCCACGCTGTCATAGAACATCTGCGGCTGTCACAACTCCGATGCGCCCGAAACAAAAACGAAATGAGTAAGTTTGGAAAGCCGTAGTGTTGTCGGCTCACATCCATTGTAACTCGGATACGAGCAGACTTTCTACTAGGCGATATGCTAAAAAATTTACAGATAAAAATACGAGTAGGTAGGTAACTAAAGTTAATACAGTCGTTAGGCGGGTGAATATTGCAATTTAATTGGCTTTTAAAATCGTCGTCAGAACGAGATCAACCTTCTTACTTTGAAGTTTATACCCTGAATAGAGTATTAAACGGAGTGTCTAATTTTAGTACACCGTATTTTATGTACCTGCTTAAATGTATAACGTTTTATGATGTGCTTTGTACGTGAGTTGCTTAAATTTCAAAACACGGCAATGAAGGACGTTAAATGTTTTATAGATTTTTTAGGATGTCAATGTAGTCGTAATTCGAATTTGTTGGAAGAGCTTGCTACTATGTCTTTAGTGCGGTTAGGATTTTATAAATATTTTCCGTACATAATTATGTAAATTGATATTCCTATTGTAAATAAAAAGTTTGGTTTATTTAAAAAAAAATATTATAAATAACATTTTCGTATTTTTATGTTATAATTTTGCTCTAAATAGTAGGCTTTCCATCAATAAATAGTTTGGAGGTTGAAATAATAAGTAGCCCACGCCTGAATGTGCCCCTCGACAGTACAGTTGTGTTGTTCTCACGTAGTAAGTAGATTAAATCTAATTGAGAACGTGTGTGTAAATGTACCTACCATAATATAAATAATTACGTAAAAAAATGACTGGATGATTGGCAAAATGAGGGCGTGTTAAACACAATCTGTTATTTATTATTTATCATTTTTTTTGGACGTTCTCACACATTGTCATCTAGCCCAAATTAAGCTAATATAAGCTTGTGCTATGGGATCTAGACGACTGATAAACATACTTATATATTTCTAAATACATACATATTACATGGGGCACACTAAAAGTTTTGCACTTCTAGCTAATCGGAACTTATTATATATATTTTTTTAAACATTGCAACCTTCTCAGTAATTAAAAAATCAATTGGCGGGAAATCATTTGTCAATTGTTTTTTATCACACATCAAAGTTCTACGTATGCAACGAAAATTTAATTAAGTCGAAAAGATTTTAGAGCGATATTTTTTTTATGATTTTAAAAGTTCTCTCTCTCCGCAAGACTGTGCCGCTCGTCTTCAAAATGCTTTTGGGAGAGAAGCACCTTGTTTGAGCACCGTGAGGCGATGGTTTGCTGAATTTGAGAGAGGTCGAGTTTCTTTACATGACGAATTTGGTGAAGGGCGGCCTTCACCTGCCGTCAACGTAAATGATGTGGCTACTGTTAAGCGGTTAATTTAAGAAAACCCGCGGATTACCTATGAGACAATTCGAGGACTATTGGGGATTGGTATGAGTCAAATCCAGAAAATTTTACACTAAGAATTGAAAGTTCGGAAACTTTGTTGTCGTTGGATCCCTCATGAACTGACAGCGGAGCAGAAGCGGGCTCGCGTGGAATGGTGCAGATGCTACTGAAGTACGACCACGGACATCCTAATGCTGTTTATGACATTGTCACAGGAGACGAAACGTGGATTTATTGTTTTGAATCCGAAAAAAAAACAGCAATCTTGTGAATGGGTGTTTGAAAATGAGAACAAGCCAACAAAAGTGAGGTAGGCGAGAAACGTTGGTAAAAAAATGATCGCGTTTTTTTCTCAGCTAAGGGTCCCATCTGTACAATTCCACTTGAAGATCAAAAGAGTGTTAATACCGAGTGGTATTCTACCTTTTGTTTACCCAGGGTGTTAGAAAAAGTTCGCGAAAGACGACCCAAAAGCCGCGTTCTCCTACATCATGACAACGCTTTTTCACACACGGCGAACAAAACAAAGTCATTTTTAGCTTCCGAAAAAGTACAACTCGTCACCCATCCTGCGCATAGCCCCGACCTAGCACCCTGTGATTTCTGTATTTTCCCCAAAATGAAAGATTTGATGAGAGGTTTCACTTTTACCAACTCCGAAGAGGCAGTGATAGCGTTCAATCAGCACGTAGAAAACATGCCTTCAGATCTGTGGTCCTCCTGTTTTAAAAAATGGTTCGATCGCATGAAAAAATGTTTAAAATGTAAAGGAGAGTATTTTGAAAAGCAATAAACATAATATTATGGTTTTAACATGTTGTTTTTTAAGTTACGCAAAACTTATAGTGTGGTCTACGTATACATAGAAAACACCCATACTCCGAAACAAACATTTGTGAATGACCAAATAATTTGATTCGACCCGGAATTGATCCAGTCCGGATCGATCCTATTCCGCTTGCTGACTTTCGAGGGATGCGACAACGGCGCTGTACATTGATGCTTTTGTATTAATTATTACGAAGTATTTCTATGTCAACCATCAATGTACAATCTTGTTTATTTTATAGATGGTATTTGTAATAATTACCTATATAGTATTCGAGTGCCAAGATTCCGCGTTGTATTTGTACTGAATCCAATATCTATAGCCAATATCTATATATACCTTAGGAGATGTAGATGAACATACTAAAAGTCAAAAAAACTACAGAAATTATTTCCCCTGATAAATAAATTAGATTTTTATTTCTCGGTCTATTCTTCTTTAATTGCGATGCGGAAAAGTTGCAATTTGGCCCTATTAAACATAGTTGGCCTCAGTTTTTCCCAATGTCTATCGAGCATCTTCGTATTTCCGAATAAAACCGAATGTTTTTTTTTTTGTAACTGAGTTTTCGTGCGTCTATATTCACTGGAAAAAATCAAAGAATTCATTAGAAACTAATAAAAGCTTCAGAATAATATATGACTTTAAAACCTGACCAGTATTCAAAACTATCATAATCTTATATACTTAGTAAAAAACAAAGTCGATTGAGTTCCCTATGTAGGTATGTTTAGATCTTTAAAAGTATGCTACGAGTTTTGATGCGGTTTTCACCAATGGATAGAGTGGTTCTTGAGGAAGGATTTTGTGTATAAATTTAGTTTGTCAAGCGGGCGAAGCCTTGGACGTCCGCTAGTATTATATAAATAATACGTTGGTATATCGACGAATAACATAGGAAACCCAGTAAATACCTATCGTTGGTTGTGTTACGTATTGTATGTACAAAAGACGGTTACGTGAAATAAGTGTATGGAATTCTAAACGAGTTTCCGACGAGGGAACGTACGTGCTCTGTGCAACTGTTCCGCAGCTTCAACAAAAACTCAACTTAGAAAATATCCCCACAATAAGGATAAGAAAGAAACTATTGTGCTCAATGCGACCGTGGAAATCACAAAATGTTATCAAAGGAGTTACGACCAAATATTTGTGCCATCTCATTCATTAAACACGCGAGCTTTCTTGGAAATGTTCTAAGAAAGGTAATAATTGGTGTGAATCCTAGTCCAATTTTTTTCAATTTGCTGTCCCTACGTCTATTGTGGGACGCTCTGTGTACGCGCTCGAAACGATCATGCACCCCAAGTGGCTGGCGGAATTGGCCACCTGTGTGGCTATCAAGGGTTGAGCTTCAACCCGCATTTTTCGAAGGTCATAAAATCTCTACAATTATAACATTATAACCATACTTAAAAACAGCTGGAACAATTTTGATGAACGTCGGCTCAAAGTAGTAGGGGGGGGGGGACCATGGTAACACAGGTATAGCTTTGTAATACATAAGTAGCCTCACATATATTGTGATTTTTCTTAGATGTGATGTCATAAAAATGCTAATAATAAGAGGATAAGTAAATATATTCCCAACGCAAAAATTGAATAACTTTAAGGTGGCATTGTACTAACATCACCTCGTTTATATCACTGCAAAAATAGAATAAAATAAGTCTGTAGAAATCTTCCGCTTTTACAACTTTTTATTGTTCATTGAATATTGAACTATCTACGTTCGGTCATAGAAAATTTTATACCATAATAAATCATTTAAAAGGCAAATCTTCAGCATTCGCAACTGTACATTGGGAATGTCAATGACCTCTAACAAAATTTTCAATCAAACCAACCTCACATGAGATTGGCTCTGGTACATATAAAAAATTTAAATTTTTTATGTCTGTTTGTTGCGGCTAATCTTTGAAACGGTTGGACCGATTTTAACGGGACTTTCACTGGCAGATAGCTGATGTTAAAATCAATACGAAGGTGTAGGCAAAATCACATTATAATTTCGTCCCCGTTTTTTTTTAATTCCGCGGCCTAGGTCCGCGGCCGCTCTAACGTCCGCTGCCGGGCGTCTCTGGTTACAAGCAGAACGTATTTCCAGTGGCGCCCGGCGATATCGTCACAGTGAAGTAAGTCCGAGTGTAAAATCATTAAGTCCAAAATACTTGTTTAAAGTTTCCAGCAATCGTCATTTTGGTCGAAAATTTCTGCATCAGTCTGTGCAGTCCTGGTCCAAGGCTTTCATTCCTATTTGATTAACACAAAACCTCTGTTACTACTAACGTAAATACGCTATCGTCGATAAACACAAAAATTCGAGTTAGAGATTAGTGGTAATCTGATTTAGTGCTAAACTTTGACAACAGTAAATGCCAATGGCCAAAGTTTCTGTACAAACAGATTGTTCGCGTCTGATACTACGAGTATTACATATAGGTCTATACTTAGAAGGAAATAGCAGACGTTCTACGGATAAGTTTTTAGAATATTTCTCTTACTACAATTTCAGTATATTTTTTAATTGAGTAGGTTGGTACAAAGGAGCACGCGTGGCATAGATTTCTCATTTTCATTTCCCACAGGTACCTATATTAAGCAACTATGTTTTTTTTTAATTCTGCGAGACCGCGGCCACTCCCATGTCCATTGCTGCGGGCGTCTCTGGTGACACCAGAACGTATTTCCAGTGGTAAGCAACTATGTAGAATAAGAGAAGCTTCTATACTTGGACATACTTGTTTCCCTAAACTACGAGGGATAGTTAATTACTAATAATAGTCCTAGCGACATTCTGTAAACTCGACTTTATTGTCATAAAAGTCATGAGTTTCTTGGATAGAAGTGAAAATCTGTTATGTAAATATAAAATCATGCAACCAGAAAGTAGGTTTAGCATTAGATATTAGTATTCTATTCGTTTTCAGCAGTGAAGAAAATGGGGACTCAGAGCCACAAATAAATATTACTGGCGCATAATTTACCACTTTCATCATGCACTGAGACTTTTCCCAGCTCAGTTGGAGTCGGCTTTCCAGTCTAACTGCGATTCGGCTGAACTTAGATATTTTGCACGGAGGGGTCTCAGTTAAGACATTGATACCCCTCCGTGCCTGAAAATTAAGAAATAGAAATTGTCACCCATCCTAAGACCGGCCCAACTAGATGTTGCTTAACCTTTGCAATGTGATAACATTGTCGGTTACCACTAGACCACGAGACACGTGATTGATTAACAAAATATCCTTCCCAAATCTTGTTCTTGTAGTATATTATACTGAATTGTGTATGGTATAATAAAAACTTATATTGTAGGGGAATGATAAATAAAGACAAATTGTTTAAGTAGGTATACGAATGAATGAGGCCGGTTCCAGGTAATTGTAGCTGTCTCGTGGACAAATTAATGTTAGTACGAGTACTGTCCTACATGTGTCAGATAGTCACAACAAGTGGCTCCATTTACTTAAAAGATAATCTTAAATTATTCTATACACTTCTATACACATAATTTTAGCTTATAGATTTATAGCTTGGGTGTAAAGGGGCTCTACCAACATCTTTAAGGCCCCAGCTAACTCACCTGCTAGTGGCGCACCTGCTGATCAACGGATGAGGCTCGTTAATTTACGGTACCTTTGGAGTGGCTTCGGCCCCTACGTGGGTACCAGGTGGTACAACAGTGTTGGTCCGGGGGGGTACCACCGTGCAGCTGTGCTAAAGCCCCCCAAGTAACCCAGCCCAGGCTGGGTTGCGTTAGAGGTTCAGCAATTGCACCGCCGGGCCCGGGGCCATGTATGGTGCAGCAGGCATGGGATCAGTGGGGGCGAAGTGGAGTCTAGTGTGGGTCGATTCGCCGGCCAGGGAGACCCTTAGCAACGGCGTTGCCGCGGCCGCCCGCAACACAGTCATGGGGCCCGCCTGGGACCAACCACCCCAGGAGGCTGCTCCACATGTTGCGCATAATCCTGATGTGGGATCGCCGCTGCGGGTGGTAACCGGTGTGGGATAGCGGGGGCCTTGCATCAGGGGGGTTTGGGAGCCCTTCCGTCCGGCGCGTCGGCTCCGACCTAACCACACGGTTAGGGACAAAGCTAGCCCCTGCGCTTTGTCACTTACTGCTGCACCAAATGTCGCCCTGTCTTCACGCTTCTACTTCAAATCTACAATGGCAGTGCAACAAAAAAAACTAAACACAGCGACCCCAGGAAACCCCACAACTTCACTTTTCGAGGTGGAGTTCTCTAATATCCGTGGACTCCATGCGAACCTCGATGCCGTCCACCATCACCTTGAGACGGCACGGCCCGCTGTGATGTTCCTCACGGAGACACAAATACGCCGCCCTGACGACACGTCTTACCTGTGTTACCCCGGCTATGTCATCGAGGAACAATTTCGAGATAAAGCCGGGGTGTGCGTGTTCGTTAGGGCGGATGTTTGCTGCCGTCGGTTGCGCTGCCTAGAGAACCCCTCCAACTCAGTCCTTTGGCTGCACGTAGACCATGGCTCTATGAGCCAGATCTACGTGTGCGTCTACCGCTCCGACACAGGGGATTCTGAGACAACAAAGCTCTTCCAGTACCTCAGCGAGACGGCTGATGAAGCGCAGGTGCGGTTCCCGAACGCTGACCTAGTATTTCTGGGGACTTCAATGGCCATCACATTGAATGGCTGGGGTCCCTCAAGACTGATCATGTGCGTAGGGCCGCCCACGCTCTCTCCCACGGTCTGACCCAGATGGTATGCGGGATCACCCAGATACCAGACAGGTCAGATCACGCGCCCGCTCTGCTGGATCTACTGCTGACGAGTCGCCCAGCCCAGTACAGTGTTTCGGTAGGAGCCCCACTGGGTAGTTCCGACCACTGTGTTGTTCACGCTGGCATGAAGGTGTCACCTCCTGTACGTGCTGTACAAACGTCACGACGACTATGGCACTACTTGTCAGCGGATTCGGACGGTCTACGCGATTATTATGCGTCCGTCCCCTGGAGCCAGCGCTGCTTTGTAGGAAAGGCTCCTTCGGATACCGCTTCTGCGATTGCTGGCGAGGTCAGTTTAGGGATGGATTATTACATCCCTTTCACTGATGTCGCCAGTATCCGCAGAGCCCGTCCCTGGTTCGGGCGAGATTATGCTAAAGCTGTTCGACAAAAACAGTTGGCATATCGCGCCTGGATCAGGGCCCGGGCTGTGCACGACCCAAACGTGGGCCACCTCAAAGCAGCGTACACCCGGGCCACAAAATCGAGTAAGATGGCCTTTAAGAGAGCGGATGCCCAGTGCGTCGCGCGGCTTGGTCAGGAGCTCACTTCCCATCCCACGGGCAGCCGTGGATTCTGGCAACTTTTGTCAGCCCCCTCGCTGCCACCGCTGCGTTACCCAGATGGAACACAAAGCTCAAGAGAAAGCGGATATGCTCGCAGACCTCTTTGTGGCTAACTCCCGGGTCGACGACCGTGGCCTGCAGCCCCCCGCCATCGCCAACTGTAGCCACACTATGCCTGATATTGTTATCAGGCAATGTGATGTACGGGAAGTGCTGCGGTCACTCGACACGCGGAAAGCCAGCGGCCCTGACGGCATTCCGGCAGTGGTGCTACGAAAAAGTGCAGCTGAGTTATCTCCAGTATTAACGCGTCTGTACCGCCTATCATACTCTTCAGGGCTCTTGCCGTCACGAAGGAGGCGAACGTACAACCGATCCCCAAGAATGGGGATCGATCCGATCCAGGCAACTATCGACCCATAGCTGTCACCTCAGTCATTGGCAAGGTGCTTGAGCTCCTTATAAATAAGCAGCTCATGCAATACCTAGAGGATCACTCACTAATCAATGATCGACAATACGGCTTCAGGCCAAAACGATCAACGGGTGATCTTCTGGCATTCGTAACGCATGTCTGGGGTGGGGCTATGGAAAGGCACGGCGAGTCCTTGGCTATTAACCTGGACATCGCCAAAGCTTTCGATAGGGTTTGGCATGCTTCGCTCCTTTCCAAGCTTCCGGCATATGATCTACTTCCTCAACTGTGCAGCTGGATTGCCAGCTTTTTAAACGAGCACCGAGTGCGGATCCTCTGCGATGGCCAGGCTTCTCGCTTCTTGCAAGTGAATGCCGTACCGCAGGGGTCCGTACTATCACCAACCCTCTTTCTTCTGCATATCAATGATATGCTATCCCTCGGGAACATTCATTGCTATGCAGATGACAGCGCACTGTACAGGAGTTACTCGGTTCGTCCGACGGCGGGGCAATCTGAGATTGAGGAGGAGAGACGACGACTCGTGGCTGATCTTGACCGTTACCTCGACAGTATCTCTCAATGGGGTACCGAGAACCTGGTCGAGTTCAATGCCCGCAAAACACAGGCGTGTGCATTTACTGCGAAGAAATCCCCTTTCCTTCCCCTACCCTCTCTTCAGAATGCATTATTACCAATGAAGGACAACCTTGATATCCTTGGCATAGACGTTCGTCGAGAGCTCAATGATAAAAACTACATCGAAAGATGTAGCTAGCTTCGCGGAAACTAGGAATACTGAATAAGGTAAAGAGATTCTTTACACCGGACCAGAGGTGTCTGCTTTACAAGACGCAGATTAGACCCTGCGTCGAGTACTGCTCTCACCTCTGGGACGCTATGCAGCGACGGGCTATCCGTATTATAGATTGTCCGGAGGTAACGGGAAGCCTTGAGCCGCTAGCTCAGCGCCGAACAATAGCTTCCTTGGCCGCATTCTACCCTATTTACCACGGCGAGTGTTCTGAAGAGCTCTTCAATCTGATCCCACCCTCTTCCTTCCGATCCCGAACAATTCGTGCTGGGCAGAGATGCCACTCCCACACAGTGGATAGCATAGTGGCCTGGAACGCCCTGCCTGTGCACGTGTTTCCTCCCACATATAATCCTGGGTTCTTTAAGCGGAGCGTGAAGAGGTACATCAGTAGGTCGTCAAGTTGAGGGCCACTCTCTATAGTATTGCGTGCCGTGAGAGTGGCCCACAATCGCTAGACGTCGTCACGACTTACCACCAGGCGGGCGGCGTCAATTTGGCGAACCGAATAAAAAACAAAAAAAAGCTGGTCTTTTGTATAAGTTGAGAAATAAGATGATGTAGTAGAGGGTTGAGCCGATTGGAAAACCATCTATGTCCATGACCAATTCCTTACACTTATAACCGGAAGTCTACTTCAAATTTTGTGCTGCTTACTTATATGTGACTCGCCGCGGCTCCGCCCGCGTGATATAGTTTTCTGGTTCCCGATTCCCGTGGGAACACATTAGCCTATGTTACTCAGGCATAACGTAGCTACATATTAGTGAAAGAATTTTCAAAATCGGTTCGGTAGGTACGGAGACTATTCGTTTCAAACAATTAATCAAAATTAGTATAGAGTGTAGATAAGTTTGTTTGATTTCCGAGTATGAAGATGAAGCCATACGAAAATAAACAACTCTGAAATCTAATAGTTTAATTTATTTAAACAATTATTTCAATAAAATAAAATAAATAATATCTGGTACACGTTTAAAGACGAAATTCCTTTATAAGACTGATAGCATTTCGTATGTAGATGAAGTTCACTCAGAACATTTTCCAACCTTTGTTATTTTTTCTGGCAAAAAATAAATTGAGCTGAAAGCAAGTTGATTTTTGTTTAAAGAAAGTACAACAGTTAAAATATAAAGCTCGGGCTTTAAAATACGACAAGAAAAACATCTGTGTATCACCAAATTAAAATCTGATTGCAAACTGAGAACTGTTAAGATTATGAAATTAATATGTTACATTCTTTTAAATAGAAAAATTAAGATAGTAAGCACACAGTTTAAACCGTACTACTTAGATGAGTAAATTCCACTTTTAATTAAATCAGTTTCAGACGACCAGTTCGCTAGACTTAAAAGAGGCCAAACTATTCCCATTCACAATGAAATTTATAAAAAGTTACGGAACTTACTTTCAAACATTACCACTTTAACTCGCCACTTAATGACTTCGTTGAAGAGAATTTATTGAGATTTTAATTTATTTTGAGACTTCCAAAAATGGAGGAGGTTCTCAATTCGGCTTGTTTTTTTTTGTTATTTTTCGACTGGGTGAACCGATTTAAAAAAAAAATTTGTTGTCCCATAGTGGTCCCATTTTAATTTGGTCTCATTTTGACAATCATTTGGTCCCATTCCGGTAATTTGAAGTCGGTTTATGTATCAATGTTGGATGTGTTAAAAAGCATGAATAACTCATATGGCACAGCTATCATCGACTCCAATCTATCTATCAATATTATTGGTTGACAGTGACTTTAGTCAACATTGCCTTGCTCATAGGGCTGCGTCTGATGCAGTAGCAGCCTACGCCACATTGCCGATCTCAATCTCATAATCGCGCACTACCTACGGACTTCTCACATCATTCGTAACTCAAAGTAATATATTATAGACTAGCTGAACCCCGCGGCTGTGCCTACGTGGAATAGTTTCCTCGATCCCAATTCCCACGGGAACACATTAACAGGTTAACAGGTGGCCTTATGTTACTTGCTAATAATGTAGCTTTATATTTTTGAAGAATCTTTAAAACCGTTTCAGTAGTTTTTGAGTGTATTCGTTACTAACACAAATCTTTATTAGTATTGATATTTTTAGAATACTCGTGACATCAAAAGACGTGATTGAAGTAAAATCCTCAATACTGTAAGAGTCAAGGAGGACCTTTGGATAATTCCAAAGGTCCTCATTTCTTTGAATAGGTGGGATGGCATAGGTACTTTAGGCGACTGTTCGGCATTAGAGAGCAAACGATTAGATAACTTAATTAGATGCAATATGATTGTTTTTCTTTTATTTTTAATTAAATATCACAAACCAATTCACAATTCACAAATGAACAAGTTTCTAAAAGAGTTCGTAAACTAAGCTGGATGTTCAGGACGCTCAGATATGTGATTCCCAAAAATGCCGAGAGTAATTCAGGAGGTGCCTCTAGAAACCTTCTAAACGAAATATATGTCGCGTTGGTGCAGTCTGTACTGACATACTGCATCCCTATCTGGGGTGGTGCAGCTAAAACCAAATTTATAGGGGTGGAGCGAACACAACGGGCTCTAATAAAGTGCATGTATTTCAAAACAATTAGATACGCAACTGACGACTTGTATCGTGTTAGTAACTTACTCTCGGTTAGGAAACTATACATCATACAATTGATCCTAAAAAAACACAAGTCTCTTTCTTATGACACTAAAATTAAATCTAAAAGGAGGAAAGACATTATAGTTAACATTCCTCCAACTAAAACGATGTTTGCCTGTAAGCAATACAGCAAACGATCTGCACAGCTTTATAATAAAATCAATAAAGAAATTTACATATATTCTAAAAACTATTACGACTGTAGAATAATGCTAACTAATTATGTGAAATCACTTACGTATCAAGATACCAAGATGCTTTTACAACATATTCGTTAAGATCACAATCACACATAATACTAACACACGCACACACACACACACACACACACGCCCGCACACACACACACACACACACACACCCACACACACACACACACACACACACACACACACATGTGCGACGTGTCTTGACGCATGAACATATGTCATGTACAATAAATAAATATTAAGTAATATTGTATTGTAATATTAGATAGAAAACCAACACACTTGTATTGGTTTATAATTATAAGAAACACCTTCCTGCATTATTGCAAAAAATTGTACGTTTTGTTTTGGAAGAGCGGAGTCTCCTAATACAGGCATTACTTGCTGAAAAGGAGGCTTCAATCACTAAAAAATTGTAACATCGAACTCTTTAATGCAAATAAAATTTATTATTATTATTATTCACTTACACATTCAAAAATCAAGAGGATAATTGAAAAATATGAAACACAAAAACTCAATTCGCGTACGAGCAACTCGTGTAAATAATAGAAATTGATTTGGTAGATTTTATTGGGAAAATAATCCCCAATTTTTATTGGTTATTTGCTTTGATAACAAATGTTCTTTGAGGTTAGAAGGTTGTTTAATACCCAATAAATAACGTAACCTAAATAATAAAATGGTCATCTTTATGGTGATCGTTATTGTCGACTCATAGTGTTGCTACTTAAGTATAGAATTTCTGCTAATAGTTTTCTGTATCTGTGGTTCAGAAATAAATGCTCTTGTGAAGATAATTTAGTAGTACTATTTAGTGGTACTTATTTTAAGTGTAATTATTTGAAGCTTGTCACAACTGGAGAAGAAATTTTTTATAGGTAATGTCTATATTTACACTGAATCACAATTCCTACACCAGTACAATGTAGTGCCATGGCAATGACACGAAGTGATCTGTACGCTATTCTGTCGTCATAAATTAGGTTCTGTTGGCATAGCTTTTACAAACAAAGAGGTGTTAATCTAATGTACGGTGGTGTCACTTGAAGTATACCCGCAGTCTCGACTTCAAAGGACTAGGGTGGCCACGGGCTCTCTATTATGTAAATTTTCGCGTAATTTTCTCAGTGAGAATGCGCCAACTAGACTTTGTAACACAAGTTGGTCTCTCATTAATAGGCAGAACTAAGCACACGTTCTTGAAAGATGCGACGTATTTTATTGGTCGAATGATCAACCTTTCTCAGCAAACGAATTTGTCGTATAGACTTTATCGAATGGAAATTGTTTTCTATTTTGAAGTTCTACCTAAGTTTAAGTACCAAGTTTTGGTTAGAATTGAAAGGTGGAGCCAGCTGAAAAATATAATTTGAATTCAATATCAATCAATCTCTATGGATGTGAAACATATAGTACGATAATACAAAGGGACAGAAACATACTCGAAGCGTTTGAGATGTGGTGTTGGCAAAGAATGGAGTATAAGGTAACGAAGGGGTGCTGGAACGGATCGAAGAAAGAAGAACAATAATGGAAGCTATAGAGAACCAGAGAGGAAGGATGATCGTCCACCTGATACGACAAGACTTGTAAAAAAATATAATACGTAGGTCACACTATAAGTTTTGCGTAACTTAAAAATACAACATGTTAAAACCAAAATATTATTTTTATTGCTTTTCAAAATACTCTCCTTTACATTTTAAACATTTTTTCATGCGATCGAACCAATTTTTAAAACAGGAGGACCACATATCTGCAGGCATGTTTTCTACGTGCTGATTGAACGCTATCACTGCCTCTTCGGAGTTGGTAGAAGTGAAACCTCTCATCAAATCTTTGATTTTGGGGAAAATACAGAAATCACGGGGTTCTAGATCGGGGCTATGCGCAGGATGGATGACGAGTTGTACTTTTTCGGAAGCTAAAAATGACTTTGTTTTGTTGGCCGTGTGTGAAGAAGAGTTGTCTTTCGCGAACTTTTTCTAACACCCTGCGTAAACAAATGGTAGAATACCACTCGGCATTAACACTCTTTTGATCTTCAAGTGGAATTATACAGTTGGGACCCGTAGCTGAGAAAAAAAACGCGATCATTTTTTTACCAACGTTTCTCGCCTGTCTCACCTTTGTTGGCTTGTTCTCATTTTCTAACACCCATTCACAAGATTGCTGTTTTTTTTCAGGTTCAAAACAATAAATCCACATTTCGTCTCAGTAGCATCTGTGAGCACCATTCCACGCGAGCCCGCTTCTGCTCCGCTGTCAGTTCATGAGGGATCCAACGACAAAAAAGTTTCCGAACTTTCAATTCTTCATGTAATATTTTCTGGATTTGACTCATACCAATCCCCAATAGTCCTCGAATTGTCTCATAGGTTATCCGTTACTACAACTAACCGTTTAACAGTAGCCACATCATTTTCGTTGACGGCAGTTGAAGGCCGCCCTTCACGAAATTCGTCATGTAAAGAAACTCGACCTCTCTCAAATTCAGCAAACCATCTCTCCCAAAAGCATTTTGAAGACGAGCGGCACAGTCTTGCGGAGAGAAAGAACTTTTAAAATCATAAAAAAACATCGCTCTAAAATCTTTTCGACTTAATTCCATTTTCGTTGCATACGTAATTGACAAATGATTTCCCGCCAATTGTTTTCTTTTATTACTAAAAAAGGTTGCAACGTTTAAAAAAATATAACATTCGAAATTCAAATCGTTTCGATTAGCTAGAAGTGCAAAACTTTTAGTGTGCCCCATATATAAGGGATAGTTGAAGGAAAGCGAGGAAGGGGTAAGCTAAGGAAAACGTATATGGACTAAGTAAAAAAACAAATACAAGTTGGGCCGTATCAGGAGGTGAAAGGTTTGGCGGAGAGAAGATAGCATTGGCGGTTACTCCACCGACAAGAGCGACGCTCTTAAATTAGATAAAGGCGTACCCGTAAAAGTTCCCGGTTAGCGGTAATAGGTTCGCCTCGGTTATAGGGGACCACGAAACTACTGGCGAAGAATGGGCGTTTCTCAATATGCCTCAGCCGAGCCCTTCAGGGCAACGGAAAAATTGTATTTATTCAGGTTGCCGAATACCACTACCAACAACATTATAGATACGACTTAGCTGAAAGCATTTTTTAAAGATAAAGAGTAAAGTTTTTCTGGAATCTGTCCATACCACTTTATTTTAGATAGTCTATAACGAAGAGTCTCAGCCTAAGATTCATAAACCGCAATAAGCCTTTACTTTGTAGCAAAGTCGCACTTTGACTCAAAATAATGTTTCATAGTCGAGCCTAAGGCCAGTCTTTACTTTGGGAAACCCTACTTTGCTTAGTAAAAAGTAAACTTTGAATGATTACCGTCAAACGGGGTGAATAGGAATACAGGGGTGATTAGGGACGAAACCGAAGTTGACTTTAGTACGTCAATAAATGTGCCATATTACGTTCTATTAACATTTTTTGGTACATTTGAATAGTAGACTTTATTTTTAAACAGCTGGCCACATCAAAGAAACTTCAAAGTTGTCATAAATGGTCAGTTGGAAGCGCCAAAGTTGGGTATCCGTACAAGCTCCTAAATTGCCATTTTATGACAAAATCTCATAAAGGTAGGATTTATTTTATCATGATAATCGTACTTAATAACAAGTTTTCTTGACAGAATTTATCCGAAAGTATATTCTATTCTTACCTATAGGCTTCGTGTTGATAAATAGGTACACTAACCATGGTGCAGTGTTTCGAGACTATCTAAATTTAATTTTATGTAGGTACCTACCTAATGTGTTTCTTATTTATGTAGTCATAAAGAATAATAAAATGACCGACACTTTTTTGGTCATTTTTATTATAGTACAGTGACATAGTATATCACAGAATACCACAATTCCTTAAGGTACTTACCGCAGTTCGCAGCATCGGTCGGTGTGGTAAAGGCGTTATAGCCGCTAATATTAAATAACCTACCCACTCTAAATTCATTAGCTATCTTCTTTAAGTAGATATTCTATTATTTCAGATATCAAAAGCTTTTCTTAGTAACCTTCAAGCAAAATGCGCCGTAAATACAAACCTACTAGAAGTAAGCAGTATAGGAAAAATTTAAATTATAATATTAGTAGCCAATGATTTTATATACAATGGATTTCGGATCATCGCTCAAAAGTGTCCGAACTAAAAGAGCAACAAAACGCTAAAAGAGAAACAATCGCGCGCCAGTCTTGATTTTGACAATTGAACGACAACACGTTGCACAATGCCGTACTGTATTGTAAAAACTGTAGTGTAAAAACTACGGAAAAAAAGCAAATTGAAGACGGTGTATCATATTTTCAGTAAATAAGCTTTTGTTTTATCATTTGCAATTTATTATTTCACTTAAAATACAGTATTTCGTCGATAATAAATTAAAAGACAAAAGTAAATATTGCAATCCAGTCCAATACCGAAGTATCTATCTGTCTCTTTCGAATTCATCCCAAGCTCAGTAAAAAGAAAGAGACCATTTCATTTTCACTGAATAATGTACTAACAAAATGACCATTCAGATTTATTCGGATTACCGATAGCGATGAAACTATTTGGAACAAAGATTATAGTGGAGACGCCTTGGCTCTTTATGATTTTTTTTTCGTTATATGAACCAACATCTATTTCAGTTTTCCTCGGGATCCAGTACATTGTGCACAATGAAAAATATTATTGCCCTAGCACGGCGAGAAGAATATTTTGATCCAAAAAATAACAATCTTGTTTATCCGGCTCATTTTATGGACATAACAAAAAGAGGTCCGATCTTTATGAAACTTGTACAAGAATCCCTTGATTGAATACAATTTTTTCTTTTGATTGGGATGGAGGAGATAAGCCCAAAAATGTTTTTAATTTTCACATGGTATCATTGTTTTGTCATAAATATAATTACATAATAACACATGTCATTTTATTTCGTGTATGTACTGTTATTTTTTTTTTATTTGGATTCTCGGTAATGTATTCCCACGGGAATCGGGGCCGAGATAACTATATCTCGCGGGCGGAGTCACGGTGATCAGCTAGTAGCCAATAATTTCGTATCCCAAAAATTAACCATAAGATAAAAATAAATTAATGACGCGCAGTTTTAGCAACTAATTCAGTCACTTGAAACACGGCTATCTTGTAGTAGACGTAGCGACATAGCGTTATGAAAATAGTAATGAAAGCGGAAGAACTTTGACACCCACAAGAAGTTTGGCATTTATAATATTATAATTAGTTAAATTCATTAATTCCCTTTTTGTTATTCATACACTATAGTTACTTATTATGAAACTGACTCGAAAAAAAAAATCTTTGTCAGTCGTTAATTAGTTTTTCAGCTTATTTCGTCTAAAATAAACAAGTAATTACAATTTATAAGATTATGGAATTTATTATAGTCTTACATTAATTATTACGCGTACGTAGATACATATCATGGAATCCTTAAAAGACTAACAAAATAAACCTACTCCATTGTTTCTATGTTCACGTAACTTTAAGTATAAGCTGCATAAGGTGAATTAGTCAGGCGGACAGATAGAAGCTACGTAATGCGATAAATTAGTGCAAACAAAAGTGAACACTATTCCGTTGAATCAAGGTTTAAATTTTAATATGAAATTAGTTTATATCTATGTATGCCTATGTATAATATATAGGTCGACTCGGGACATTATTTTCTTGCGATTTGTTCTAGATCCTATGTCCATTGTATTATAATGTCTTTGTTAGTAGCATTAATTTGACTAGTTAAGTTTTATCTGATCGTCTCTGTGGCTGAGAGGGCCATGCACGAGGCAATGGTCAATTTTTTTTTATGTTGAATTATAATTTTTGAAATACAACTCTTTGTATTATAACATTTTTCTTACATATATTGTTTTATTTATTGCAGGTACCTACCTACATTAAAATTAAGAATTCACATTAATATTATGGATTAAGATTATCGTAATAATATTATAGATCAATTTAAATGTACCTACATCTGAGATACCAATAGTTGACGTCATACAGGGTGACAACCCTACCATTTTTTCCCTATTGCTACTTCATCGTACCTATTGACCCCTACTTCTGTTTGAATAGGAACAGGCTATATTTTAACGAAATAAGCAAAATAGTTTGTATTTTAATTGTTATTGTTGTTTATTTTTGTAACTATTACACTTAACTAGACTTTTGGTACCTTCACAAATACACGATATAAAAGAATAGGTTATCAAATCCATCCTTAAAGATAAAAAACGTTCCTATTGCCCCCGTTTGACGGTATACTACTAATTTTAATAGTCTTGTGCCTCGTGCAAAATTTATAATATATTGGTTTATTTAATCTGGCCGGGTTATGAGCTCATAATTGTCAATGTTATTCCTGTGATCTGTTTGTTTGACATGAATAAAATCAAAATTACGTTTCTTTACTACATATTGAATATTTCAGTAACGCAGTTTTATGTTAATAATATTATAAATATGTAGTCGTGATGCAGTGACAATAATTTTTATGAGCTAATTGTATTCAAAATATTTAATTTTTTTACGAAAAATCTAGCATTAGTAATTAATTTATGCGTGTTAAATAATATAAACTTTGCGTAGAACGAATTGCTGTTGTAGTTTACTTTGGTTTTACTAAGCTATAGCAGCTACAGCAGCGTAGAGCAGCACTTTCCTTAGTAAAGTCCGAGTGCCGACTATGAAGTCTACTTTGATACGAAGTATAGTTCTGTTTATGAATCTCAGCCTAAACCTTCCTCTGAGATGTCTTGTAAAGCGACTGCAAGTTGCAATCGCAATCTAACGTCAGTGTTTGCAGGTTTACAAAGTAATGGTAAGTTAGATGTTAAAAACTTTTTAAATATATGTATAATAGCATTATTTTTCGCAGAGTTAAAAGACAACAAAACGTCGACAATTGTTTCGCCTCTAGACGAGGCATTATCAAGACTGTCTCAAAGAGAACAGCCAACGGCTGTTCTCTTTGAGACAGTTTTTAACATCTAACTTACCATTACTTTGTCATGGATTTTCGCCAGGTAACGCCTGTTTCTATCCAATATTTGCAGGTTTACAGTTCCGTGTGCAATTTAATTAAGAGATTTGGACGGATGCTGCTATAGGTATATATTCTGCTTACAACATACTGTCTCCCTTATAGCAGTTGTAAAAGTACATCTAAAAAAATCCAAAGCTATCCACCGAGCCTTTTCCCAACACAGTTTTTTTTTGGACATTTTCACACAATGTCATCTAGCCCAAATTAAGCTAATACGAGTATAAGCTTGTGTTATGGGATCTAGACGACTGATAAACATACTTATATATTTCTAAATACATACATAATATACATAGAAAACACCCAAACTCCGAAACAAACATTCGTGGATCACAAAAATATTTGATTCGACCCGGGAATCGAACCTGAGACTCTGGAGTCGAAAGCCGATGCACTACCGACCATGCCACCGAAGCAGTCAAAAGCAGATGGGGTCGGCTTTCCAGTCTAACTGTGATTCGCCTGAACTTTGATATTTTCCGTGAAGCGACTGCCATCTGACCACTACAAACAGTAGGCGATATCAAAGTTATGTAGTTAGACCAGTCAGATTTTTGTTCTAGGGCTCCAACTACCTCTAACGACTGCCGGGACCGACGGCTTAAAGTGCTCTCCGAGCTATCTAAATACCATAGCTACCACATTAAGTTTATTTACTAAAGTAAGAACAAAGCTGGGTATAACTTATATATAGAGCATATGAGGATGTCGACAAACTAAAGCCAAGTTTCGAAAGTGGTCCCTTGGCTGTCCATTATATACAAAAGCCTATACCGAGTAATTTCTTCAGTGAACACAAGATTGTACCATTGTTATTATGTTTTTTTACATATTAGTTGACACTCTAGTAAATCCCTTGTTGATGGAAACTTTGTTGGTTTACATTTAAAACATCCTTCAATTTAGGCAAATAATAATTCAAATTATCCCGTCCAATACTGTTTCAAAGAGTAATAGACTCTACCTACGATTATTCAATACTAACTGATCGTCGCACTTCGTCCGCATGATATAGTTTTCTCGTTCCCGGTTCCCGTGGGAACATAATTATTACTGGGATAAAAAGCCTATGTTATATATCAGTGAAAGAATTTTCAAAATCGGATCAGTAGTTAAGGAGCCTATTAGCTTCAAAGAAACAATCAAATATTTCCTCTTTATATTTTTTTTTCTTTAATTTCGCGGCCCAAGGTTGCGGCTGCTCTAACGTCCATTGCCGGGCGTCTCCGGTAACCCCAGAAGGTATTTCCAGTGGCGCCCGGCGGTCTTTATAATATTAGTATAGACTAAACCAATCTCAATTGGTCACCAACACACCTGCGGTAAAAACGAAATTTATTTTGGAGATCATGAGAATAATTTTACCTTTTTGAAAAAATATATAACTCTAAATATTACGGATCTATCTGATATATCATATTGGAATACCTACGAATGGTTGGCACAAAAAATATGGGGTCATTCGTCAACTCGCAGGTGAGAAACTGGTGCGCACCTGCGAGTTAGCACCTTCTGATTTTACCTACTTTTCTTGTCATCAACTTGTGCGCCTGTTTATAGTACAGTCATATACAGAATGCTTTAAACCAAAAGCACTAAAGACTGTTTGTATTTTGATGGCTGTGTTCAAAAGTGATTTAGTTAGTATGCGATCGTCACGCTTTGTTAAGTAATCATGTAGATATATGTTATTTTTATAGCAAGAATCTTCTACATATATAACTTATACATATAGTAGGTACATAGTTATATTATAAGTATGTACCTACAACTTTTTTTTTATGAAAACCCTCATACATTATATTTAAAAGTAATATAGTATGATTTTAGGTTATGTATGCTTGTTAGACTTCAAAGAATCATAGTTGCTTTTATTGGAATAATCTTATAGCTACACCAATAATCTTATAGATACCCCAAACATTTTTTCTAGATTTTTTAATAACCCTTGTAATTAATCTTGAAGGCTCTTATGTTGTTATGTATTCCTGGTACATTTGAGGTTTGTGTCTTTTATAATGGACAATCATTTTCATCTGTACTCAGTGCACATTTCATTATTTTTCATCGGGACAAAAACAAATGTATCATGCGCTTAATAGGACAGTATAGATATATCTTACCAGAGCCGCTTGGGTCCCTTAACTCTCTATTATAAGACACACAAACAACAAAAGTACTAGGAGTACAGAACTACAAAAGAGCACTCGCCAACTCTTATTTCGCTCAGTTTGGTTTATTCAAAATGAGTTCGAAGAAGTTTTAACCGTTCACCTTTGATCGTACTTAAAAAAATGTCATATAGATTCTTCTGTTTTATGCTTTGAAGAGGTAGACAGAGCTGTTTATTGTACCCATATTTCGTTAGTCACATTGGTGGTGAGGCCGTCTTTTATTATAAATGGCCGTAACCTCGAATAAAATACTAGGACTACAGTACTACGCAAGCACTCTCGAAATCTCATTCGAATCTCGATCCGTTTAGTTTATTTAAATGTGTTAACAGGTGCACCGAGTACAGATGAAAATGATTGTCGATTATAAAAGACACAAACCTCAAATGTACCAGGAATACATAACAACATAAGAGCCTTCAAAATTAGAGAGACTGACCATAATATAAAGTCATAAAATTATAATAAAATAATAGAGTTACATTTCTAAAGATTGCTGTTGCTTTTTTAAAATAGGTAAATAAAGAATTAAATTTCTGAACTTCGTAGTTGTTGGCTGTACAATTTGATCTAAAATGGGCGCGGTAGTGTCGTTAATTGTAAACGACACTACTGGTAGTATCGCTGGTAGTGTCCTTGCCATAAAATGGGTATATTTTGTATATAATAGCAATATACCACATTCTTTAATTTTTGTAATATTGTTGATTATTTTTAGGAATATGCAGTTTATACTTTTGACGTGTTGTTTTATTTATTACTAATACTACAATACTTATTACATAATAATAGAAAGCCTCCTCTTTCTTTTATTTTAATCTCTATCTACTCGTATATTAAATATCTTAACAAAATATAGATAGGCATATAATACGTCATACAATTGGGTAGGCAGAGAAGAATCCAATACATTTAAACTAAGTAGGTAATATATATATACGTTTTAAAAATGTTGTAGCCAACTGTACTTATTTTAATCTAATATCAACGCGCGCACGAGTTGATATTAATGATATTAACAAGAAAAGTAGGTAAAATCAGAAGGTGCTAACTCGCGGGTGCGCACCAGTTTCTCACCTGTGAGTTGATGAAGAACCCAAAATATGTTGCAACGGCCATGCCTAATTTGTTCAGATGTGTAAATTGTTCGATTAGGCAATCACTATTTTTTTTTAATTTTTATTAGAAACAAAAAATGTGAGAAATTAATGTCATAATACTACTGTCGACTGCAGATTTAAAAAGTTTTTAAAATTATACAAGTTGCAGTCAAGAATGTTCGTAATTGTGTAACCAAGAAAGTTATAGTGCTCTTTAACTGGCTAAGTGGTGTAAATGAAACTTTGTAACAAGGATTCGGTATTGAAGTCTTTAATAGATATACATGGGTCTATTAAAGATAGATAGAATAGATATATATATATATATATATATATATATATATATATATATATATATATATATATATATATATTATTTATTTATTTATTTAATAAGTACATATTAGTGCTTATAATTTAATACTATGTCCCACAAAACTGTTTTCACAGTTTGTCTGCGGGAACGTGTTGTTACAAAAAATTTATACAATTCCAAAATGTTAACAAGTAATTACTAAAATTCACTAAATACAATATCATACTACATTAGCGTAATTGTGTCTGTCCGTCTGTCTGTCCACCTGTAAGTACTCTTAAACCAACCCCAGCAGGACTTTAGCTGGCAGATGCATTATCCACAAGTCTTTATACAAAAACAATCCTATTATTTAGTACCTACCAAGATATTATTCATTAGAACCAATGATTTTATATACAATGGATTTCGGATCATCGCTCAAAAGTGTCCGAACTAAAAGAGAAACAAAACGCTAAAAGAGATACAATCGCGCGCCAGTCTTGATTTTGACAACTGAACGACAACACGTTGCACAATGCCGTACTGTATTGTAAAAACGTGTAAAATCTACGAAAAAAAAGCAAATTGAAGACGGTGTATCATATTTTCAGTAAATAAGCTTTTGTTTTATCATTTGCAATTTATTATTTTACTTAAAATACAGTATTTCGTCGATAATAAATTAAAAGACAAAAGTAAATATTGCAATCCAGTCCAATACCGAAGTATCTATCTGTCTCTTTCGAATTCATCCCAAGCTCAGTAAAAAGAAAGAGACCATTTCATTTTCACTGAATAATGTGATATAACAATGTCAAACAGTGTCATATAACAAAATGACCATTCAGATTGCGATGAAACTATTTGGAACAAAGATTATAGTGGAGACGCCTTGGCTCTTTATGATTTTTTTTTGTTATATGAACCAACCTCTATTTCAGTTTACCTCGGGATCCAGTACATTGTGCACAATGGAAAAATATTATTGCCATATTTTGATTCAAAAAATAACAATCTTGTTTGTTCGGCTCATTTTATGGACATAACAAAAAGAGGTCCGATCTTTATGAAACTTGTACAAGAATCCCTTGATTGAATACAATTTTTTCTTTTGATTGGGATGGAGGAGATAAGCCCAAAAATGTTTTTAATTTTCACAGGGTATCATTGTTTTGTCATAAATATAATCACATAATTACACATGTCATTTTATTTCGTGTATGTACTGTTATTTTTTTTATTTGGATTCTCGGTAATGTATTCCCACGGGAATCGGGGCCGAAATAACTATATCTCGCGGGCGGAGTCACGGTGATCAGCTAGTAGCCAATAATTTCGTATCCCGAAAATTAACCATAAGATAAAAATAAATTAATGACGCGCAGTTTTAGCAACTAATTTAGTCATTTGAAACACGGCTATCTTGTAGTAGACGTAGCGACATAGCGTTATGAAAATAGTAATGAAAGCGGAAGAACTTTGACACCCGCAAGAAGTTTGGCATTTATAATATTATAATTAGTTAAATTCATTAATTCCCTTTTTGTTATTCATACATTAAGGTTACTTATTATGAAACTGACTCGAAAAAAAATAATCTTTGTCAGTCGTTAATTAGTTTTTCAGCTTATTTCGTCTAACATAAACAAGTAATTACAATTTATAAGATTATGGAATTTATTATAGTCTTACATTAATTATTACGCGTACGTAGGTACATATCATGGAATCCTTAAAAGACTTTAATAAAATAAACCTACTCCATTGGTTCTATGATCACGTAGTTCAAGTTGAAGCTGCATAAGGTGAATTAGTCAGGCGGACAGATAGAAGCTACGTAAAGCGATAAATTTGTGCAAACAAAAGTGAACACTATTCCGTTGGATCAAGGTTTAAATTTTAATATGAAATTAGTTTATATCTATGTATGCCTATGTATAATGTATAGGTCGACTCGGGACATTATTTTCTTGCGATTTGTTCTAGATCCTATGTCCATTGTATTATAAGGTCTTTGATTAGAACAGTAAATAAATATTATATATTATATATTATATGGGTGAGTAGAAGTCTCACCAAGACCTTAGGGTCAAGCCGACCTTACTTGCAAATGTTGTACAGACCTGGCGATTAACAGATTGGATTCTGCGTCTGGCAACACTATTGAACAGTCGTAAAATTTTAGCTCCTATAAATTTATTAGTGAAATAAATACAAATTACATCAGATAACTCCAATATCATCACAATAGTAGTGCAAAAATAATCATTTCAAAGAATTTTGTGAATATTAGTGTAAAAATAAGCTAAAAAGTGACGAATCAGCTGACCGTATTGTTCAATGTTATTTCACGTAAATACATAATGTTTCTCCTATAATAGGTAAAATTATTTTATTATACGTGTTTATTCATATACTCAACATTGAAAACAGGCGATCTATTTTCGTAAGTACAGAAAAGTTTTGATTTTAATTTACCGGTACCTAACATAACCTCGAACTACCTACTTGTATTTTCTAAATTGCGTTTAATTGCACTTATTTGTCGAGAATATGAATACCCGTAGCCGTAGAGCCTTATCCCGCCAGCAGGAGGAGCCCAAACTTCAGCTGGTGTTGCAGGAACTTAAATCTAAAACAGAGCTCTGTTTACAATTAGAAAAAGAAAGAGAAGAAAATGAAAACTTGTTGATAGGTGCTTTAGACGATAGTAAAAAACTAAAATCTGAACTAGCTAGGCTTCATATTAGTTATGATGAAATTGTAATGCAGCGGAACCACCTTCAATCAATAGTAGATAGGTTTCAAGAGTGCAGTGACGAGTATGAAGGGACCTTGAGGAGGACTACCTTGCTGGAACAGGAGCTACGGGATGCCCAGGGGCACATCTTACACTTGGAGTCAGCTGCCAAGCAAGTCGTAGTCCAACAAACGGATAACCTTTATAACGAGCTAATGAGTGGTACTCCGCAGTTTGTTCCTTCTGCAACAGTTCCAAACCTGGACTTGTCTACTATAGATCTTACCAATGACAGTTCATACGAACTGGACAAGCTAGTTTATTTTTGCAGCAGGAATAAACTAAAAAAATACCTAAAAATAAAGAAATTCATTTTAAAATCAAAGAAACAATTAAAATATCATAGAATCTTAATCAAAAAGTGTAAAAATGTTAACTCTAGTTTAAAATTAAGAGAACAAGCTAAATTATCTATGTTAGAACTTAAACAAAGTCATTTAAAATATTACACTGACACAACGCTTAGAGTCACAAATAAAAAATTTGCAATTTGAATTAGAGTATGTAACTAAGAAATATGAATGGTCTCTAAAAGACTTTAATAAGTGTTCATCAAGTATAGATAAGGTACTCAAAACATCTAATTATAATACTGAGCGCCTTAATACCTTCATAAATAACCACTCATGCAATATCAATTGCACAAGTCCTTCTCAATCATTGGAGAACCAGGCTTCCCTTACAACTTGCTCACCTTCTACTTCATTAGTGTATGAATTGTGTGACAGTGTAAAAAGTAATAGTCATACTGGATATACTAAACTAGTTTTATTTAGTGATGATATTGGAACTGATTTTAGTTCTTTTCTGATACAACAATTTAATTCAAATTGTTATTCAATTATTAATAACTGTTATCCAGGTGCATCTTTAAATGAAATTATGCAAAAGATATTAGAATATAATTTTGACTCAAACAGTAAAATAATTATTTTCTGCTCAAACAGGGGTAAAATTAACAAAAATGAACTATCCCTATACTTTGACAAAATGCAAAACTTAAATGTTGAACATGTAGTAATGTTTACATTACCATACATAAAAGGTGTGCCAGACGTGGAAAATTCTCTTAGATATAAGATAAATTTACAACTCAATTTAACTAGCCAATATAATAATAAATTCCATGTAATTGACTTTAATTCTGTTTTTAAGAGAACTGTATATAAATACAATTTGTCAACTTCTGACAGTAACTTTAACAATAACAAACATATTGTTTATGTAAACAAAGGTAGGTATTTTCTACCAAAGCATTATAAGAGACAAATAGCAAGTTTGCTATTCAATTATTTTTACACTTCAGCCAAGAACTTGGCTGACAAAACTGCTTTTATTGAGCAATGTAGATTTAGTGTTAAGACTTTGGAATCTGTTCCAAGTAATTTAAATTAAGTTCTACGACAACAGAGGCAATATTACCCTTTAGCAGACATAGTCAATTAATTGAATTAAATTTAGTTACAAATATTAATTATGTTAAAAAATGCCCTCCAAATCAAACCAAATCAAAAAATGTAAATTATATCAACATAGGGCATCAAAATATTGGTTGTTTAACACATGGCAAAGAGTTAGAGTTGGAACTGTTAATGAATTCAGATAATATTGATATTTTTTGTATTACAGAACATATGCGTAAGCCGTATGAGCTCATGTTCAATTTCAGTAATCACCGGGTTGGTAGTGCATTCTGCAGGGTGACCACAGTACGGGGGGGATCTTTGATTTTATTAAATAAACAACTTAAATTTAAAGAACGGAAAGATATTGTGTCTCTTTCTCTAGAGTGTAAAGTCGAACTGTCGTGCGTGGAAATGGAGCAATTCATAGTAGTATGCGTGTATAAACCTGGAACCTCACCCTTTTGCGAATTTGAGGAACTTATTGACAAAGTTCTATGTAAACTTGGAAAAACTAATAAGTACCTAATAGTATGTGGTGATTTTAATGTCGATTTACTTGTTAATACGCCTATGAGTTATAATATTTTAAATTTATTTAAATCACACAATCTTACAAACTTATTTTTGGAGCCTACTAGATATTGTAATACAATAGCCACTTGCCTGGATAATATATACAGCGATATGTTGCCAGAAAGTAAAAGTATTATAAAAAAGCTAGATTCAGACCATTGTGGGCAAATAGCATCTTTTAAAATCACTAAAGAAAAAGTTATAAAACGTAAAATATTATGTAGACCAATAACTGGTGACCGCTTGGAACGTATGAGGGTTGGACTTTGCAATAAAATTCCATTCTTAGACACTGGCTTAGATCCAAATGTAATGTATAAATTATTTTTTGATTCTTTTTACAACGAGTTCAACTCCATATTCAAGTCTAAGGAGGTCATGATTAGTGATAGTCCTACTTTCAGTGAATGGGCCACTGAGGGTATACACAAAAGTAGACAAAAACTTTATGAACTATACTCAGAAAGACAGCTTAATAGATCAGTTGAATTTCTAGATTATGTTAAAACTTATTCAAAAAAGTTTAAAGCAGATTGTTTAGCAGCTAAATCAAAATATATAAGTGATAAAATTCTCAATAGTGCAGACAAAGTTAAATCTACTTGGAAAATTATAAACGCGGAAAGAGGTCAACAAAAATTAAATGATAATCATTTTAAACTTAATATAAATGGTAAAATAACTACATCAGACTTCGAGGTCGCTAACGAATTTGAAAATTTTTTCTCCCGAATTCCTGTAGATTTGACAAAAACCCTAGGCTCTTCAACCCCCATTGCAGAATCTTTGTTAAAAGCAAACGTTCCTTGTTGTAACGTTATATTTAAATTCAGTAAAGTTAACATAAACACTATCTTAAAAACTTTTAAATCTTTAAATATCAAGAAACCAGCTGACCTCTGGGGCATCTCTGTGTATTTAGTAAATTCTTTTATTGAAATGGTTGCTCCTGAACTAGTAATAATATTTAATAATTGTGTTGATAGTGGTGTGTTCCCTGATTTAATGAAATCTAGTAAATTAATTCCCCTGTTTAAATCGGGTAGTACTTCAGATCCGTCCAATTTCCGTCCCATTTCTGTACTACCTACATTTAGTAAAATTTTTGAAAAAATTATGCTTAATCAAATGCAAAATCACTTTAACGTTAATAAACTATTACATACAAAACAATTCGGTTTCACTCGTGGTCGGTCCACCACTGATGCCGGTATTAAATTATTAGAGTGTATATACAGGGCCTGGGATGATTCATATGATGCTTATGGTGTATTCTGTGACTTATCTAAGGCCTTCGATTGCGTTCAGCACCAGACCTTAATTAAGAAACTTGATCATTACGGAATCCGGGGGACGGCCTTGAATTTCGTCAATTCTTACTTAAGTGATAGGGTCCAGAAAGTAGTGATCAATGGTAAACAGTCACCTGGTTCTCCTGTAGCAATGGGGGTACCGCAGGGTTCAATTTTGGGACCTTTTCTTTTTCTAGTATATATTAATGATCTCCCTCACCTCATAAGAGACGACCACGAGGTAGTTTTGTTTGCTGATGACACTTCTTTAATATTTAAAGTTAAACGTGGACAGCGCGAACTTGACGATGTAAACATTGCCCTCTCTAGGATAGTCCACTGGTTTTGTGCTAATAATTTATTATTAAATGAAAATAAAACTAAATGTGTAAGATTCACCTTACCTAATGTAAGACTTGTTAAAACCAGTGTTAAGGTTAGGGATGATATAATAGAATTGGTCGATGACACTGTCTTTCTGGGCATAACGTTAGACTCCAAATTGCAATGGGGGCCTCATATCGGGAAAATTTCGGCCAGGCTTAGTTCAGCAGCCTATGCTGTCAAAAAGATCCGACAACTTACAGACATTAAAACGGCGCGTCTTGTCTACTTCAGCTACTTCCACAGTATCATGACATATGGCATACTACTGTGGGGTAACGCTGCCGATATTGAATGCATCTTTGTGTTGCAGAAGAGGGCTATCCGGACTATCTATGGAATGGGGTCTCGGGAGTCATTAAGAGATAAGTTTAAGCATATTTACATCCTTACAGTGTATGCACAGTATATTTATGAAATTTTATTGTATACCCACAAGAACAAAAGTAAATTTGTGAAAAATAGTGATAATCATAATCTAAACTTAAGAAATAAGGATAAACTGGCTGTTCCTAAATTTAGGCTTCATAAAGTGAGTAATTCTTTTGCGGGGAACTTTATTCGAATGTACAATACATTGCCAACCGAAATAGCAAATTTATCTGTCAATAAATTTAAAAAACTAATAAAAAGTAAATTGTGCCATAAAGCTTATTATAGTATTAATGATTTCTTAGATGACAAGGCGGCCTGGTTGTAACAACGTAACGAATTGCTCCTTTCTAAATAACTCTGTATTAGATTTAAGATGAAATATTTTGAAAAAAGCCGAGCTGAGTTTCTTGAGGGCTCTTCTCAGTCTCGTTGCATTTTGGAACCCTCGGTAGAGTCACACCAACTTCTGACGAATCTAAATAATTTTCTGAAAATTTCAAAGATAAAAAAAAAAACAGACATAACAGTGCTCAGTAAAGGGTAATAGATTCGCGCTTTATTACTAAACTTCGTTACTCTTCTTTGCAATCTGGCGGTTTCGGCCATTGTTGGGCGTCCCGGGTACATACGCCCTCGTTTGGATAACCTCAGGGCACCGGCGGACTTTAAATACCTATGCAGCCTCAAGAGGTGATAAGATGGTGTTCAAAAAGCACATGCTTACCCTTCGGGATAACAAGCGTGATGATTATACGTTAACAGCAATAACTTATTTTTTAACAACAACTACAAAATAATACTTAAACGAACCAAGAAACTTGGGTAAAGACGACAGTAGAAAAAGCACAAAATACCTTGACAATTGACACGATGAAATCCACGAAGCATGTTCTGGTTGTAAAACGTATTGAGAATTTTCGTTCTATTTGGACTAAAAATGTTCTGCCTGAGAAATTCCAGGTTCATCGGTTAGATAAAATGTGCTCAAATAGGTACAAAGTTTCAATTTCGCAGTATATTCACCGAAATGTGTGTAGGTTTTTATTTAAAAAGTACCTACCTTTTGAACAGTTGTTGATAATGAATTCTACTTTTATTTTAGCTATATTTGTTATATGTACGAGTAGCTTAAATTCATCTATCTATTAAAAACCCGAGCGTTACTAATAAATTATGTATTCAGGATGAATAAACTTTGATCCGTTTTGCGGATTCGAAGGGAGACTTGTATAACGTATATATAATTATGTTTTTGGATTTGTTTTAAGTTTTCGATGAAAGTTTAGCTTCTTGTTTTTATTATTGGTAGGTAGGTACAGAATGTTGAACGACAATAAAATACATAGATTGTCCGGAGGTAAGCCTTGAGCCGCTAGCCCAGCGTCAAACAATTGCTTCCGCGTTCTACCGTTTTTACCACGGTGAGTGATCTAAAGAGCTCTTCCATCTGATCCCACTCTCTCCTTTCCCATCCCGAACAACACGTGCCGGGCAGAGATGTCACTCTCACACTGTGGAAACCATCTTCGCGAGAACCGAGCATTTTAAACGTTCGTTTCTCTACCAAACGATGGTGGCCTAGAACCCTCCCACATATAACACTGGGTTCTTTAAGCGAAGCGTGAAGAGGCACATTACTAGGTCGTCAAGTTGAGGGCCAATCTCTGTAGTATTTCTGTGTACTATGAGAGTCGTCCACAATCGCCAGACGTCGCCACAGCTTACCATCAGGCGGGCGGCGTAAATTTGTCGATTTAAATATAAAAAAAATAAAACATAATTACTAGTGAAACACATTGTTACTTATTTAAGGACCCACATTATTTTTTTTTCTTTTTTCTTTCTTCTTAGATTTTTCAAAATTTTTATAAGGCACAAGGGTAGACGCACAATTTTGTGTGTCCTCCATTTTGTTCTCTATTTTATTTTTCATGTTGATTCTGTGTATGTAAATTCCAGCAGGCTCAACAGTCGCTGTTTTTGAATTTTATCTACCTACATTGGTATTACAAATTGTAAATTTTTATTTTCGACATTTTTTATAATTTTAATTTTAAAGAATTGCTTTGACTTGATATTAGCATACCGAAACGGTTGCTATTTAAATAATTAGGCGATTGTAATTATATCTTGTGGTAAAGATTTTCAGCATTCGCATTATTATTATTAATATTGTAGAACGTAAGTCTGATAAATATATACATATGTAGTTAAAATCTCTCGGTTTAGTCCGCGCGGCGCGAAAACCCAAATAACCAGGTCTAATAAAGGCACCAATATTGGCGTGCCCTAATCTTAATCTGCCGTTCGGGGTGCACACAGATGCGAGCGACGAGTGGTATGTTATCCCTATATGGAGTTAGCAGACTTACAAGACTTGTGAGTCGCTCCATATCAGGCCGGAACGCAAACTTTAGGTTACGGAACGGGTAGCCCTCGAACGGGTGTTATAATAGGAGACGGAAGCGTTTCGTAGATTATTATATTAGTATTATAGGATTAGTCTTACTTTAGCGGACATGGTGGGAAATTAGCACGTGTAGGACTTCGAGATGACCTTCTTTTGGAATTAACGTATTATTTTTTGACTAAGTAATTTATTTCTGACTTAGTGAATTATTATTGACTTTCTTTTTTATTGACAACTCTTAGCTTGTTGGTGGAGCAGCGTCCTGATGGTTACGTTGTTCCATATGTTTGTAGTGTTTTTTAGCTTCATCCCATTTATTGTGGCCAGGGCCCTCGTAGTTTTAATCCGATGCCTTATGTTTTTGCTAGGAGCTACGTTTGGATTGGTTTTCCTGTGAACCCACAAATGGGTGGATTGAGGCACACTTCATGTATTTGGATGCATTTGGAGTTTCATAATTTAATAAATATACATGTGGTAGAGTTTCTGTGCAGAACTCGAGCTGGGTTGTAGACCACCATCTTCATCTATCGCCGTTATGCGGTCGTTAGGGTTGATGAACCAGACTAACACGCAAACAGGGTTCCACCCTGAGGCACGGACCACCTTGTGCCTATATCGTATCTATGTAGGTTAGGAAATTCAGTCTGATCATTTTGAATACACCACTCCAGGGGAACCGCAGCTGTAACATGAAGAACGTCTAGTCTACGCTGTATTAACTGCCGGGGGTAAAAATAAGCTTTCAGTGTGTTTTGGGAAGCTTCCTTATGAGAAGTTTTCCCTGTATCTAGAGTAGCCTCATGTGCTCCCTGGGTCCCGAAGCACGTCAGAGCGGTTAGTGACTCTGTTGCCCAGTCGTTTAATTTCAGTTGGACAGGACGTGCCGTCGAAGTAGGCTGGGGCCTAATTTAACATCTCAACGCGCAGGTTGTACGTCCCATCGTGATAGATAGGGCCGGACAGGGTATGTAAGACTCGTCTTCCTGCCTCCGCGGGAGGAAGACGTCGGGTGTTAGGTAGTATGTAAGGTTGCGTGTATGGAGTATGAAAGGTTGTATGAATTGGAACTTGCGTCAGTTGTTTCAGGAATGTATCGCAGTTTATAGGCGGATTTTACTAGTTTCCCCAGTTAAAATCCTTCTCCCAGTTCGTTGGGGACTGTTACAATGTGCATACATCGACTTTACACATTTTGCGTTTGGTAACAACACTGGTTTAGAAGTTACTAGAATATTAGCGGACCAGTTCAAGCAATGAGAAATTCCTTAGCTCATTGTTCTATGAGTCGGGCAAGATCATACCGATAATGATTTCGACGTTAGCCAATAGCGGCGCACGCAAGGATGTCGATGTATAGGTTGTCGCGTCACTAGACGCCAGGAGAAGGGGTCGGTACGACTTTATTACCTGGACCGAGGTCATATAAGCCCGCGCAGAGCTAACGGAGAGACAGAATTAGCATAATAGAAATCTCATCAACGCACAGCTGACGTAACCACCGTTAACGCAGTGTTAAATTATAACATTTAAAAATAGCATATTTGTCCGAGTGATTCCGACAAAATAAATTTGGATAGTTGTTATTGTTGAATAAAGGTGCAACTTGCAGTTAGTTTCCCGTTCCCGATTCAGGGAACTACCTTGGGGCTTAGAAAATGCCCTACTTGTGAAAATATACGATTGCTGAGCAGCCAGACGCTGCGCCGTCGCTCCGTGGCCTTCGACCCGGAGCATCTCGCCAGCTAGAACAAGATTGATTGGAGGACACCAGCGGATCCTGCCGGCCGACCGCCGTCGCCTGTGGACCCACAGTTAAGTGCACCGGGCACTTCCGTAAACAGTATATGTGATCCTATTCTACCGACACACTATCTATATATTTAATACGCCAGTGAAGCCGCTTCTCCTCCTAAACTAAGAGTCGCACAGTCAAGTGTGGCACACCGTTGGAAAGGTCGTGGTCTCAAGTGGTGCGATAAGATTAGAAATTTGACAAAAAGTAAAAAAATAAAATAAAATATTACTTGCGCAGTTTGCGCTAAGGGTTGCTAGTTAGCTACTAGTATTATATAAACCCTAGGTTCCCTGCCAATAAAGTAACGTTACTTGTTTTACGTCGTTTAATTTACTTCCTAGCAGGGGCCGTATCAACATCAGAAACATTTTAAACAAAAGGCGCTTTATTTTAATCCCCAATAAAAACGTTGCATTCCATTACGTTAATTGGTAAATTTGTAGCCGAATTGTAGCATACGTTATAATTCACTTTAAATTTGTATCTACCTATTATATAGGGTGGTTAAATTTTAAGTGCCGATGTTGATTTTGAATAAAACACAAATTATTTAGGAAATTATTGTCATTTCTTTTTATTATGATAATATTGGTATGGTTCAATTATGTATGGAACAAAATATCGGACAAATGCCCGCCGCGACCTCGGCTGCACACCTCCTTCCGATGGTCCAAATTTTCGATGACGCTGAGGCATAAATTGAGGTTCTATGCCGTTAATGTGCTGAATTATCTCATCCTTTAGCTCTTGAATTGTTGCTGGCTTATCGACGTACACCTTTTACTATATATCAAAACACGTTTTTATGGAGTTAACTATTTTGATTTAAGTTTAATATAACTGACGTCTATCCAATCATAGATGGCAGATTATTCGAAGCTTTGTCACGACCGACATAAGTGCAGCCCCAGTCTACACCCCAGAGTGTTCTTCTCTCTGTTGGTCGTTACATGCGCAAGGAAACTTACAACATTGCCTTTAAATAAAAAGATAGTTCCTGGATGAACTATTTATTCAGACCGCGCGCCCCGAAGAGGCGTCCACCGATTTTTAACTGAACTTTGCCTCACACCTATATGGTGACAACATATGGTCGCATTCTGGCACCCAATTCAACTACTACTACTACTAACTAGCTTTCGTGTTTACCAGCATACATAAATAGTTTGAAATGTGTTGGTCCTATACTTAACTATACTGTGCCTATACTATTGTTTTAAAACGTAGTTATTAAAATTGATAGCAAAAAAACTATCTATATTTATATATTATAAATATATATATATATATATATATATATATACAGGGTTACTGGTTAAATCGACCGGAATTCTTTGGGGTGGCATAGTTTCCATCATTTCTAACATTTTTCACTATGGAGTACCCTAGCCCAAATTAACCGTTTTCTAGTTATTGGACTTTAAAGATTTTCTCAAAAATATCCAATTTTTAATCTAATCTCCTTTTTTTGTGGCATTTGCTTGCAATTGGTTTTTCTTATTGCTGTTTTAGTATAGTAGTTTAATAGATTTATTACTCGAAATACTCAAATTACTTGTAATTCTACCAAATTCGTCATAGTGCACGATTGTTGATTGAAAAAAGAAATTAATTTCAATTATTTTTTTTTCTTCCTTACGTATTGAAATAAAAATCTACCACAGTGATGCTGCAGATTTGCTTAAAAATATCTACGGTTCATTAGCTTTCTAAAAAGGTATTACAAGCTGGGTTGCTATTACAATACCTGGACAAAAACTTTGATGAAAGGAAATTAGTAAACAATAACGGTACTAGTGTCAAATTTAACTTGGAATAAATAACAAAGTAAAACGTCCCAAATAAGTAAACAATTAAGTTAATTAATAAATTACAGAACATGTTCCACGTGTTGGCCTGCATTTTGTATGTATATTCGCATTCTGCGTCTTAAGCCACTTTTCACTATACAAAGTTAGTTAGTTAGTTAAAGTGCGTCTAATTTCATTAGCAGCATCAATAATTTTCATTTCACATCAAAAACATTCAAAATGCAGGCCAACACGTGGAACATGTTCTGTAATTTATTAATTAACTTAATTGTTTACTTATTTGGGACGTTTTACTTTGCAAATCTGCAGCATCACTGTGGTAGATTTTTTTCTCAATACGTAAGAAAGAATAAAAAAAATAATAGAAATTAATTTCTTTTTTCAATCAACAATCGTGCACTACGACGAATTTGGTAGAATTACAAGTAATTTAAGTATTTCGAGTAATAAATCTATTAAACTACTATACTAAAACAGCAGTAAGAAAAACCAATTGCAAGCAAATGCCACAAAAAAAGGCGATTAGATTAAAAATTGGATATTTTTGAGAAAATCTTTAAAGTCCAATAACTAGAAAACGGTTAAGTTTGGGCTAGGGTACTCCATAGTGAAAAATGTTAGAAATGATGGAAACTATGCCACCCCAAAGGACTCGACTTAACCAGTAACCCTGTATCTATATATAATATACATATAGCTAGCAAGAAACAGCAGGTAGGTATCTATTGGCCGTTTGAACACAAAAGCACAGAAAACTAATATGCTTTTTACCAAGATCTCAATCGAAGTAAAAGCAGTCTATTACCCCTCGGTTGGAGAGATGTCAGTCAAGCAATGTCAATACGACGTTGGACATCTGTCAAGCTTGGTGCTATCACACACAACCCACATCTTCTAAGAAATTAGGTACTTCCTGTATCCATGTCGCTGCCAGTCGGTGACACACCCTTGCTCGGTTTGATATTTGCCTCATAAGTATCCATGTACTAGTTAATAAAGTTTAAATGAAAATATGTAGTTAGTACCTATTCAATTTTATTTTTAAATGGTTTGACTTCCTTTTTACATATTTTCCTTTTCAACCGACTTTCGAAAAAGAAGGAGGTTCTCAATTCAACTGTGTTTCTTTTTCGATTTTTTTTTATGTTTGTTACCTCATATCTTCGGACTGGGTGAACTGAATTATATTTTTTTTTAAATTAGAAGTTCCTACTTCCCAAGTGGTCCCATTTCAATTTGGTCCCATTCCGACAACTATTTGGTCCCAACTCGGTAGTTAGTTAACAAAAATTTGCACCGACATCAGTCGGTGCTAATTTTTGTTGTTTTGTGTATTTTAAAGTTGTGACTCGTAAACATTGAGTGAGAATTTCAATTGTCGAACGTGTAAGATACGTCCAGTAGGTACCTGTTTTCTGTTATCCCTGTTATTCACTGTATACGTAAAACAAGTTAGAACAAAGCAATGTGTAACTTAATATAAAGCATGTTGGGATGTACACAAACTTAGGACAAGTTTCAAAGGCGATCCCTTGAGTCTCCTTTATGCAAATCTCGGGTAATTTCCGTGGTGAGAGGCACACGGGACCTTTGTGCCTTTGCTATGATTGCATTGACCTTTTGCGTTTGTGATTCTATTAAGCTAATAAACCGTAGATATTTTTAAGCAAATCTGCAGCATCACTGTGGTAGATTTTTATTTCAATACGTAAGAAAGAATAAAAAAAATAATAGAAATTAATTTCTTTTTTCAATCAACAATCGTGCACTACGACGAATTTGGTAGAATTACAAGTAATTTAAGTATTTCGAGTAATAAATCTATTAAACTACTATACTAAAACAGCAGTAAGAAAAACCAATTGCAAGCAAATGCCACAAAAAAAGGCGATTAGATTAAAAATTGGATATTTTTGAGAAAATCTTTAAAGTCCAATAACTAGAAAACGGTTAAGTTTGGGCTAGGGTACTCCATAGTGAAAAATGTTAGAAATGATGGAAACTATGCCACCCCAAAGGACTCGACTTAACCAGTAACCCTGTATCTATATATAATATACATATAGCTAGCAAGAAACAGTAGGTAGGTATCTATTGGCCGTTTGAACACAAAAGCACAGAAAACTAATATGCTTTTTACCAAGATCTCAATCGAAGTAAAAGCAGTCTATTACCCCTCGGTTGGAGAGATGTCAGTCAAGCAATGTCAATACGACGTTGGACATCTGTCAAGCTTGGTGCTATCACACACAACCCACATCTTCTAAGAAATTAGGTACTTCCTGTATCCATGTCGCTGCCAGTCGGTGACACACCCTTGCTCGGTTTGATATTTGCCTCATAAGTATCCATGTACTAGTTAATAAAGTTTAAATGAAAATATGTAGTTACCTATTCAATTTTATTTTTAAATGGTTTGACTTCCTTTTTACATATTTTCCTTTTCAACCGACTTTCGAAAAAGAAGGAGGTTCTCAATTCAACTGTGTTTCTTTTTCGATTTTTTTTTATGTTTGTTACCTCATATCTTCGGACTGGGTGAACTGAATTATATTTTTTTTTAAATTAGAAGTTCCTACTTCCCAAGTCAATTTGGTCCCATTCCGACAACTATTTGGTCCCAACTCGGTAGTTAGTTAACAAAAATTTGCACCGACTTCAGTCGGTGCTAATTTTTGTTGTTTTGTGTATTTTAAAGTTGTGACTCGTAAACATTGAGTGAGAATTTCAATTGTCGAACGTGTAAGATACGTCCAGTAGGTACCTGTTTTCTGTTATCCCTGTTATTCACTGTATACGTAAAACAAGTTAGAACAAAGCAATGTGTAACTTAATATAAAGCATGTTGGGATGTACACAAACTTAGGACAAGTTTCAAAGGCGATCCCTTGAGTCTCCTTTATGCAAATCTCGGGTAATTTCCGTGGTGAGAGGCACACGGGACCTTTGTGCCTTTGCTATGATTGCATTGACCTTTTGCTATTGCATATTGTTTTTTTAGTAAAGTATTTACATAAATTATTACACATCTGTATTTGTAGAAGAGTTCAATCTCTCTTTGAAAACTTTATTAATAGTAAAAGTTTATTAGACCGTAGTTTTGAGTGTAGTTAAAAACAGAATTTTGTTTAAAGCATTTAGTGAGCAAACTATGTGTACTATAAACATTCTATTCTATAATTGATCCTTCTTAAAAAATATTTTTAAAGAGAGTTCCTGTTTAGTAAATAAACTAACCTACTATGAAAGTTACTTTGCAAAAGACCTATCATAAGTGGTAGAAGCTTTCAAAGTTCAACTTTGCTCAACTTTACAAATTAAGACCTTAGTGGCACACAGCTTTAGTTTATAAGTAAAAGACATAAAAGGCCAACTGCTATGACTTGAAGTAGTCTTGAATGTGACTGTCGATGTACCTAATATTTCCCTAGGGTACCACAGCTCCAAGAAATCTCAGCTTACAACAGCTAAAGAAATTACATCTTCAGTAAGTATAACAAAATCTCAAACTGTCAGTCGTGGGTACCTATTTGAAGCCTTCAAGAACGAAACACAGTTTCCTTACAGGGAAAACTCTTACCAACTGAAACTAGAACCCTTAGAATTATGCCGAAATAATTGGAAAGATTCAATTTAAAATTTGTTAAGTCTATACTTAGGCAATTAATACATTTATGCTCAGCAGATTGCACAGCCAACATCTGGTATACCAGCTACCAAGGTACTGCTTTTGTTGGATTTTTTACGGTGTGTATGTAGGAGACTCAAGTTTACTGATGGACTACATCATTGCGCATTCGAACTTTCAGAGAAACTCAAATATATGCATATTCCATATTTCACTGAGCAAGCATGTAACTACTTGTGGACAAGTAGGTAACAATATAAGTGACTACGTCTTTGCTACCTAAGTAATAACTGATAGAATGCATGCTAGTCGAAGACTTTGTATTATAGGTACCTACTAGCACCATGAGCATGGCAGTATCGACATATTGTCGATTCACCTATTTAAACCAATGATATCGTAGAAAATTACAAAAAATGTGTTATGTAGCGACATATTCTGCGATATCATTGGTTATCGACAAACTCTTCCGCCGCCGTGCTCGTGCTGGTGAGGCTGGTATTATTAAACAAAAACATTAACAGATACTTTATAGGCTGTAATTTTTTTTGGAAGTGGAAATTGCAGAAGTGGAAAAGCATGTAACTACTTGTGGACAAGTAGGTAACAATATAAGTGACTACGTCTTTGCTACCTAAGTAATAACTGATAGAATGCATGCTAGTCGAAGACTTTGTATTATAGGTACCTACTAGCACCATGAGCATGGCAGTATCGACATATTGTCGATTCACCTATTTAAACCAATGATATCGTAGAAAATTACAAAAAATGTGTTATGTAGCGACATATTCTGCGATATCATTGGTTATCGACAAACTCTTCCGCCGCCGTGCAAGTGCTGGTGAGGCTGGTATTATTAAACAAAAACATTAACATATACTTTATAGGCTGTAATTTTTTTTGCAAGTGGAAATTGGATTAAAATGAGTTACTTTTATTGAATTAATGAAGTAATTTATTGAGAGCTGATAGGATAAATATCAAGAGTCTGCACACTTTTGTGCGGGAGGGGAATAAAATGCGATCAATTTGTCAAGCAATTTTATTACGACTCTTATGAAGTAACAAAACCTTGTGTTCTGGGAACACGTTCAGTTAAAATTGGTGATAATTCTCTTAATAAAATTGATCCAAGCCAATTTATTTTATATACGTGTTACGTGGATGTAAATTGAATTTTTCTGTTTTATGTTTTTCAATTACGTTTGCTCCTTTTTACATTCAGTGTCCCAGATTTGGTTTCAATATTTGATTGCGCTACATAGCTAGATGATCTACTTACATATCCTACAAGTATAGCTATGAAAAATGCTTGTTTGTGTTTATCCATTAAAATCGAAACCAAAATAAATATTTATTCTAAGTGGGCAGCTTATATAGTATGATATTATAATATACTTGTGGATTCCGATAACTTGTAGGTAACTACAATTTTGATATTTATATTATGTTTCTTGATAAATAACAAGATAGTTTTCTTGTTCTTGATTTCTACGGTAACACATTACAGGGATACAAAGGTATCTGATATGGAATCCAAGAAGTGCCCCACCGAATATGCCGATTTTCATAGAAATCTGAATGAGTAGCAAACATCTACACAAACTATTATATAATACAAGTACTAGTAATTCCCAAACTTTTATAAAAATGCTACAGAGCAGTGAAGTGTATCCACTAGACTCTTTAGCAATTTCATAGTATCAAAATTTTAATAAAACATAGGTACCAACTGAATAGCAAAACTAAAGTTAATAACAGTTTTGAAACAGTCTGCTAGATGGGTTAAAATGAATACAATTTTCAGGCAGCAATGAACAGAGAAAATGCAACGAAATTGAAGCTTAAAACTCGGGCTTCGATATTCAAATTATAAAAGAGCTAAAATTTTATAAAGTTTGGAAATTATACTTGGAAGCAACAGTTTTGAAATGGCAAAGGAACTTATGAGCGCCTAACAGGAAGGTTATATTAGGCTATTTATTTTGAGAACAACGTACCTAGTAGTCCATAACATTAAGACAGACAAGAGTTTGTAAATTAAAGTATTGGTTACTTTAATTTAAAGCCCCCCATATACGGTAAAATTCATCGTTGCGATCCATCGCTACCGACCGATCGAAACGATTGATCTGTAGTGTTGCCGCTCATACACGAAGCGATTGGTCGTTACGATCGATCATTTATACATTTGAAATGGAACGATAATGGAGGTGCTCAAAAACTCAATACGTGTCCTGTAGACTGCCTCGGTGGCTCAGTGGTATGAGTATGCGACTGCCACTCCTGAGGTCCCAGGTACGATTCCGGGTCGAATCGAATTATTTGTGTGATCCACAAATGTTTGTTTTGGAGTTTGGGTATTTTCTATGTATAATATGTATGTATTTAGAAATATATAAGTATGTTCATGAATTGTCTAGATCCCATAACACAAGCTTATATTAGCTTAATTTAGGCTAGATGACGTTGTGTGAGAATGTCCAAAAATATTTATAAAAAAAAAAATGGAAAACGAACTTCTTTTCTCGTCTGTAACTTTTATTATGTTACAAAAGAAAATAAGAAAACCTAGAAAAGTGTGGGTTAAGAAATGGCTATTAAAGCGATATCAGTATTCACGTGTAAATATTTTAAATGAATTAAGGAACAAAAATCGAATCGTTGATTGCAAGAACCAATACACTATCGATTCATCGTTACGATATTCATGATTGCATGGGTTTTTGTTGCGATCTCCGATGTCGTCTGCGACCAAGTAAATCGTTAACGATCGTTCGACGTTTCGCATTTCGACGCATTCGTGACGACATTACAGATCCGTCGTTTCGATCCATAGACCAACGCGGTCGTCGTATACGCTGTCGCCGTATACGACGGGACAAGGCATTATGCATTTTCCCGATACATAAAAGTCTAGCATGTTTGGTGCGGGGGGGTCATCGACACGCACACATTCTCAGACGCTCAAACCCAATCGGGTGCCACTACGAAACTCACACATGACAATAAGAATAACACATTAACATTTTCACAAACACATACATATACATTTTATATCATAACACTATAAAGACACTACCAAAAGTTACCGCCCACTATTGATGTAACAGTGTCGATACATTTTATCGATAAATTTGACAAAATCGACTATTAAAATCAGGTTTCAAAAATGATACCAACGTGGATGTTGTTTATAAAAGTGTGACTTTATTTGCTATTTGTAACTTAGGGTAGGTATTATATCAAATCTATACATCATATAAATTTAAACAACTAAATAAAATCGAAGTGTCTGTATACAGGGTATATCTATAGCTGTATACAGTGGACTATGTATACAGTTTATTTTTAAATCATAATGCTTAATGTCATAATTCAGTTTTCTATTTTTACTACAATCGATTACATGGTTACTAAGAACAGATCTTTGTATGTCTTATAGTTTCAGACTTTTCCATGCTGCCCATATAAATATTACACTCTGTATGTTTAATAAACGCCTACCCTATAAAAATAAACATTTGAATGAACTTTCGTCACTTTCGTTAACACTAGTGATCTAGTAGCATCAACTCGATGGAGAATAAAATGAGGGAATAAAAAGAATAAATAACCAGACCTAAGAACGTCGCGTCGTAGATTCAATGAGTTGCAACATGTACCCATTAAGTGGAACGTCAGTTTCTACCTATCTTACGTTTTGGACGGTAAATTCAACGTATCCAATTGATTTTTTTATCATTAAGGCAGATACATATAATTTTGTATAAAACAAGTAAACAACATCCAAGATTGATGTTAACATTGTCAAACGTCTGTTGTTACAAAACAATATCCATAATTCCCTTACTCTCGGATCTTTCGGAAACCTGTAATAAATAAATGAACAAAAATATCGTCGAAGTATTTATTAAGTAATGTAATTCTTAAGTATAATAAAAAAAATATATAACAAGACTCAGTATTATACCTATTAAACTTATCAAAACCTTTATTAAAATCAAGATCATAATATACAGACCTACGTAATTTAAATAATATTCAAACCAGTAATTTATATTGCACCTCTTTGCATTTTCAAGGTATTTTATCGATACCTAACTTGGTACATCACTCCGATACAGACACTATAACTGTGTATTTGTTGCCATGGCAACACCCATGTCAGTCGTTTGACATGTTTGACTGATTTGCGAATTGTATGAAACGACCGACTTCGTGTTGATAGAAAAATCCGAAATAATGAGACTTTGATTATTATAAACAAAGAAATTCATTTTTGGGGATGACAATAGCCGCGCAACTATTATATATATATTTCTAACTTATGGTCATAATCATGTGAGCGAGGGGAACGCCTGCTATGGCGGCGGTGTGTTTCGATCGGTCTAAAGCGATGGATCGTAACGATGAATCGTCCCGTATATGGGGGGCTTAAGTAAAACCAAGATTCAGCACCTTAGTAACAAACTGTAAGTAATCTAGTGGAGAGTTGCGTACGTATTATGGTTTATGTGAGATTGTATGGAATACTCTCTTTGGAGTTAGTACTCCAATTCCTAATTTAATACACGAAATGGTCTGTCTACAGTACTTTTCATTAAAATCTGTTAAATAGTTTACACGTGATTTAGTACCTAACAAACAACTTGCTCGAAAACACTAATCAAAGAATGTCATTATTTTATTATACCCAATAATTTCCTCAAGAACCACTCTATCCATTGGTGAAAATCGCATCAAAATCCGTTGCTAAGTTTTCTAGAAGTTTACTGCTCTGACGTGCAAAGTGGTTGTTAGTGGTTCAGACCTGTTATCAGCGCTCTATATATACGTGGTATAGAGATAGTTGCCCTGAGGGACGGACAGACAGCAGTCGCGACTTTGTCTTATACTATGTTATGAAGATACTCCAGTCCACTCCATACCAATTGAAAAAAATATGTTATCTGAGCACAAGCAGGTAACCTTACTTGTTGCTATCCTTATTTGCTGGTCCATAAAAACGTTTACTCTGTTGGCAGGCTTAATGTTGTTACCTTCAATTTCGCTGATATTTAAATAATTAAACTCTAAAATTTCCAAGTGAAAACAAAGGACCGTAAAGATTGTACCGTAATACAGACCAGGTTCTTAACAATTAACGGCTTTAACTAATTTACATTTTGGAAAGGATTGTTTGAGTCGAGATGTTGTTAAATTTCTTTTTCCTTCTGTTTTATATCCATATTTTGAAGATGTTATTTTATAACAGTGAGTCTTAACAATAAAAATGTTCTACATACCTACTGAGGTTCTTAAGGTAGGTAGAGGCATTATAATATGCCTCCTACGAGTTCTCTTGTCATAAAACTGAATAAAGAAACACACAATTTAATTAGTTCTTTTATGATCTTAGGAAATAGTAGAAACAAACTCATTGCTTTTTACTCTCTACCGACATCTAGCATTAGGAACATGACAATATATTTATTTAAAGAAGTTAGTTTTTCTGTCACAATTTTTCGGGCAGCTTACGGGCTCTTTACCGTTTAAAGAACTTCCTTCCAGCCAATGGCACTTATGCAAACGTTGATATTTCCTGTCATTAACTATGGTGATGTGTGCTATTTCGACCTAAATCCAGATCTACTCAATAAACTTGACCGGCTTCTCAACAATTGCATTCGAATCGTCCACAATTTGCGTAAGTATGACTATGTTCGGAATTCCGCTCTAAGTTGGGGTAGCTATCCATACGCAAACGTCGTAGTTTGCGGGCTGTGACTATGCTTTAACCCTTCTTAAAAAAGTATATGAACTATATAGTAGTGATTCATAGACAGGATCAGCATTGATTTATGTATTTTCCGAATAATCGTAGCTCATAATTATTAAGTATTAATTATACCTATCAGGTAACGTATAGTATGTATATATGTTTACGACTTTCATATGAACTATTTTTTTTGTGTATTACTTTTAATTAGGCATTAAGTCCGCCACTGTACAATAACTATGCAAAAAGTATAAAAATAAAATAAAATAAATTCTTATAAAAACTTTGATATATCTACCGTTTGTTCAAAATGTAATGATCAAGTATTTTGGTCTACTGCTAATTACCTTAAAGGAACTGAAGAATTCTTACAAACATACCTCTCAAATTGGAGTTTGATCAATCAATATTTTGTGTACAAAAGGTCCATGTTGAAAAGCAGCCAGATGTAATCGAAACTTTAAATGCCAGTAACAAAGGCACTCACAAACGGGATTTTCTTGAACTAAAAACTTTAATATCCTGTTCCTGCTACTCACTATGAAATGGTTAAGCTACAGTGTTCTTAGTAAAGTGCTCTACTAACGATTTATAATACTATCAGATAGAATTAAGACATCCGAATGTCTCGTTTACCTACCGTAAATTTTACAATTTATTTTAAATTATTTGACATTTTTTTAGGGACTTTGTGGATATAAATTTATTTTCAAATAAGCAATGCCTGATACATCTGAAAAGAATCAAAGTAAAATAGCAAATTTTTTTTAGAATAAGCAGATTTAAATTGATTCTCGAAATCTTTTCTTGTGTCTAACCAAATGTAGTATGTCATAAATCATATATCGAGGCAAAAATCGCAACGTAAGTAATGTACAAGTTAAACCGCAGACGTCTATTATTTATTAATAGGGACATATTAGTAGAATATTGATAATATAGGTACGTCAAGTTGAGGTAGATTAATCTACTATGTACGCACGTTTGAACATCGCATGCAAATAGGGACTAGTCATTATATCAACTGTTCACTCCCATGCAAGCACTCAGCGTAAATAAACGGCTTTAAGCAATTTAGCAAAATAGAATACCATTTGACATTATGGGCTAAGGGGATTTCATTAGGTATTGAATTGTTCAAGGCAAATATAGTTTACTAATCTACAAATATACTTTACATACGATATATGTATACCTAACACAAGATGAAATAATATTTTAAGCTTAAATAGCACTGAAATTGCATCGCAAATTAGTCTATGCATGCGTTAGACAGCAAATTTACAGGTTAAAGTTATAATACGGACGTTAAAAACATTATAAAGAGTATAAAAAAATTCCAGTATAGTAATTAAAACCACCTGGTTCGAATTAAAAAAATCTTTAGTGTTGGATGAACTATTTATCTTAAAACGCTAGATTCGGCTAACGCTAGCAAAGTCGGTTAAAATGATTTTAAGAGCTTTACGTATACACAACCGGACTAATTAATGGAATAATTACAAAAAGAAATTACAAGACTCGAGTACTCCTTGGACTTTACAAGATTCAAGTTCATCCAAGTTCTGCACTCGTAATAAATCATCATAATTACAGAATACATGTTATTATCAACATGTATTGTGTAATTTGGTAACTAAATAGTATATTTAGTAACTATTTTTTTTTTTTTTTTTTTTAGTTTTTTTTTTTTAGTTTTTTTTTTTAGTAACTACTAGAGTAACATTAAACAAGTAATGAACTTGATATACCAATAGGTACATGCATAACTAAGTAGTATAAACGGCGCATTCTTCTCCGGTATATTAGAGATTTGTCCCACATTTCCCAATGCGACATTTCTAAGTAACACAACGGAGTATAGCAGTGTTTATTAGCGGTTAGTAGAGACCAATGGGATCGTTAATCAAAATAGAGTTCATGTCGCCTTGACGCTACCTGCGGTCACTAGCCGTGGGCGCTCCGCACGGTACTCTGCACCTCCACGTAGTGTAAATACTAAGTTAAATCCATTTATCTATGTATTTGCACTAGCTGTTGGGTATTTGTGGCATTTAGCAGCGATTTACTTTCAGATCTACCTGGCCGGCTGAAAACCCACATTATGTGTGTGCAATGGGGCCTGAAGGCAAAACCGCAACAGTCGCTGAAGAGACTGAAACGGGAATGAACTGATGCGATTGTATCGTGTATACGGTCAAATAAGTTCAGGCCAAACTGCAGCAGTTTAACCTGATGCAATCGACCTGTGACATAATGTATGGTGGGCGGGACAATGTTTGAAAAGAGAAATTAATGACAATTTTTTAAATCTTATTCATGTGCTAATTTTATTGATGTGATAAATAAAGTTAGACAATACGTGTTCCATATAGTGTATTGAAGACACGTAAGGCTTCCAATATTAGATCATACTGTTACAATATTCGATATTTTGTGAACAAGGGGTTGGGCTAAGTGAGTGTCAAGGCTGAACACGACCACGACACGTAACACGTTTGTGGTCTCCTGCGCTATTTTATAATCTACATACAGTCTACAATACGTTAAGTTGTAGAATGAGATTCGGGAAGGATGTGTGTTAAGCAGATTTGGATGAATATTAGCACAATTATCCTATTCCTGATATAAGATAGTTTTTAACCCGGTAATGTTCTCGCGGAAATTGGGAACGTAAATGCTAATTTATTCCACACTGTAGCTCTCTAACTAAATGTATATATATATTTCATCTATATGTTTTGTAGTAAAAGTAATATAGATTCACTTGTGTAAGGAGTTAGCATGTTTGCGATGTTTGTTTTACCATAATATTAACCATAATCAATCTGAAAAGGCTTTAAAGAGGTCCTGCCAAGTAAAGAGGTCACCAGCCGACTCAGACAAGGCTCTGATACAAATAAAAGTTGCCGAGAAGCGTATGCAGTATGAAAATGTGGTGATTGTATGTAATCAATCAGAAACATTGCACTTGAATATTGTTACAGGCATAAAGGTCGTAGGGGGTAGTAATTATAAAGTAGGTATAACATAATAACATTGTTCATAATTAGATTTCTAAATAAATCGCTCAAGCAAGCTCACCATAATCACGAACTTAATTGATGTTGACTCAGTTCCTTTGTGACAACATCAAGTGTGACCTGTTATTATAACAAATTAGGTACTTAGGACATGAACCAAATAAACAAAGTAAGGGAAATGTTAATTTAATGTGGGATTGTGTCACGTGTAGGAGACCCACAGATCCGACTTTCAAAAGATAGGGGTAGCCACGGATTCTTTATTATGTTAATGTTACTAGGTACGAGTATAAGTTTACAGTGAGACTAAGTTGATTTGACTTAGTGTTTTATGTCGTAAGTATCAACTCTATGTTTCAAAATCTTTCAAATGAATCACATAAATCTATACTAATGTTGTATAGCCATCACTGGAAATAATACCTTCTGCGTGAGTACCAGAGAGAGACGCCCGGCAACGGACTTGAGAGAGGCCCCGGCCTTGGGCCGCGGATTAAAAAAAAACTAATATAAAGCAGAAGAGTTTGTATGTTTATTTGTTTTTTTGGACGCGAAAATCTCAGGATGTACTGGTTCAATTTGAAAAATTATGTTATATATATAATATATATATGTAATATATTATTGTTAAAAAGTGCATTTATCGAGAAAGGCTATAGGCTATATAACATCACGCTAAGATCAATAGGAGCAGAGCAGCAGTAAAATATGTTTCAAAAACATTTACACAATTATTTATTTTAAGAACTTTCTTTGCGTGCTGGCCAAACGGTTATTGTTATGTTAAAATAAAGCAAATAAAAGTTCCTCTTTAAAAATTCCAAAAAAAAGTCTGCGGTGGCAAATGTCTATCTTTTAAGGTTAACTCACTATAACATATTTTATAGAAATGAAATTCGTTCTAAAATAATTATTTGCGAAGCTAGATGTTATTACGGGTGACGTGGAGGGAACAATAATTACAAGCGACGGGAACGGGAAAAAATCCCAAATTGCCACGCGGACGAAGTCGTAGGCGACTGCTCGTGTTTAAATAAAAAATAGTGGTTACGTTTAAAATCTTCCGAACTTTCGATCAAATAATGAATTTATAATATTATATCTATGTTCCAAACTGTTGATCCAAACAAACACAAATGCAACATGCGCGCCGATAACATAACCCTCCCTTGGCAGTCGGGTAAAACACCCCATAATTACAATGTCTACTTACTTACTTTTAGTTTCTCCATTCCCTGAGAAGTACGCATGATATTTAATCAATAACGATTCGAATACCGAAAAGGATGTCGACCGTATCTCATAAAGGAAACTCTGTTCCCATTTCCCAATCCTTTGATAAAAAGTTGGACAAGCCGTTTATCTTCGGTCCTCGCTCGTCTGTCATGATCTCGATCAAAAAATTACCAGTATACAAGTTAAGTTAATTTTTTGCCATCACTGAGGAATCTACAAGGGGCTGGAGAAATTTTTTCTTAATAATTATTAAAAACTTTGGGCAAGATTTTGATCACCGGCAATTGATTGGAAATTGGTGGAACCCACTACACATAATTATTACTTGTCTACACTTACTTGTTTTACACTGACTGGTTTTATTCATCACTTCATCAGAGACTTTAACATCACCAAGTGCCAACCTAGTACCAAAAAATGTTAAACAATTTTAACTATACCTACCTTTAAAGATTAGTAAACAAAAGTAATCTACAACTCTATACACTAGTATGATATTGTAAACAAACTTTATTTATTATATTACAAAGGTGTGAAATTTCCGAGAGCACAGTTACGTTGTCGTGTGTACCAACCTTAATGCGTAAAGTTCAGCATTTATGGGGTCAGATGGTTTCTACAGAGCGTATGAATGTACCTACTGCGTAAGTACTTATTAAGTAATTTCGTGATACGTACATAAAAGGAAATTGCCTGTATTGAAAACTTTTATGCTCGAGTTCATCATAACTGTAGTTACATAAAATATTCCTGAGCATCTATCGACTTCATAACACGTAATTTCAAAGATCAGGGCAACCATTGAAAATACTACGGACCTATGAGGTTGTAGGATTTGAACCACACCGCTCACGGCCTGATTTTTGGGTTCGTTTTATTAGGGTTCCGTACCCCAAGGGTAAAACGAGAACCCTATTACTGAGACTTCACTGTCCGTCCGTCTATCTTGAGGTGTATCACATGAACCGTGATAGTTAGAAAGTTGAAATTTTCACAAATGATGTATTTCTGTTGCCTCTAAATCAACAAATACTAAAAAACAGAATATAATAAATATTTAAAGTTACAAACGTGTTTTTTTTGCCAATTTGGTACGGAACCCTTTGTGCGCGAGTCTGACTCGCACTTGACCGGTTTTTTGAATTAACTTTAATATAAACACAAATCCGTCGTAAGTAGAAAAATAACTGTCATATTTTTATAATAGGTAATATAAAAATAATTCGTAAGTAAGCTCTAGACACGATTTCCAGGAATACCATAAGTGAGGGAGCGTACCCACCCCGTTGAGTTCCGAAGTGTGCGTCGAGGGCGCCGCAGACGTGACTACGCCCAGGACCGTCGACCTCCATAAACGGGGCCTGAGGACGATAGATTAGCAACCCACCGTCCTTACAGAAGCAGGCTAGAAGGGCTGCGTGCTGTGGGGCTTCACCCCAGCTTTTTAAACGAGCGCCGAGTGCGGGTCCTCTGCGATGACCAGGCTTCTCGCTTCTTGCAAGTGAATGCCGGGGTACCGCAGGGGTCCGTACTATCACCAACTGTCTTTCTTCCCGCAAAACATAGGCGTGTGCATTTACTGCGAAGAAATCCCCTTTCCATCCCCTACCCTCTCTTCAGAACGAAGAAGAACCTTGATATCCTTGGCATAGACGTTCGTCGAGAGCTCAATAATAAAAACTACATCGAAAGAGGTATAGGGCTAGCTTCGCGGAAACTAGGAATACTGAATAAGGTAAAGAGATTCTTTACACCGGACCAGAGGTGTCTGCTGTACAAGACGCAGATTAGACCCTGCGTCGAATACTGCTCTCACCTCTGGGACGGCTCCGCGAAGTATCTGCTGGACGCTCTCGACGCTATGCAGCGACGGGCTATCCGTATTATAGATTGTCCGGAGGTAACGGGAAGCCTTGAGCCACTAGCTCAGCGCCGAACAATAGCTTCCTTGGCCGCATTCTACCGTATTTACCACGGCGAGTGTTCTGAAGAGCTCTTCAATCTGATCCCACCCTCTTTCTTCCGATCCCGAACAACCCGTGCTGGGCAGAGATGCCACTCCCACACAGTGGATAGCATGTTCGCGAGAACCAAACGTTTTAAACGTTCGTTTCTCTGCCGAACGATACTGGCCTGGAACGCCCTGCCTGTGCACGTGTTTCCTCCCACATATAATCCTGGGTTATTTAAGCGGAGCGTGAAGAGGCACATCAGTAGGTCGTCAAGTTGAGGGCCACTCTCTATAGTTTTGCGTGCTGTGAGAGTGGCTCACAATCGCTAGACGTCGTCACGACTTACCACCGTCACCGGGCGGCGTCAATTTGGCGAACCAAATATAAAAAAAAACGCACTCCTTCACTCACCGACGCGGGATAACACCCGAACGGCCACTGCACAATGGCCACACAGGTGGCCAAGGTCCACCGTGCGCCACTGAGAATTCTTTCAGTGCTTACCGGAGGCGCTCGGCAATGGACGTAGGATCGGCCGCGGATTAAAAAAAAAGGAATATCAGAAACGCATAACGTGTTGATTTGATAACATACAAGCATAGATTATTTGCTGTTGGGCAAACACGGATGGAATATCATTGACTGAAGACGATGTGATTCGTATGCGAGGTTTGAGTCTCGTTACGGTGATGTGTGCCCACGGGGTATTGCCACCGCTCAATTATGTCTAACTTCATTGCTCAGATTCCGTCACGAGTATACCTACCTATGCGCTGGGTTATAATAATATAATAGCAAATGTGTACGAATGTAGCAACGAGAATATTCTATACAATATCTGTATATTATTTTGAATTAATTTATATTTAAATTACCTTAAAACAATAAGGCGAAGAAGATGAACCTCGTAAAGACTGAGACGATGAAAAGTAATGATATAAAAATTGTGAAGTAACCATAGATCTATTAAAGTAATATGAAATGGATGTAGTAAATATTGCAAATTCAATGTAATTTGTATCTATGAAGAAGTATTTCTCTTCCTACGCATTATTTATCAAATCGTTATTGATTTTAACCAATGAGTCGCAGTCGTAAATTATTGCCTAAAATGGGATTTTTGTAGTAGATAATTAATTCTAGTATTCGGTAATGGTTAACTCATCTTTATGGCCTCGCCAGTAAGCATCATGGCTTTATTGTTAGGTACCTACTTACTATTTCAGTAAAACTACATGCAAAATGTCTTTAAGAAATATCACCTACCTACCTTTGAAAGGGTAAGTGACACTGTATTATTTTTTAAATATTTTTATTACCTCAAGACTCCAGAATAAAGGTCGATTCATACATATCAGTGAAGCCTCCGACACAGTGTCTACCGGAACAGTTCAGTATCAGTGTTTTATCAGTACAAAATATTCTACAGTACCTACCGGGACAGTTCAGCATCAGTAATAAATAACTAAATATTCTTTCATTCTTCTTCTTTTTTTATAAACGTGGCTCCATCGATGTTCATCGATGATTTCGTCAATGTCAAGGTAATGCTTGATTAGTTGATAGTCCCGCACAGAAGAACTAGTTATTGCTAACTAGTACTAGAGTGTCTGGAAACCCGATTTTTGCGGAGCGCCAGAGGTAACCTAAAAAGCCACCTGGCACGCGCTCAGCAAAAATCGAACTACATTCTTTCATTAATTTTCTACGTAGGTACGCGTCCCCAAATGTCACGTGTCAAATTTGACAATCACTGATACTGACATGTTCATAGAAAATGTATGAAAGAATACTTTGCACTGAAACTGAACTGTGCCGGTATGTACTGTGTTGGAACTGAGGCTTCACTGATATGTGTGAATCGACATTTATGCGTCATGCGTTAGGAAAAGGTAACGGCGAAAAGTTAAAAAAAAAACGCTAATTTCATTTTTGTGTCTCTCTAAACTTATGCGGAGCATTCATTTTAGCAAGTTTTCTCTTTTCCATGTTATATTGCATCTTACGAAGCGTAAATGTGTACGCACCGTAGATTTAGCCTCTAGTGATCCTTTGCTTTCCATCTGGACATTAGTCTTCATCGGAAATGGCAGCTACTATGACCTGTTACGATACATGATTCAGTGTTACTGCTAATACCTATACGTAATGAATACTGAGACGGTTCCGTGTATAAATAACTAGACACATCACAGGGTCGTATAAATTTAAGACAAATACATAAATACAAAATTAACGTTGTAGAAGCAGCGTATATTTCTACTTATAGCGTAAGGCTACGTGTTTCTACTTCTATCTTCATAAGCAATGAGAGTAAGTTTGAGTTCAATATAACGTGTTTGATGAGTTCTCGACTGTACACGTTATATGAGCAGTTGGCGCAAATAAACGGCTTAAGCAGCTCACTAAAGCAGGATAAGTACAGATTGATGTTAAGGGTTAAAAGGGAATGATCTGAAATGTTTATTAGACGAAGCATTGAACTGAACTAATCTTCAAACAATTGAGTCGATATAAACCTACGAGTAATGAAATTCACTAAGTAAATATTAGATTTATATCTAATGCAGTAAAACGTACTCGTATATTGGGTTATAAACTTAGGGGCTATAATAAAATTAGGATTATTTTATTCGGCCCATTTTTTGTGGTGCATTGTTGTGGAGTTTTTATTTAAATTCTCCTTGTAAATTAGGCGAAGATCATTTTGATCTTTCCCCCTTACAATGATCCATGAAATTCCAGTGATTCACTTATTAAATCCATCCACTCCAACAGTATTTTCTATAAAGTTGTAGGTAACGTCCCGAACTTGAATATTTTCTATAAATTCTTCTAAAGCAGCTATTGTTACCTTTTAACATAATTTATTTTGTTAGAATGTCACACTAACCTTTGAAAACAAATTGATAGTGATGTTCATTTAATGTGCAGATTGTGTCACTCAAAGTGGACCCAAAGCTCTAACTCTCAAAGACATAGGGCAGCCTCGGATTTCCTATTATGTAAATTCTCGTATAATTTTCTCGGCAGGAGTGTGCTGATCGGACTTTTTAACAAGAATGGCTTCTCATTAATACTAAGGCACAAATGAGTTAAACAACTTCAAAGGTTCGGAATAGATTGAGAAGAATATTCACCTAAGCGTTATTGATATAAAGTTAGTTCTTATTGTCATAATGCCAATATACCGGGTGTTACGTAAGGTTTATATCAACCCGAAGCCAGCTCCATCAGCTAGTCGACCAGAACCCGTTTCGATATGTGGCGACCGCCAGAGAAGAAAAAAAGTTCAAAAAAAACATTATTACCGAATAAAATACACACTTGTTTAAACAACACTAGCTAAAATCAGCGGTCATCGGTCATCGGTCATCGACATCAAATAGGTACAAATAATAGGTACAAAGAATGCGCGCCTTTGAAAAGCCTTCCGTCTCACTCCTGGTAGGAACATTGTGTCTCTGTTTCGCATCAAGCGATGCCGCATGAAGCTCGGTTGGCAGTCGGTCGCCGTTTGAAGTTTCCTAGAATTTTATTTAAAATCATTTAGCAAGGTCACAGGTCAGTTCAGTTGCATTCTTTGCTTTGTGCAGTGAGGTAGCTAAATAATTGTTTAGTGTGTTAATTTGTGAGTTGTGTCAAGTTGTGTGTGATAGTGATTGTGTTGTGTAGTAATGGCTCTCAGTAACGAAGGTCGAAGAGTATTACGAGATGATGCTTTGTGTAGGAGCATCAGAAGGCAATTTGAGCGCTGTCCGGGAGTTGTACCGTGAGCGTTGATACCTAAAAATACTGTGTACGCAGTCGAGTCGAAGCCGCATTTAGCATTGTTACACAAGAAATTAATCTTTCCTGTAAACACGTAAAAATTTTCTAATCCGCTTTCTAATAACTATCACTTGCACGTGGTGCACCTGTCGAACCACGGACGAGGATCTGGGTAAACATAACTATGTGTTGGTAAAAAAATTATTTACATAAACAAAGCCGCGACGCCCGCGCCAACGCCAAGGGCATTGTACATACGTACCACGCGCTCATTGTCTAGTAGTACTGTAGTAGCTACGTCAAGCCGTAGCGTTGGGACACGTTTGTTTTGATTTAAAATATCTTTTTAAATTTTTTGATGAACTTTTTTTTTCTTCATTGGCGGTTGCCATATCGAAACGGGTTATGGTCGACCAGCCGATAAGGCTGGCTACGGGTTGATATAACCCTTTCGTAACACCCTGTATTTACTAGTCGTCATGTTTAGTCGTCATGTTCTTTACTTCAGCTATACTGCTTCTTAATACATAATATATAGATAAAATATATATTATGTATTAAGAAGCAGTATAGCTGACTTATAATAAATCTGTAGAAGTGAAAATTCTGTACATTGAAAATATCAAAAAAATAAATGGCAGGGGTGTTACTAGACCGAAACCGACCCCAAAAATGTGATTAAAAAAATTTTTGTCTGTCTGTCTGTCTGTTTGTTCAGGCATCACGCAAAAATTACCAGTTCGATAACGATGAAACTTGGTATAATTATTCTTTAATATCCTGGGCACCACGCTGGGTACTTTTTATGCCGGAAAAGTATATACAATAAAAAACAAACTTAACTTTGCGGTTCGATCCCTAGACCCGATTACTGTACCAACCGTAAATAATAAGTTTGTCGTAGGTTACGTCACCTGCAGTGGAGTTCACTAAGGGGCGCTGCACACGGCTAAGATACTCACTAAAATATTTTATCTTAAGATACAATATCGCTCAACTATAAAAAGCTATACATAATAAATCAGTAACTGGTGATCAAGAAAGCTATAACACGCAGGCGGAGCTGCGGGCAACAGCTAGTATTAAATACATTTTTGGACAATCTCACAACGTCATTTAGTCCAAACTAAGCTATAAGCTCGTTCTATGGTATCTAGACAACCACCGAAAAGCAGTTATTATATCTATAAGGTCTCTTTCAAACCTCTTGAATGTAAATCATGAATATATAGACCGCATTTTAGCAAACACTGAGCTATGCGGTAGCTATCAAGCTTCCCTACCCACTATTTATCTTTCTCTTCAAAGGTATTCAATTCTCCTGTTTCTAACTTTATCATTTATGGATTTACGAAACAGTTATTCATTCCATCATAGTATTCGTCTTAATTGAAGTTTCATGAAGATTTAGTTTCTTCAACTCCAATAGCTAATGAAGAAGTCATTGATATAAGTAACTCACGTCCGGAGTGCCTCGTAAAATGCACATATAACTATACTTTAGTACTGTTTAATAGCCCATTCGAATTATACATTCACATGTAACTACGCTTATCTCTTTTTATAGACATTCTTTAAATAGGTACTATTTAAATATTCATTCATTCAGATTGGCATTGTAGCGAAAGAAACCCTAAGAAACCCTATAAAACAGTATTCTCACAGTCTATGTGAGAATACTGTTTTATAGGGTTTCTTTTGTTCATAGACATATATTTTACTAAATCATATTGATTTGGTGAGGAATAAACTCAGATGCCTCAGGTCACCCAATCAAAAGATACGAGTACTTGAGTATGTTAGTAGGTTTACATACTCAAGTATCTTTTGATTGTTTGGGGTTTGTCGGTGTCATTCTTCAAATGGGTCTTTTATAATATATACATACCTCTTTTATAATGTGTATTGTGTGTGTATGTGTAGTAGTGTAGTGTAATATAAGTTTATAATGTGTACAAAACGCGAAAGTTTAAAAAAGCAATTGCAGATGTTTTGTGAAGACAACAGTTTGTGTACGAATTAAATAGGTTCTAAATCAAATCTACCTACCTAGTTAGTTTTTCCATATTTCTACATTATATATTTATTTCAAAGAGTGCAAGTATTTATTAAAGTAAAATATCAGTACGCATTAAGAGGCTTTGTTTAATGCAGAAGAATCTTTTCAACAGTAATTTAAAGTTGGGATTCTACTGAGACGATGTGAATCAAAGTATATTTCTCCCACTATATTTCTCAATATCTTTTGGAATGAATTCAATGCGGGCTTTTAGTAATAAACTACTTTTTTAAATTAATGTCTCATACAAGTCTGATAATTCTTAGAAGTATTGGTCGGCAGATTGAATAGGTAGGTTATTTCAAATATATATTGATATCTTTTAGAAATATCCAAGTGACATAAAATGGTGTTATAATAAAGCCCAATTGGCTTTGTAGCGATTCAGTACTAGTATATTTTTCAACAAACCATACATAAAAGGGCTGAAGGAAGTAACTAAAGAGCCATAACTGCAATATGTAGTTAACCGAAATTCAGCTAAAGAGAGATAAGATAAATAAATAGCACTGGGTTTTTGAAAATTACTCATTGTTTTGAGGGGGTGGGGTCGTTGAAAAATAATAAGCCATACTGGACATTTGCGAAGAAATGTACAGTTACGGTACAAAAAGAACATTAGTACCGAGGTATTGAGGTTCACTGGTACGTATTGCTTTATTGGAATCCCAAAGCGACAGTTGAGTAATAGTGTAGATACGACAATACAAACGTGTTGTGTTAATGTTTATTGGCGGTGAGGAGTGACCTATGGCTTCGTTAATCAAAACCAAAATCGTGGTCACCTAACAATGCCTTTGGTCTGGAGTGCGTTGCACCGTAAACTGTACATGAATAGTACAAGTTGGGTGTTTTCTGTGTATAATATGTGTTTAGAAGTATGTTTATCAGTCGTCTAGATCCCATGGCACAAGCCTATATTAGCTTTATTTTGGGCTAGACGACTTTTTGTGAGAATGTCTAAAAACGTAAAACAAAATAAAGGCGGTTCGACAATTTTTTTACTCGTCGAAAGCACTAAATGTATGGGTACCTACATCTTTTATCTTAGTTGTTGTAAGTGGTTCGGGTGTTCTGCTATATACATTATCAAAAAATCTAAATTTAAAATTTCGAAATAACCCACAACCCGTTAAAAATAATGGAAAAATGACAAAATACTTAATTTAAAAGAATGTCCATCAGGGGCTGCTATTGAATGAACTACTTAGTTTTGCAGTCACCCTTTATTGAGTAGGCCGTGCCCCTACAAGTTAGAACTTGATGATACTTTTATTTTTAATCTACGATGAAATTTAAAAAAGTGATGAGGACCCGTGCTGGATATTCTTTTAAATTATTTTATCCTTTTTAGGGTCCCGTAGAAAAAGCCTCGGAACCGTTGTCCGTCCGTCCTCGCCTTTCCTCCCAAACGGTTAGTGCTAGAAACATGAAACTTTGCATGGACTTTGGATGTCTATTTACTACGCCGAAAAAGTTCTAAAATATATTTTTGAAAAACATTTTTTTTGGGGTTCCTCTACTAAAGTGGGGATGATATTTTTTTCTAGCACTTACTCCGTCGTGTGGGGTATCATTAGATAGGCCTTTGAAAATCATGTTGAGGTTGCTAAGATGATTTTTTGATGTAAGACCTGTATGCGAGATATTTTGCTTTGAAGCGCAACTACGGAACCCTATCTTATGCATGGCTCGACACACACTTGGCCAAAATCCAAACCAATAACTGAAAACTGTATCAAAATCGGATTAATAGTTTTGTAGAAAAATGGCAACATGTATTTGCACAAAAAAACATCCTCTCATCCCAAACGCATATACCGCGCGTCGTGGGTAAAAAATGGTCGGGGACAACAGGTAAACATTTTTATACCTATTCTAATAGTAGGTCACACTATAAGTTTTGCGTAACTTAAAAAACAACATGTTAAAACCAAAATATTATGTTTATTGCGTTTCAAAATACTCTCCTTTACATTTTAAAATTTTTTTTATGCGATCGAACCATTTTTTAAAGCAGGAGGACCACAGATCTGAAGGCATGTTTTCGACGTGCTGATTGAACGCTATCACTGCCTCTTCGGAGTTGGTAAAAGTGCAACCTCTCATCAATTCTTTGATTTTGGGGAAAATACAGAAATCACAGGGTGCTAGGTCGGGGCTATGCGCAGGATGGCGAATGAGTTGTACTTTTTCGGAAGCTAAAAGTGACTTTGTTTTGTTGGCCGTGTGTGAAGAAGCGTTGTCATGATGTAGGAGAACCCTCGCCTCACGGTGCTCAAACAAGGTGCTTCTCTCCCAAAAGCATTTTGAAGACGAGCGGCACAGTCTTGCGGAGAGAGAGAACTTTTAAAATCATAAAAATCATCGCTCTAAAATCTTTTCGACTTAATTCCATTTTCGTTGCATACGTAGAACTTTGATGTGTGTTTGTTTGGAGAAGTAGGTAGGTACAACATCAATAGCATTTTTCTAACCAGTAAACTACTAGATTATCCAGAAACTGGGCCTTTATTAGGCGTCTATCCAGTGTAACCCACATGGGACGTGACGTTGTGTCTAGAGGATTTAACCACTCTCCTTTAGCTATTGTTATGAACAGTACCGCAAGCCGGGAAAGTAGTGCCCGCCAACCGCAGCTATTATGGCAGCATGCCGACATAAATTACTGCCCGAACTCGCCTAAGTAAATTTAACCATCCCGCTCTAATCTGACACTTTTAACTGGATTACTCCCAAACTAATCTAAAGTAAACACTACCATAGGACAAAATAGTTAACGATAAGATTTTACAGTATCTGGCGTTTACGTAATATTTGGCTGTCGCAATACAGTAAATAATGGTCGGGATGAGAATCCCGCGTCGTTGGGAACTAACTTAGCCTGCATGACAGTAAATTTTGAGCGAATTTGGCAAGGGCCATCGATGCATCGATCCATTATTTTAAAAACCTACTGAATAAAACACTACGGTTGGGATAATCCTTAATTTATTCCAATATCTGTCGACGGAAGCCAATCAAGGCTTTTACCGATTTCGATCGCAGGTGGTCGAAATGTGAAACAAAGGGGGGTATTGAATGGTACGCTCAGAACATTTTAGTCGCCACCACTCGTGTGCAACTGGCTCATGGCGACGCGACGCAACGTAGCATATAACCCTAACGCTCAATGAATTCGTTCACAGTTGGTAATAAAAGTCAAAGTAAAAAAAGGTAAATTTCTAACTTCAACATTAGTGAATAATACTACAGATATACGAAAGAGAAAAATTGTCTTAGTCCTAAGTCCGAAATAATAGGTATGAGCGAGTAGGTTGCCATAGAACATTTATAAAATTTACAAATAGAAAAATTATTATTAAGTACCAGGGTGGATTGAAAAGTAGTCGGACTAACACTGATCCATTTAGTTCTAAAAATCAAATCTAACCACATTATTTAGTTTAGTTCAGACCTGTTAATTGTGTGAAGTTTGAAACGTGTGCGATAATTAGTTTTAATTTTATAAATTTATTAACAAAGCAATCTGACATCATTTACGCAAATGGAGCAAATCGAGCAGCGTGCCGTCATTAAGTACCTCCATAAGAAGGAGCTGTCATCAAAAGCCATCCATGATGATATGGTCAGTACATTAGGGGATTGCGGTCTTTCATATTCAGCCGTCACAAAATGGATAGCATGCAAGCGTGGTAGAGAGACTGTGAAAGACGAACCCCGCTCTGGAAGGCCTTCGACGTCCACTACTGACGAAAATGTAAAAAAAATACTCGACTTAATTATGGGAGACCGCAGATTGAAAATTAGATAGATAGCCGAGATTATATGCATCTCTTATGAACGTACTCAAAACATAATAGTCAACGTGTTGGGTTTCCACAAGGTGTCTGCGAGGTGGGTTCCGCGACTGCTTTCAGTTGAGCAAAAAAGGATGCGATTGACTATTGCACGCGACTATTTGGAGTTATTTGAAGGTGATGAATGTGATTTTTTTAATCGTTTTGTTACTATGGACGAAACATGGGTTCATTACTGTACACCGGAAACAAAACAACAATCAAAACAGTGGAAAAGACCTGGTTCACCACCCCCCAAAAAGGCTAAGTCGATTTTGTCGGCAAGTAAGGTAATGGCTTCAGTATTCTGGGACTCAAAGGGTGTGATTATGGTTGATTATCTTGAAAGGGGTCAGACTATAAACTCTGATTATTACTGCACCTTACTACGTCGTTTACGAGAGGAAATAAAAGAAAAACGTCCAGGAATGATCAGAAGAAAATTCCTGTTTCATCAAGATAACGCTCGTGTTCACACGTCTGTCCAATCAATGGCAGAAATTCACAACTGTGGCTTTGAACTGTTACCGCATCCACCTTATTCACCTGATCTGGCACCGTCAGACTCAGAGGTCAAAGATTTTTGACAAATGACGAGGTCAAAGCAGCAGTAGACGCATATTTTGACTCTAAGGAAGAATTATTTTTTTTCAACGGGCTAAATGCTTGGAAGGGAAGTTGGCAAAAGTGTATTGAACTTGATGGTGATTACGTTTAAATATAAAAATATATTTCATTTATTATGTGTTTATTTTCATGGTTAGGCCGATTACTTTTCCATCCACCCTCGTATATGTAATATGTCAAATAGAAAGTTATAAGTAATTTTAATTTTTAATAATCATAACATAATAATAAAACAATGTCGCTTCCGAGTATGTATGCGTAGATCTTTAAAAGTACGCGACGAATTTTGGTGCGGTTTTCACCAATGGATAGAATGGTTCGCGAGAAAGATTTGTGTGTACATAATTAGTAAAGCGAGCGAAGCCGCGGGCGTCCGCTAGTAACTTATTATCTATATCTATCTATACTCTATACTTACTATTATAAAGAGGAAAGATTTGTATTTTTGTAATGAATAAACTCAAAAACTACTGTGCCGATTTCAAAAATTCTTTCACCATTGGAAAGCTACATTCACCTTGAGTAACATAGGCTACTTTTTATCCCGGTAATGTGTTCCTACGGGAACTGGGAACGAGTAAACTAAATCACGCGGGCGGAGCTGCGGCGATCAGCTACTATAACGTGATTTAATTTTATAGCTAACACTGACACGTTTACTTCTAAGTATATTTAACGTTGCATTATGATTATTGAGGTTTATTGAGTGCTTGTAATTTTATCCTTAAGGAGATCTTACTCAATAAAGCTTTGTAACTGGAAGAGACATTGAAACACGGGTGCGACGGGAAATCCATACTTATAATAAATCTGTAGAAGTGAAAATTCTGTACATTGAAGATATCAAAATAATAAATGTGTTACTAGACCGACACCGAACCCAAAAATGTGATTAAAAAAATTTTTGTCTGTCTATCTGTCTGTCTGTTCAGGCATCACGCAAAAACTACCGTTTCGATTACGATGAATCTTGGTATATTATTCTTTAATATCCTGGGCACCACACTGGGTACCTTTTATCTCGGAAAAGTATATACAATAAAAAACAAACTTAATTTTGCGGTTCGATCCCTAGACCCGAGTACTGTACCAACCGCAAATAATAAGTTTGTCGTAAGTTTTTTTATATTGGGTTCGCCTCCTCTTCACACTCCGCTTAAAGAACCCAGGGTTATATGTGGGAGGAAACACGTGCACAGGCAGGGCGTTCCAGGCCACTATCGTTCGGCAGAAAAACGAACGGTTAAAACATTCGGTTCTCGCGAACATGCTATCCACTGTGTGGGAGTGGCATCTCTGCCCGGCACGCGTTGTTCGGGATCGGAAGGAAGAGGGTGGGATCAGATTGAAGAGCTCTTCAGAACAGGTTACGTCACCCGCAGTGGAGTTCACTATTAATGGTTTTAAGAACTTTTGTCTGTTGGTCTGAATGTTTGAAAACGCTAATCTCAGAAATTATTAGATTTTTTGATTTGAACATGCGGTTTGGTTTTCAATCGCTTTATAAATAAATTAAGTTATGTAGATCTAAAGTAACACGCAGGCGAAGCTGCGGGCAACACCTAGTACAAAATAAAACCAAATTGCTAAAAAATATTGGCTTCATCGAAATTAACGTTATGGGAAGAATAACGAGATTATTGCCCAATGGTGCTCTATAAAGTACGCTGAGGTAATGTAAGTACTATTCCCTATTCTGTGCTTGAGGTTTCTAAAATAAATAGAGAGTTACAAATCAGTATGTACATAATGCCATAAATGTTTTATGGTTATAAATAAGCAAGTACATACGTCAGTTTGTCCTACTGTAAAATCAAAATAATGGGTCAATTGTTAATACAAAATTAAACAGAAATTTCAATAAGAAATTACTAACATATAAAAATATATTTGATTCAGTAAAATGTAAGTACTTAAAGTACAATGTTTAGAAAGATTCGTAAAAAAAATCTTCCGCTTCATCGCTGATTGATAAGATTCACACATAGTTCCAAATTATTAGAGGAAGTAAAACATTTTTAGATGTTTTATTTTATGATTGTACCTACAATTGAATAATAATAATCATAAGATCCGTATTACCAAGTTGTTAAAGCTCATATGTTCCATATAATGCTTCTTAAGAATAGATCTTAAACATTTCATCAACTGGTTATCATGTGCTAAAGGGGTCTGTTTGCAATACGTATTACTCGAGGCATTGAACAGTGCGAGGCAATTTGAACTAATCTGCAAGTAAACGTGTAAGGCAGTGGAGTTTCCAGGCCAAGGAAGTTACTCAGCTCAACTGCAAACATAATGTCCGACCAGTGAGCTCGGATCAGTTCTATTAACAGTCTCGTTATCTTGTAATACGAGCATAGCATCTTGATCTTTCGGTAATACTCGTAATACTACTATAGAATACATTGGAATTGAGTTATGAAATACTTCAATATTTAAGACTAGACACTCTGAGCTTTAAATAGCTCTATCCATATTTTTCGTCCTTATTAGACAATTTATCAATAGTGTCTGCTAATTAAAGCAAAGAATATCTATTTAGGTTATATATACTCTGGAGGTTCTTTCTATATACTCGTAGTATATATATAGACACAATTTCACAAAAACACAATTTCACAGACCAGTATATTATTATGGGAAGCCTTAAATAAGCAAGGTTTAAAAAATGAGTACATAAATGTAATAAAAAGTATATACAACAACAGCGTGAGTAGAGTAAAACTGGAATCAACTGGCCCCGATTTTAATATCAATAGAGGAGTGAGACAAGGTGACCCACTGTCTCCAACTCTATTTATTGCAGTATTGGAATTAATTATAAACAAATTGGACTGGAGAAAGTACGGCTTGTATATCAAAGGAAAATATCTGAGTCATCTAAGATTCGCGGACGACCTGGTACTATTGTCTGAAACCGGTGCCAACTTAGAATGTATGATACAAGCGCTACACGAAGCTAGCAGACAAGTTGGATTAGAAATAAATCTCTCAAAAACAAACATCATGATAAATAGTTACAAACAAACAATCTCACTAGAGCACAAACCAATACAGTACGTGGAACAGTATATCTATTTGGGAAAACGGATATCATTTGCCAGCAATAGCAACGAACTAGAGGTAGAGCGCAGATCAAGAATTACATGGAATAAGTTCTGGAGTTACAAGGAAGTGATGAAAAGTAATATGCCAATAGAAGTGAAAAAGAAAATGATGGACTCGTGCATTTTACCATGTCTCACATATGCCTGCCAGACATGGAAATTCACTAATGAGATCAAAAATAAAATAATCACATGCCAGAGAGGAATGGAGCGTAGCATGCTAAAAATAAAGAAAACACACAGAATCCGTCATACAAAAATAAGAAAAATAACAAAAACAGTAGATGCGCTCAATTTTGCTCAAGGGTAGAAATTTAAATGGGCTGGCGTAGCACGACTTGAAGATAATAGATGGACATCTGAAGTAACTACATGGAATGGTCCTCAGGGAAAACGACGTGTTGGTAGACCATATACTCGCTGGGAGGACGACATTAAAAAAATCGCTGGACCGGATTGGATCAATGTGGCTCAAGTCAGAGACAAATGGAAATCTTTGGAGGAGGCCTTCACCTGAGAGGGGTCCATGCATGCATAAATAATAATTAAAATTTAAGTAAATAGTAGTAAGTATATAATAAATATAATTAGTATTAATATTTAAGTTATTTACACATTTAATTATGAACAAATTATTATATAAGATTATTTACAATTTATGAAAAAATATTTACACATTTTAATTACTAATTCACACGTTTTAATTATTAATTCACATGTGAATTATTTACACATTATATCATAATCAATTCTTTTGTAAATGCATGGAATAAAAGGCTTTTTTTTATTATTAAATAGAAAGAACCTCCTTCTAAAGACGGTTAAAAATTAATCCCCATTTCCCTTGGTCACGCCATCACGCGTGAAACTGTTTTTGTTGTGGTTATTTTTATCAGGATCTTTTGGAAGAAAAAAACATTTGTACTGAACATTAGAAAAAATAATGTGGTACGAAGTTTGCTGGTACAGCTAGTCAAATATAAAAAAATAAGTCGGACTCGCGTACAAAGGGTTCTGTACTAAAACGGCAACAAAACACGTTTGTTAATTTTTGAGCCGCCTTAAATATTTATCATATTCTGTTTATTAGTATTTGTTGTTATACTTAGAGACAACAGAAATACATCATCTGTGAAATTTCATCTTTTTAACTATCACGGTTCATGAGCTTAAACGGTGTTGTTCAGCTTGCTCCAAATTTTTTTAAAGCTAATATGAACCTAATTACCGAGACTTCACTGTCCGTCCGTCTGTCAGCGCAAGACAGACGGACGGACAGTGAAGTCTCGGTAATAGGGTTCCCGTTTTACCCTTTGCGTACGGAACCCTAAAAAGCAACATACAATGAAATCAATATTAGCTTTAAAAAAATTTGGAGCAAGCTGAACAACACAGTTTAATCTCATGTTTAGTAAATCCGTGTCCAAAGTCGGATGTGGATCGGATACAAAAGTATTGTAGGTTAGCAAAGGATTGTTCAGCGAGCCACAGCTGCAATTACCTAATGATACGTGGTGGTTACCCAATTAGAGCGACCTGTCCATGAACGTTCTTAATTTTGCTGCTTTGGACGTGCTACTCAGTACTCCTGCAGTCTGTACAAGTCTAGTATTAAGTCGTTTAATAAAAATGGCACTATTTTACTACACCAAACCGTTGGTCGGATGCCAAAATAAATAAAATTTTCACCAAATTCTACATACTCTAGCCAAAATCAGCTTTAACCGTTGACATCGTAGGAAACCCAATCATTTTCAGAGTTTTGTTATTTGCTGCCAAAAATTTTAATCTCCAACATCCATGGGAACGTAACAGGAGTGACTTTTATGGTAAGATCCTAATCTGGTGAAGCGAGTTTGCAGTGAGTTTAGAATTGGCAAAAATATTTTTTCCACCTCTGGTTTTTAGCTCAATCTAATTTCTAAACAATCTTTTTACTATGTTTGAAGGTACAAGGCTACATAGTAAAAACAGACGTGTGGCACTCGGAGACTGCCACGGTTAAGCTATTGCATAATTGCAAAAAAAAAAGATAAAAAATAATAATAATAGGCTATAGATATTATATATATTATATTATGAGGCTACAGATGGGGAAACCAACCTGACTGCGTACCGTTCAAGGATGCTTCCTTTGTTTCAGGCTCTTGAACCAACAATAACCGTTGCCGTACAACGACTATCGGATCAGGTGCGGGCTATCCAACGATGCAAGTTGTTGGATCAACCTGTGCTTGATCGACTTCGCCTGGAAGTGTTATCTACTCGACCAGCTCCAGCGTTAACGAGTGCACCATCATCTGCTACACACACGGTTGCAACTAGTGCTACTTTAGTTGAGACCGTACTCGACGCGGGAGATGATACGAGTAATATATCTATCCAGGCAAGCGAGCAATTAAGGAGTACTTTGGAGGATGTGATCTCTCAGTATAGGTTTGCACCTAATTCTAGGCCACGACTACCACGCTTGCCCATGCATATACGAAATCTGGCGTTGATGGGAGCCCTGAATGCGTTGCTAGATCCGTACTTACGGACTAGCAATGATTTGCTAGATACCCACTCGATTCTTTACTGTGGAGCTATTACCGCTTGTCGTGTTGCACGCGTTAAATTCCCTGAATTAAACCGTGCACCACGATCGGGTGGTGTGCCCGTATGGCAGGCAAGAATCGAGCGACGTATCGGCACATTTAGGAGAGTCCTAAATGTGCCGATACGTCGGTCCATTGCGAAGCTTATCTGTTTTAGCCGGGGAAATAATCGTCCACGGGTCATGCGTTTCGTGACTCAAGCATTCGCTGGGACCGGGATTAGCTCCCAGCAATACTTAGCTAATGTCACGGAACGTATTGACTTTCTAAAGCAGAAAGTATATGCATGGGCGAATCGTATTCGTGGCTATAGAGAGCATGTAGACAGATACTGGCAGAATCGTATCTTCCAAAGTGACCAAAGGAAGGTGAACCGAGAGTGGGAGGGAACTGGACAACGTTTGAGCGACGGACAACTGCCAGATGCTCGCGCCATGACAATTTTGGCGTGACATATGGTCGGTGCCCGTCGAACATTCGGAGGGTGATTGGATCCGTGTTGTCGAGCGTGAATGCGATAACATCGAGCCCATGGAGTCTATTACAATAGACTCCGAAGACGTTATTTGTGCAATTCGTACGGCCCCGAACTGGAAAAGTCCTGGGCCGGATGGATTGCACAACTTTTGGATCAAGTGGGTTCAGAGCTCGCATGAACGCTTGGCAACACAGTATCAAGAAACCCTTGAGTCTGGTTCCTTACCCGATTTCATGACCACTGGCATCACCTTCCTGCTCCATAAATCAGGTAGTACCACGGAACCTAAAAACTATAGACCCATCACTTGCTTACCTACCATCTACAAGCTCCTTACATCTATTCTGAGAAGTAAAATAAACTCACACATATTATCTAATAATATCTTAGATAACGCTCAGAATGGATGTAGGGCTGGGTCTCGTGGTACTAAGGAGTTACTCCTCATTGATATGGCCATTAGCCAACAAGTCAAGCGGAGTAGGGGCGCCCTCTCTACTGCCTCGATTGACTACAAGAAAGCCTATGATTCGGTGCCTCATTCATGGCTGAGGAGGATTTTAGAGTTGTATAAAATTAATCCGACTCTTAAATCCTTCTTAGTCTCATGTATGGGGCAGTGGACCACAGTCCTTCGTCAACCAGGTAGTGGTGGGTATGCCTCTAATCCTCATGACTTGATAAGGATTGAGCGTGGTATATTCCAGGGCGACAGTTTGAGTCCATTATGGTTTTGTTTAGCACTGAATCCACTTAGCACATTGCTGAAGGATTCAGGGCTAGGCTACCGGTTTCGTAGAGGGGGTGAGGTTATTTCTCACCTGATGTATATGGATGACCTCAAACTGTTCACACTGAAGCACCAAGATTTAGTGACATTATTAAAAACTACGGAAGTTTTTAGTAGGTAATGCCATTAAGATGGAGTTTGGGGTTGATAAGTGTGCGGTTATGCATATACAGCGGGGGAAGGTTGTAAATTCACCGAATCTACTCCTTTCTGAGATAATAACCCTCAGATCTCTCTCCGAGACCGAAACATATAAATACCTAGGTATGTCAGAGTCATTGGGTATAGCGGTGGAGGATATTAAGAAATCGGTGAAAGAACGTTTTTTTGGCCGCCTGACAAAAGTTCTTGACAGTTCTTTGTCCGGTGTTAACAAAATGCGGGCTTTCAACGGTTGGGTGATACCTTTATTGTTATACTCCTTTGGTATACTTAGGTGGACTCAAACGGAACTAGACGCCCTGCATAGGCGAGTCCGTCAACAACTGACATTGCATCGAATGTTACACCTACGATCTTCTGTCATGAGACTGTACATTCCGCGGAAGTGGGGGGGTCGAGGCTTTTTGATTGCCAAGAACCTCCACAACCGTGAAGTGTGCAGTCTGAGATATTACTTTCTACAGAACGGGTGTGACATTCATTGCGATGTCATGATGGTTAACAAGGGCCTGACACCTCTTTCCTTGGCTAACGAGAACTGGCGTAAACCAAAGGTGCTAGGTACTGAAGACCATAGGGACGTATGGAAGAGTAAGGAGCTACACGGGCGGTTCTACCGGGTCTTAACCGGACCCGACGTAGACCTGCTCGCTTCGGTGAACTGGCTGCGTTTTCGGGACCTCTTTGAGGAAACTGAAGGTTTTGCCCGTGCAATTGCAGATGAGGTTATCAAGACGAACAACTATCGGAAATACATCATGAAGGACGGTACGGTCGACATTTGTCGAGCATGCCACCGTCCTGGTGAATCACTTCGCCATATTATTTCCGGTTGTTCGTATCTTGCTAACACCGAGTCTCGCATAGGCACAATCAAGTATCCAGGATCATCCACCAGCAACTTGCTCTTCAATATGGCCTTATTGAGTTTGAAGTACCGTACTATAAGTATATACACACCAGTGCCAGTTCTTGAGAATGGTCGTGCATTGCTCTACTGGGACCGATCAATCATCACGGACAGGACTATTGTTGCCAATAGGCCCGATATCGTGTTGGTTGATCGGACCCAGCGTCGGGCAGTGCTCGTCAATATCGCCGTCCCGCATGACGAAAATCTCGTGAAGGCAGAGAAGGACAAACTTAGTAAATACCTTGATCTGTCCTTCGAGATAACCGCCATGTGGGACGTAGACTCGACGATCATGGTCCCGGTGGTCGTTTCGGCAAACGGATTAATAGCGAAGAGTCTCGATCAACATCTCAAGAGACTCTCGTTAGATTGTTGGATCAAGAGTCAGATTCAGAAGGCTGTTATCCTCGACACGTGCCGTATTGTTAGGAGGTTTCTCAGTCTGTAACATCCACCGCCGGTAGTTTAGGTCCTACTCCGCTACTGATGGGTCACTATTTTTTATATTTTTAAATGTATTTGTTTTTTTTTTATAAATATATTTAAAAATGTATAAAATAAGAATGTAAAGGAATAAACGAAATAATAATAATAATTATTATTATTAATTATTATTATTATAAAATTTTCACCAAAAAAAATAAATTACAATATAAAACGATATGAAAGAGGTCAGCCTGTCAGCCGTGTTTTTTTGTGTTAGGGTGTTAGGTTATTTTCGTTACGGAATTTCTGGATTCGGTCTCCACGCTCAAGGCCCGCGATAGAAGCTATGCAATAGCTTAAAAACTAATGAGATAAGAAAGGTTTGGAGAGTTGTAGCAAGTTGTAATAGACTATATATAAATGGTCATGTAACGAAGAAAAACAAAATGAATAAGGATTTTTTTACCAAACAAATATAATAATCGCTCTTAATTTTTTCCTCAAGTTCCTTATTTGTAAAACTGTGAAAATTATATTTAACTAGTGGTCCCGGCGAACTTCGTACCGCCTGAAATTTTGCTTATGAACCTTCCCTGAACCTCCACGAATATTTTAAGACCCAAATTAGCCAAATCGGTCCAGCCGTTCACGCGTGATGTCGTGACCAAGGGAAATAGGGATTCATTTTTATATATAGAGATTGGCCTTTGAAGAACTTATACCAAAGAGATAAGCCTATTTACGTCGGAGTTTATGCCTTGAATAGGGTATTAAACAGAGTCTTCAAGTAAATCGTATTTTATGTTAGTCGGTATATAAATATTTTACGAGATGTTTTATACGTGAGTGGTTTAAATTATCAGCTTCGTAATGTGTATTATCCAAGCGTACTCCCGTTTGCATTTGAGATTTTCAACTCAGAATTCAGGGATGTCCAGGGTACGTATTTTGGTCTTAGCCAATTTATAAATTGATACCTGACTAATATTAGCTGTGTCTTCTAATATCGAAAAGGGTGCTAAAGGGCCCTCCTACATTTCTAGGGCCCAAGTCACCTACACGCGGTTCACCTGCTTACAAACGGACAAGGCTCTGGCCGATAAACTCGGTCCCCGGAAACGGCTAGGTATAGGCTAGTCACCTATTACGTGAGGTTAACAAAGCTACTGGCGAAACTTGGGCGTAATAAGCGCCTCTGTCTACCCGTTTGGCGATAATGACGTGATTTGTGTCTATCTGTAATAATATCAAAAATACGCTTCCTATACCACTATTCCCCGATGTTTTAGTGGGATGGCACCAACCGTCAGGGCCACGGGTTGACAGTACGTAATGAACTTTGAGATCACTAATTAGGAATATCATTAGGGATGCGGTTGTAATTAAACTCGTGCTAGCAAGAGCGTCTATAGGCTACGTTAACTACAGCCACACATCATCTTCGATTTCCATGTAGAATCAATCATTTAGTTACATCCATTTTGTTTTTTTTATTTCTATATATATTACTAGCTGATCGCCGCAGCTCTGCCCGCGTGATTTAGTTTACTCGTTCCCCATTCCCGTGGGAACACATTACCGGCATAAAAAGTAGCCTATGTCACTCAGGGTGAATGTAGCTTTCCAATGGTGAAAGAATTTTTGAAATCGGCACAGTTATTTTTGAGTTTATTCATTACAAACATACACACAAAAATACAAATCTTTCCTCATAATAGTAGTATAGAAGTATGATATGTACATGTATTAGTAATATAGTTGTTTTAGTACAAATTGTGTTTAGTGTGGCACTTATGTGTAGACGTAATTATTTAGTTTTATGTATTTATTTATATCTATTGTTTTACATTAGTTGCGTTTCTCGTGTTTAATTACTGCTATTGTATATTAGTGCATCACACTGTTCATGAAAGAAGTAACTAGTTGTTCTATCTGGGTTTAAAGCTACGAACGTAGAACTTAAGTTACCTTATTTGGTACTAGGTAAGCTGATTCAGGTGCAGGCCTCGCTCAACACAGACGTGCTAAGAATAGGCGATTCCATACCTGGTGACTTTAACCCTAATTATATATTGGAAGATAGTTTTTAATTTCATTTAATTAACCTAGTTGTCTGAGTATATTTTCAATTATTTACGTGTAAATTTTATTCTGTACCTACGTAATTGCAGGTACATAGGAGTCCCACCCTCCAAGATTTTGGGGGCTCAAGGCACCCTCACCTCAGCATGTAATTGCCAGTTTTCGATGAACGAGGATCTAGTAAACATATGAGTTTGCAATAAAGCTTATAAGCAAGGCGTGCTGTGAGTTTTTTTGTTGTTAAGAGTCCTCCTATTAAATTTTACCGTTTTCGCTGATTTTACAGACGTGTTTTTACACTGAAAATACTGTATTTTTATAAGTTTTAATGCACAACATGAAATATCATTTCAATAATGATCTAATAAGTGAGCTACTTTCTTATTTTTGTCATTAAATTTTGATTAATCGGCCTAAAACAATCGGTAGTTTTTCGTATCTTTTGCTGGAAGAGGTCTAGAATATCACAAATTCACTAATCGTTTTGACGTCTAAAAAGTATTACAAAAATACAGTGTATTCTTGTAAAAGTCATCTATCAAATGTATGGATTACTTTTTATCACTTTCATAAAAAAAAATTGAGTAAACAAATATTTAAGTTAGTCAAATTTTAGAGAAAATGGGCAATGAATTGGTTCTTATTTCGGCTACATAAAACTCTCGTTCATAAAATTAAAACAACATAAATAAACCTTGGTTCAAAATCAATCCATTTCCAAAAAAAAGAAAGCTAAATAATAAAAAATAGGCTATAAATAATCTTTTAAAAACACCTAAATTTCGCTTTATAATACTCGACGCATGCCTCAAGTAAACAGTCCGCGCCAAGCGCTTACAGGGAGAGGACGTGTCGCTTTGCGCGCCAAAATTCGACGCCGTCTACAGACGAATATAGCGTGGCGTGAGATTTTGATACTTTGGTAATATTAGTTATTATTTTGTGAAGATTAGGCTTCTTTTTAAATACAACAAGTGATTATGTAGAATGTATTTATCATTGAGTAATAATTTTATAGAGGTAGTTTTTTATTTTATTTTTTTGTATTGGGTTCGCCAATTTGACGCCACCCGCCTGGTAGTAAGTCGTGACGACGTCAAGCGATTGTGGGTCACTCACAGCACACTATACTATAGAGAGTGGCCCTAAACTTGACGACCTACTGAACCCAGGATTATATGTGGGAGGAAACACGTGCACAGGCAGGGCGTTCCAGGCCAGTATCGTTCGGCACAGAAACGAACGTTTAAAACGTTCGGTTCTCGCGAACATGTACCTACTGTGTGGGAGTGGCATCTCTGCCCGGCACGCGTTGTTCGGGATCGGAAGGAAGATGGGATCAGATTGAAGAGCTCTTCAGAATGCTCGCCGTGGTAAATACGGTAGAATGCGGCCAAGGAAGCTATTGTTCGGCGCTGAACTAGCGGCTCAAAGCTTCCCGTTACCTCCGGACAATCTATAATACGGATAGCTCGACGCTGCATAGCGTCGAGAGCGTCCAGCAAATACTTCGCGGAGCCGTCCCGGAAGTGAGAGCAGTATTCGACGCAGGGTCCAATCTGCGTCTTGTACAGCAGACACCTCTGATGCAGTGTAAAGAATCGCTTTACCTTATTCAGTATTCCTAGTTTCCACGAAGCTAGCCCTATACATCTTTCGATGTAGTTTTTATTATTGAGCTCTTGACGAACGTCTATGTCAAGGATCTCAAGGTTTCCCTTCATTGGTAATAATGCATTCTGAAGAGAGGGTAGGGGAAGGAAAGGGGATTTCTTCGCTGTAAATGCACACGCCTGCAATGTGCTGTCATCTGCATAACAATGAATGTTCCCGAGGGATAGCATATCATTGATTTGCAGAAGGAAGAGTTGGTAACAGCACGGACCCCTGCGGCGCCCCGGTATTGTTCCTCGATACATATATACATAACCGGGGCAACACAGGTAAGGCGTGTTGTCAGGGCGGCGTATTTGTGTCTCCGTGAGAAACGTCACAGTGGGCCGAGCCGTCTCAAGGTATGGTGAACGGCATCGAGGTTCGCATGGAGTCCACGGATGTTGGTGAACTCCACCTCGAAAAGTGAAGCTGTGGGGTTTCCTGGGGCCGCTGTGGAACGTTTACTTATTTCTGTTGCACTGCCATTATAAATTTGAAGAAGAAGCGTGAAGACAGGGCGACATTTGGTGCAGCAGTAATAAGTGACAAAGCGCAGGGGCTAACTTCGTCTGGAACCGTGTGGTTAGGTTGGAGCCGACCCGCCGGACGGAAGGGCTACCAAACCCCCCTGGTGCAAGGCCACCGCTATCCCACACCGGTTACCACCCGGAGCGGCGATCCCACATCAGGATTATGCGCGAGAACATGTGGGGCAGCCTCCTGGTGTGGTTGGTCCCAGGCGGGCCCCATGACTGTGTTGCGGGCGGCCGCGGCAACGCCGTTGCTAAGGGTCTCCCTGGCCAGCGAATCGACCCACACCACCCACACTAGACTCCGCTTTGCCCCCACTGGTTCCATGCCTGCTGCACCATACATGGCGCCGGGCCCGGCGGTGCAGCTGTTGAACCCCTTACGCAACCAGCCTGGGCTGGGTTACTTGTGGGGCTTTAGCACAGTTGCACGGTGGCACCCCCTGGACCAACACACGTACCCACGTAGGGACCGTAGCCACTTCATAGGTACCGTAAATTAACGAGCCTCGTCCGTTGATCAGCAGGTGCGCCACTAGCAGATGAGTTCGCTGGGGCCCTAAATATGTTGGTAGAGCCCCTTTGTATAGAGGAGGTCAAATGATTTTGATTAGGAAAAAAAATTAGCCCTCGCCCCCCCTTTGAGAGTGCAACGACAGAGGAAAGGTAGAGGAGTTTTGATTACGGGATCATACGAGTATAGAGGGTCTTTTCTTGAATTTAAGGAGAGAAAAAAAACACCCCCCTCCTAGCCCTCTTTTCACCTCCCCCACACAAGACACTATTATTATAAAATGAAAAAGAAAAGATCAAAACCATGTAATCGCCGTACCTACTGGCTGATCACCATCGGTAACTCCGGACTCACGCACAAAATGTGTCAAATACCTAATTCCGCCCGTTTCGATTCTGCATACGGACTCTTAAGATGTTACGTAATCGCTACGAATATTTCTAACATTACGGGTATATGAGAATAACAGGATTAGAATAGTAGTAACACGAAAATAGCAGTAATACCCATACCAACTAGTATTATAAGATCACAATTGTAATCACAAGCTAATTGTTTCAGATAATGTGGAGATAATGTGAAATAATATTAACAAGTAAATGAGAATCATTAAATGAAACTGAATACTCTTCCAAAATATAATTAGAGCAAAATGTTCTAGCCGGAAAGTTAGAAATTACCGATTCATAGCACGTATGAAGCGCACCAGCGATACGCTCAATCGACTTGCCTCGCACCAAATAAGATCACTTAAATTCCTCGCTCATAGCTCTACACCTAGATAGCACAACTAATACTTACTTCAATTACATACAGAATCCAGCATATACCTACAATAATTACACAACAATAATAGAATTATACATGTGGACGGTTTAAATAGATAAGGAAACCTGCTCTTTCTTTTCGTTATATTATTTGATTATACGAGTACCTATCTAAAGTTCTGTAACATCTTCCGTAGCGGTAAAATTACATTGGTGCTAGTATACCTACTTGATAACTTATTTATTAACAACAAGCTGTGTCGGGGAACTGCGTACCGCCTTAAATAAACATTTCCTGAACTGCTACGATATTATAAGATGAAAATTAGCCAAATCGGTTCAGCCGCTCTCGAGTTTTAGCGGAACAAACGAACAATAATTATATAAATAGACAAAAGAAGAACATGAAGTTATACGGGGTCGGTATTTATATAACTCACTAGCGGTCGCCCGCGTCTTCGTACGCGTGATAATTTGGATTTCTTCCCGTTCCCGTCGCTTGTAATTACTGTTCCCGTCGCATCACCGGTAATAACATTTAATTTGCAAATAATTATTTTAGAACAAATTTCATTTCCATAAAATATGTTATAGTGAGTTAACCTTAAAAGATAGATATAGGCTACTATGCACTTTTTTTTAGAATTTTAAAAAGGAACAATTCTTTCGAACTTTATTTTAACATAACCTACCGTTTGGCCCGGAAGTTCTTAAAAGAAATATTTTTCCAGTTTTTGAAACATATTTCACTGCTGCTCTGCTTCTATTCATTCTAGCGTGATGTTATAGAGCCTAAAGCCTTCCTCGATAAATGCACTTCACAACAAAAAAGAATTATGCAAATCGAACCAGTACTTCCTGAGATTAGCGCGTTCAAACAAACAAACAAATAAACTCTTCTGCTTTTAGAGTTTTCGAAACGAAAATCTCTTATACAACAGTAATGTCCGTCCGTCCGTCCGTAAACTACTTTCAACTCGAGAACGGTAAGAGCTAGAGACTCAGTGTAAACGCCAATCGACTCAGCATGGTCAAAGACCTCTAAAATGAACTTAACCTTTGACCTCTAATCTCAAAGTCAAGGTCAAAACGAGGTCAAATCGAGAACGGTAATAGTTTGAGACTCAAGACCAGCTGCAATTAACTCAGCATGGTCAAAGACAGAGGTCTTTGACCATGCTGAGTTAAAAAAAAAAAGTTCTACATTCTTTAGAGAAAGAATGTAGAACTTTTTTTTTTTAGATTTTATGAAAATTTTTTGAAAACTCTAAAATATATGGCAAATTTTTGCCATATTTTTACTTGTTTAATATCAATATAGATAACTACGAACGAACATTATTGAATCCATTCATAAATTCCATTTCAGTTATGAATTCATTACAGCTATTTGGGCAACAAGCTCCATAAAACATTTCAATCACAAATGGACTAGCAAATCGGGGAGCGGCAACATCATGCAAGTTCATTAATGCGGGCGGCGTATAAATTACCCTCGCGGGAGTAATGCTGTGATTAAGGTGGGTAATACGATTGTGGCCAGAATGAGCTGCAGCTACAATCGACCAATACTGAATTCAAGTAGGTTCTACTTATACCTACCAATAGTTTTAGTTCTTCCTAACTAAAACGTATGGTATTTACTGCCTATTGTTACGTACATAAGTACAACATTTATGCTGGTTTTTGATAAATTGACAATTGAAATTGTAGAAAAATGTGTTTAGGGAAATGTCATTCAGTGTAATTAAAATGTGTCGTTTTAGTTACAGAATTTAGATAATGATTTGATTGTCTTTTCTAGGATAAATAGTGCTCATTACCCATTAGGATCGTCGTGTAATAAATATAAGTTGACATATTTATAACTTATTCAGTAAAGTTTATTTACAATAAGAATTACAATATACATAATTATATACTAAAAAAATCTACTTCCTCCGCGTCATTGCCGACTGGGAAGGTTCCCAGAATGCTGGCTGTGTTGCCACGTTGGATGGCGATACTTATTCTTTGGACCAGTAAATAGCCGCCTTCTGGTCCTGAGAAGCTTCGATTAAACGTTTATTTATAACTTGTTGTTACGATTTTTTCAAATATGGCTTGGTAAAGGAGGAACACGTCGCTTGGTGCTTGGTACTAATAATTCTCATAAACATAGTTTTAGAACATTACCTAAGGCCCTTTTATTTTAATTCTGGGGACCAGTAAGAAAAAAATCACTTATAAGATTTAAATGTTATATGAAATTAAGTATATTAAATGAAAGTATTTTCTTTCGTATCAGATTTATAGTTACTCTGATAGTTAAAGTTATATCGGTACGGAACCATTAATCACCATAGATATTCACGCTCGTATGAATAAGTACCTGTCTACAAATTAGTTTCTTCTGAAGAAAACATTAATTCTCATTCTGTAGAGTAAAACATTTATTATTTTAAAGTTATTCTTTATAGTATAGATAATGTCTGTTACCAAGGTATTTATTATTTTGAGACATTTTCTTTAACTTGTTTTATTAGGGTAAGGCGGTAATAACATTACTGTTAGGATATGGTTGTTATGTGTTCTTTACTATTTTATTTACCAATGCACATACAGTGGTAAGTACCTATTTTGGAAGACACGAAAATTTATTGTTCTATTTTTAATGATCCGATAAAGTATATCCGCGCGGCTAAATCCGAGAGCGCTAAACCGCTCTTTATTAATCGGAAAATTCAATTTAAAGTTAATTTGTAACTTGTTAATTAATCCTTCTAGAGAATACACCAAATCAAATTTGACTATCTCACTTGGATAAACTTTGTGCTCTGTAAAATTAATACATCGTAACTCCGACGACCTTGTCTAAGGATTTTACCCAAACATTCAAATTATTATTAGAGCCATCCGCCACTGTTGGATTTAATCCTCTAAAACAGTTACGTTGTTAACATTTTCATCGTACTCGGTTAGCTGTACGTCTACAGTGTTTAGTACTGCTTAATTAATCAAATTAAACCCGTTGAAGAGTAAGGACTATTATTATGATTAATAATGTAGAATACAACCGTTTTATATGCCGTCACCTACGTTTGATTGTTTGTGCTCATCATTTACCATATTAGAATAATTATCAAAATTCATTTCATACTTTTAGATGTGAAACCATTATTATATTTTTCTTGCTGTCCCGGCGAACTTTGTACCGCTCTTTTAAACCTTCCCTGAACCAACACGAATGTTTCGACACCAAAATCAGCCAAATCGGTCTAGCCGTTTACGAGTTTTAGCAAGACAATCATTTTCAGAGATAGACTAGATGTCCCAACAAACTTCGTACCGCCCTTATTTTACCTTTTAAACCTTCCCTGAAACTCTACGAACGATTCAAGATCAAATTCAGCCAAATGGGACCAGCCGTTTCCGAGTTTTAGCAAGACAAACAAACGGCGACTCAGAGAAAATAATAAGGAGTTTAAATATACGAGTAGTATATGAAACAGTTTGTTATTTAGGGTATGGATACATCATACGAAAACCTAGCGGGAACTAATCCGGAATAATCCGAGCCGTCACTTTTTAGTAGAACATCTGCGCCCAAGACAACAACAATGCAGACCGAAACAAAAACGGAATGAAAATGGTTTGGAAAGTCGTATTGTAGCAAGTTGCGATGAAGTAAGAACCGGGGAACTCACATTCATTGTGTAGGGCACATAACACGAAATAACTTCTTATTTCGTGTTGTGCCCACACAATTTTTTTTTTCCAATTTGTACTGCACTAAACACAGCTGCTATGTATCCATCGACCTCCATGATCGGGGCCTGAGGACGGCGGGATCGCCACCCACCGTCCTTACAGAAGCAGGCTAGAAGGGTTGCGTGCTGCGGGGCCTCTGCCCCATAGCACGCAACCAGATTCTCTCACTGACGCGGGATAAAACCCTACCCCAACGACGCGGGATAAAACCCTACCCCAACGACGCGGGATTCTCATCCCGACCTAACCCCCGCAAAGACCACAGAGGTGGTCAAAGTCCGCCGGGCGCCACTGGAAATACGTTCTGCTTGTAACCAGAGACGCCCGGCAACGGACGTTAGAGCGGCCGCGGCCTTAGGCCGCGGAATTAAAAAAAAAAAAAAAAAAAAGCTATAGCAGCTTTTTTTTAGTAAACTTTACACAGTGTAAGTAAAATTTACACACATAATATGAACTATTAAGGTGACTATATTATTATGTAAATGTGTTAAAGAACATAGATGCCGGTACACATTTCGATCGGTGGAAGAGACTTTGACAAATATAGAAGTTTACCGCCATGTATTGGTTGTAATAAGTAACTTAGTACTTTAATTTTTGAAAAACAGAATGTGGACAAAGCCGCGGGCGTCCGTTATTAATAAATGTGCTTCTGTCTATCCCTTGGGGGTTAGTTCGATGATTAATCATAAGTTTTAAAGCACGAAAACGTATATGTTAAATGAGAACACTAAATAAAACAACAAAGGCTCATCAACTCCATGAAAAAAATTTTTTTCAGTCATTCTCAAATGAAAATGATTTCACCTAGAGCCTTTAATATCTAGAGAATGGGTGATAATACGTTTTATAATCTACTTGGAGAGGCAAAGTTATCATGATGAGGTTGCGATTAGTGATCTGTAAACGAGCCCGTGCGCCATGCGTGACATGAAATGTAATTACTAGTCTGACTTCGTTAAGGTACATACTGACATTTATGAAGTTAATAGTTAGTGAAGCTAGTTAAAAGGAGGACTTGGATTTTTGCGAAGCGCGTGGCTGGTAGCCTTTTAGGTTACGTCTAGCACTGGGCAAAAATCCAGGCCCACACGCTCAATTGCAATACCGAACAACGTTTCCTTGTGCCGCACCGCGAACTAGTTTCGAGTAACTAGATCATCTGTGCAGGAAAAATCAAGCATTACCTCGACATTGACAAAATCATCGATGAATATCGATGGAGCCACGTTTTTAAAAAAAGAAGTAGTTAAAGAAAACTTAGAGCGTCATGATGGATACCGTACCTACCTCTTCTATACTCTTCTCTACATCTACTCAAATCTATACTTATAATAAATCTGTAGAAGTGAAAATTCTGTACATTGAAGATATCAAAAAATAAATGGCAGGGGGTGTTACTAGATCAACACCGAACCCAAAAATGTGATTAAAAAAATTTTTGTCTGTCTGTCTGTCTGTCTGTCTGTTCAGGCATCACGCAAAAACTACTGGTTCGATTCCGATGAAACTTGGTATAATTATTCTTTAATATCCTGGGCACCACACTGGGTACTTTTTATCCCGGAAAAGTATATACAATAAAAAACAAACTTAATTTTGCGGTTCGATCCCTTGACCCGAGTACTGTACCAACTGCAAATAATAAGTTTGTCATAGGTTTTTTTATTTTTTTTATTCTGTTTGCCAAATTGACGCCGCCCGCCTGGTGGTAAGTCATGACGACGTCTAGCGATTGTGGGCCACTCTCACAGCACATACCTACCTACCTACATATAGACCTACTGATGTGCCTCTTCACGCTCCGCTTAAAGAACCCAGGGTTATACGTGGGAGGAAACACGTGCACAGGCAGGGCGTTCCAGGCCACTATCGTTCGGCAGAAAAACGAACGGTTAAAACGTTCGGTTCTCGCGAACATGCTATCCACTGTGTGGGAGTGGCATCTCTGCCCGGCACGCGTTGTTCGGGATCGGAAGGAAGAGGGTGGCATCAGATTGAAGAGCTCTTCAGAACAGGTTACATCACCCGTAGTGGAGTTCACTATTAATAGTTTTTAGAACTTTTGTCTGTTTGTCTGAATGTTTGAACACACTAATCTCAGAAATGATTTGATTTTTTGATTTGAACTTGCGGTTCGGTTTTCAATCGCTTCATAAATAAAAAAGTTTTGTAGATCTAAAGTAACACGCAGGCGGAGCTGCGGGCAACAGCTAGTTATAAATAAATTTTTGTATTTCAAAGCAATGAGTTTGCTTAAACTATTCTTAAAATATTAAGAAAGAAATTATAAATAGATCACAAAAACTGATGTCATCGGCGGGATTCGAACCCATGGCCTTTCCCTAACAGGGAGACTGCTCTGCCAACTGAGCTACGATGACCACTACCGACAACATCAAATTTTTGCTTCATATCATATTCATAATTTCTACATCGCGCTATTAAGGTTAGCGTTGGATCCACCTACCGCAGTTCTACCAAAAGGCCGTGGGTTCGAATCCCGCCGATGACATCAGTTTTTGTGATCTATTTATAATTTCTTTCAAATTATAAAGCTGAAATTCAAGCTAAAATAAAATTAGATCATGAAACTGTTTTAGCTCACCGATCCATAGCCAACTGGTGCATTGCTTAATCCATAGATTGGTTTATGACACAGTTTAGTAGCTTAAACGATTCATACAAATCTCCATCGTGTTCATAATTATGTATTGTTCAACTAGAGCTACACAAGAATGTGATTTCCAATGAACTGTGTCTCAATAAAAACTTGAAATCGACATAAGGTATGCTTTCTAAAATAAAGGAAAATAAAAAGTTATTTCGGGAGATTCAAGAATGAGTTTTTATAAATTTCGAAACATATCTAAAGAACATAACGAGAAAACTTGTGTTTGCAGTGCGCAGCGCCTGTGAGGCACATCTTGACTGTATTCTCGAATACTATTATTATTTATTATCCAATATTCTTTCTACACATACAGACTAAAATGCATTTTAGTATGTCTGTACTCTGTCAGATTAACTATTTACTACTATTATTAACACTACAGCCATTTTTAGCAATAAAACACTTGATGAAAGAAAGAATATTTTTTTAGTGTTGCATCACAACTTTACACTCAACGTTGTACAAAGAAAACTATGGTAACCCATAGTTTTCTACTAACTAAATATATGTAGGAATAAAATAAAGGGTTGTAACATAATATGTGAGTTTCATACTAAGTACTTATATAAATTATGTAAATCTAAGAAGTTTTCATTTCACCAGTCAGTATGTTGATCCCATGCTGTCAGAAGCGAGCCGTCGCACACAGGAGTATTCGCATCTAAAATCCGGTCAAAAATATTTATTACTGTTTATGGCTGTCGTTTGGGATCAGTTTATAATACCCCGGTTAGTTACGCGTGCAAACAATGTAAAATGACAGTCAATTTTGCAACGCCCTTCCTCTAGATATCAGAATGTCCACTAACCGTTATATTTTTAAAAGAAAAGTTCGTCAGCACTATCTTAACCTACTGACAGAGTCGTCTCAGTAACTTCCTAGTAAGTGGTCGTTATTATCTGTGTGTGTGTATGTTTGCTGTTCAGTAGGTATATAATTTTATGTATGTGTAGTATGCATATGTATGTGGGTATTCTTATAGTTATGTGCATCTATTTCATATTATTATTAATGTTGTGTAGTTTATTTGGATATATATTTATGTAAGTAAGTCTTTTAGTTTCTATAGTCAGGTGTACCTTATATGCACCTACTCAGTCGATTCTCTGCATCACCCTAAGGTTGGCTGCTAGAGAATGCCTTTAGCATTAAGTCCGCCTTTGTACATATTCTTGTGCATAAAGATTAAATAAATAATAAATAAATAAATAAATTGCAAATTTTTTTTTTTTTACTTATGACCGGATTTTAGATGCAGTCAATACGAGTACCGCATGCAACAATCACACGTAATCGGTGAACGTAACTTTTTGAATATTTAGTATATTTTACCAGGACCTCATCTAAAATATATCGCTCTGTTAGCACCCACCGAATTTCCACCAACCGTTAGAATGTAATAGCCCGAATAGAAGGACCATTTCGAGCTCGTTACCCACACGTACGTAAAAAATAGAAACTAAAGTGTAGACCATCGATTTTACTTATCTGCACAATTATTATTCGGCTACCATTATAACGTGGGTTTCCTTGGCACCTTTGTCTGTAATCGAAACAGTAAGTCGAAGTGATTTAAGATTATGGTGTAGGATAATGGCATTAATTTTCGTTTTTATACGACACAGGTGCAATAAAAGTTTGTTGGTCCTAGCAAGTAAATCGTATAAAAACGAGTCGTGTTATATACCTACGCTCGGACTGCAGAGATTATATTTAGCGGTAGGTACCTATGTAACATCTGTCCTGGCTGTTGGAATTTCGGTTTGAAATGCAGAATGATTATGGATTCACCTCTGCCTACCCCTTTGGGGATATAGGCGTGATATGTATATGTATTTTTTGAGTAGGTACTTCAGGATATATTACGTTATGCTACAGCCATGATACAAGTGTTGTAATAAACTATGTTCAAGATCAATAGTCAATCTAATGGTCCTAGAAACTTTTCAATTTCCTAATTAAATTGATGACTTTAGTCACAAACAGCTAAAAGTTTCGTATGATTATAATTTCCTACGAGATGTAAAAGCCGCTGCTTCAATTAGCTTTACTAAACATTCCTTAATGAGTTACATTTTTCAATTGTCGGTGCTTCTCGAATGACTTTGTATAAACATTTTTCCTCAATTAAGTTTATATGATAGAAAGAATATTTATTCAATTATTATAATTTTACTTTGTCATCCGGTGACTTTATGGTTGAGTCAACAAGTTGATGTTATAAAGGAACTATCTACTCTTTTAACAAGTTTATAAATGGAATTCTACCTGACTTACTGCAATTACTGTGAAAGATATTAGATTGGTTATTAAAATTGTAAGGGTTTGACTCAGTAACTGTGGTTTCTCGTTTCTCGTAAAATGAGAAAGAAAAGACATTACTAACAAATTTGACGAGCAGATAAGTGTAGTGGTAGATAAGTGTCTACCACTACACTTATCTAGACTATCACAGATAGGTAAGTACCTATCTGAATCAATATCTTCATAGATATGGGTCGTGATTATTAGAATCTTGACAGATATCCAACGTCACATTAATAACTCCAGATTGACATCTATATCTTACCAAATATTGTATTACTCTCGTAGATGCTTACCCTGTGATTGTGTACATAATTTTCCATAGGTATTTATTCATAAAGTCTTACTTTCTGTTCTGTTCTCAATAAATATCTGCAGTACATTAAATTGTTCCGTCCCGTACAACAAACTAAACTTACGTTAAGCCGCAAGCATTCTACTTTTGATATATTGATTGCTCTCTATGGCGAGCCTTCAATAGAGTAACAATCCTCCATCACAGGTTCACACACAGACATTTTCAGAATTTATCTCCGAAAAATGTATCACGAAGTTTTCATTCAGTATATTTCTTACACTTGTATTAAAGTAGTCCGAGACGCCCAGGACTTTAATTGGCTGTGCCATAGCGGCTGGCACGTAAGATTTTTTGTTGCCTTTCATCAGCATTTCATCGCAAGGCAACGGATTTCAAAATTTTTTTCAAAATTACAATCTAGCTGCTACTTTACTAGGACATAACCCATTATAAATGTGCCCGGTGACGGCAATAGGCTTGCCCCCTATTACGTGGAACTAAAAATACTGGCAAGTTGTGGGTGTGTAATGCACCTCTGCTATACCCCTTCGGGATATAGGCGTGATTTGTGTGTGTGTGTATTAGAGTACAACTACTTATTCTGATAATTGCCTTTATTTCAATCACCATAAGATAAACATAAACTATGTTAATAAATAAAGGACAACTCAATAATTGCCAAAATGCTTAATATGTTTGGAAGCATAATTAAGGAAGCCACTCGTAATTCCAAACAAAAACATTCAATCAAAGATCCGTTGTGTTCCATCCTAACAGTTCTCAGCTAACGAGCGTTGAACGCGTGCGTACTCGTGCAATAATGAAGCAGAAGTAATTTCTTAATAATTGTTGGTGAGAGAGAACTGGGGAAGTTGTCGGCTGAAGGCGAGACTTCATAGAAATTAATGAGTGTTAAGAACTCGCGACGTGCCGCCGCAGACTTAAACAGTTTGGTCTCAAATCGGAACCTACTTGCTATAAGAGTTGTAAGAAATTTCCTGATAATATACTTTCCTTGTTATTTCAAATAGCTCATCAAATAATTTTCTGTTTAAAGAACATCGTTTGACGTCGCGTCTTTAGAATTTTAAACCTCAGTTACCAATTTTGTGCTTGTATTGTCAACTTGACATTGTGTTTTTTCAAGTGTTTCAAAATTAGTTTTTAATGTCACCTTCTTCTTCTCCTTTTCTTTTAAAGGCAGGTCCATCGTGTATCGATTATTTTGCCAATGTCAAGGTAATGATTGCCCACAGAAGAACTAGTTACTCCGAAGCTAGGTGGAGCTAGCTCCACGTGTGGGACAAGATAAGAAACGTTGTTCGGGATTGCAAATTAGCGTCTGGGTTTTTGCGGAGCGCCAGAGGTAACCTAAAAACAACCAACCACGCGCTCAGCAAAAACTGAACTCCTTTAATGACATCATGTCCTGTCCATTAATTTGTCAATCAGGATGTCACTTTATTTGTGTATATTATATATACACAAACCTAAAAAAGTTGGTCCTTGTTATCGCTGCAGGTAGGTAAGCAATTGTGAGGGACCTCTCATATTACAAAATCCAACCAGCGAAATACCAACGGGTAAAAACTTTTAGAAAATTTACATCATAGAGGAATAGATGTTGAAATTTAGAGTTGCGACCTTGCGAGTCCAATTTAACTAAACTAACATGCTGCTGAATGAACACGTCTTGGAAATAAATAAGTAGTTAGCAACAAAAGTGAAACAAACTGTTCAGTAATTTATTACTTGCTTGTTAGTTTATAGGTTGGGAACGTAAGGCGGAATTACCGAAACTTAAAGTGATACAATGATTACTTTAATTGGGTTACCAATCTACATCATTAGTAAATAACAGCTGTGACCCGCTGAACGTCCGTCGACGCAGGTTCTATCTAAATACTCGTACAAAGTATAGATATAGATGCCTTATAATCTATTGAGAAGAATTAAATGTAATAGATATTTAAACAAATCCTGGTATTATATTCTCTGAGTTATGTTTAATACATTTTTATCTTTACCCGATAAGGGTATACAGAGCTATACAGAGCTATACAGGCTATACAGAGCGATGAATTGAGTAAAGAGTATATTAAAATTTGTATGTAGTCAACAACTATAACACATTTCAAATAAAACTAGAATGCTTATTGTTGTTGATCCCGTGTTCTATATTTTTTAATTCTTGAAATTAAAGGGGATATTATTGGCCCTGGTCAGAACTTTTGAACAAAGTTCTACTACGTTTGCAGTTTGGCAGAGGCAGCGAAGTTTCATTGCCTACATGGATATAGACTTGTGCTTAAGTTTACGTTGCTCACTCTGCTTCTAGTAAACTTGTTAAATATTAACTGACAGTCGAAATACGTAAGTATAAGTATAACAAATTTCTTTTAGCCGATAATTATGAATCTAGGCATAATATAAATCACGTTTTACACCCCAAGGATAGGTTAAGACATTCACAGCCTAATCTCCTATGGGATCATGTTGTGGGGTGCGGCTGCATGTAGCTGCATGTAGGCTGATGTAGGTTCAATTTTTGTCATGAAAAAAAAGGGCTATTTACAATTTGGGGCCTCGTGCATCTTTAAGAAACCGTTTTAGAGAAATAGATATTCTCACGTTACCATCTCAATATATCTATGAGAATATCTTGCATTTTCGGAAAAATCTTGATAAGTTTGATTATCTTAGCGACGTTCATAGTCATGACACCAGAAATAAACATAAAACAGCTGTCCCTAAACTACGACTAGCCAAGTCCAGTGATCATTCTTTTCTAGTTAATAGTGTCCGATTTTACAATAAAATACCTAAACCTATATTAAATCTTACTGAGGGAAAGTTTAAAACTACTATTATATATCTAATGAATGAAGCGTATTATTCAATTAAAGATTTGTTGACAGAGAATTTGAAGTTTTCAAATGTTCAAGCCATAATCATCATCAGGTTACCTTTATATCTCTGGAACCTTTTAAGGACTATTTCTGAGATTTGGCATGTCGTTACGACTACGTTCGTTACGACTACGTTCATGACTATTTTTTTGGAACCATTTTGATAGGCTTTACCGTTTGCTTGCACCAGAGATGAGGATTACAGCTTGACGTTCAAGCCATAATCCTCACTAACTTATAGTTATAACGGTGAAACTATAATACGACTATTTTTTTTACATGTACGACTATTTATGACTATTTCATGATATTTTTTAGCGTTGTCAAAATTCGTTTTCATTGAGATTTCAAATATGAGGATTACAGCTTGAAGCACACAGAAAAATATGGAACATTTACATTTCGATCATATACCTACCTTGTCCGTTAGTAGCAAGAGTTTCATTGGCAGATTCCGAAACGTAATTTACAAAACTTTGCTCGTTGTGATTATATCGTGGATGAGGTTGGCATAGGCTAGATATATAGTAAACATATTCTTATTCCGTCGCAGTGAACTTCGCTGTGGCTTTCCACTTTAGCAACCCAAACATAAAAAGGCAATAAATTGAGAAATTAAGAAATTGCAACATTTTCAAAAGATCGTGCAAAAAATGCTCCGCACCATTGCTAACGGGAAAGGTTTCCAAAGTGCTGGCTACACGTGCCACGTTGGATGACGATACTTATTTTTTGAGGCAAGAAATAACCACTCTTCTGACAGACTCCTGAGTCATTTCGTCTGAAGACTGGTCGTTACCCTCAACACAGTTAATACATATCCAAGTATTTACAATTACCAATATGGAGAGCAAAGAGTAATAAGCAGCCGATAGTAACTGAATAGTCAGTGCAATATAATCGTGTTGGCTAATCTGTGCAGTTCACAGTCCCTACGTTATCACTTCCTCATTGATGTAAGCCAGACGGCCGATGAACATACTAACGTTATGACGCTCCATTGGGCAGAAGCCCGATAAACAGTAAGTTTTATTGACACATTGATCATTCAAACACCATAAAGCCTGTAAACAATAATTGTGTATGAATAATAACAGAACGAGTGCCTGCCCGTATCACTGGAAGTTCATCGCGAACATTAAAAATGAAACAGTAAATTATCGTGTCTACCTATATTTTTTGTTCCACAAAAACTGGTAGGTAATTTACGGAATACTGCCTTGATAATCACACTAGAAAGAACTAAGTAGTTAGAGAGGAGAATAATAACAATATTGTGAGGAAATGTTTTATTTTGGTGAAATCTCCACGAATATTGTTTACCTTGAGTGCGTTTATATCTCAATGAATAATACAGTGTAGTAATACTACGTAGATTGTAGTATTTTAGGTGTAGTATCTACTGAAGAAATCTCGTAAAATGTCATATCTAATAAAACAGGAATACAATATAAAATGTTAATAAACAGCACTCAAAAACTGAAGTCGCGTTTTATTAAAACATCAAAATTTCATTTATTGTTTGCATGCAAGGCATATTATTCGAACCTATAGCCGCTAACTGGACACTTTTATGTTTGCCAGAGTCTTGTCCGTTGATCGGCAGGTGTACCATTTGCAGGTGAGTTTGGCTTTTACCTCAGACTCTAAGATATTGGAATCACCACTAGCTGACCCGTCGAACTTTATAACTTCTGGACTATAACATTGTTTTGTATTATTATCATTTTGCCATTTCTACTTAGCATCTCAAAATTATTTTCTTTATTTTTGCTGGATGCTGGCTGCTAGTAATGTCGTATACCTAATTTCATGCTCATTTACAATATTCTTTTAACCAAATAAAGTTTAAAAAAAAAAAAATGTTTTCGAAACTGAAAAATATTTATATAACGCTTATCTTCTGTCAAAAGTTCTAACAAGACTGACATAATAATTCCCAACAAAGAATTTTCAAATTTATTTGAATTCCCTCCCATTTCAAATTCCAACTTTACTTTTAAAATCCCGCCAGTGTCACCATTAAAACTTTCTTTTCAATTTTCAGCCAGCAAGCATGTACAACAAACTGTAAAATCCTACCTCCAACTGTATTATTATGGATAATTTTAAATTCCTTACATGAAATGCTAGACTACAATATTTTTTTGGATACTATAGAGGACACATTAAAGGACGTACTGTGCTCATTTCTAGCTCTGCTGAGTTTTGTAGAACAACAGATTCGGTTATTTAGTCACCCTCAGTTGTTTCTATTAGTATTAATTTCGTGAGTAATAAGTATATTATAATACAATATTAGGCTGGTAACTTGTTGGAATCTGCCAGCGTAGTTTAACTTAAAACTTATGAAGATAGTTGATCCTCTTAATGAAATCCTTAACGATGGAAAGTTTCGACTGAGTCACTAAAAGTTTAGCAAGTCCTATATACGCACAAAGATTTTAATTTCCCAAGAGATATACACTCAATGGCTGCTAGTTAAATAGCTCAACTGAGTATTTCTAAATGATCTTTATTTTTCAAGCGTGACTTATAGATAATTTTTCCTTCATATTCATTTTGTATCTCTAAAGACTTTTTTTTAAATTAAATTTTATACTTATTAAACTGATTGAAATTAGTATTAATTAGGAACACAATCAGTTGATTTTCATTAAGCCAATTCTATTTTTGGGCCAACTTAATTACAAAGCAAATAATGTATACAAATTGCTTGCAGCTTCCCCAAAATGTCTCATCTACATTTCATCAGTCGTAGGTTACGAGATAAACGAACGGAGGATGGGTCTTTGATTACTATTCATAAAGAGAACACCAACAAAATTGTGAGGTAGGTTTACATCGTCACTTCCCGCCTCCTCTCTACCAACAGACTTTTGCTGCAAATCAAAAGGTCACAACACCAAACTTATTTTCCGCTTCCGTGATCTCATATTTACATAACAGATTCCAACGCTCGCATGCTACTGAAAACATTTTAGTAATATTTTTATAAACATTCGTTTTCGTTAAAAAATTAAAATTATTTGACGTTTCTCAAATTTTAATGCGTAGGCTTGTACTAAGTCGGTAGGTATTGAACACAAGCATGGATTATTAGGTATAAGTGATGGATCCCATTCTAAAGATGTGTATTATATACAAAACCAAAATTAACGACTTTTACACTGCAAAGAGGAAGTTGGAAAGTTTTTTTTGGCTCGCAATAATGGTTCCCAAAGCGGCCGGAAAATTTGCGCGGGAATAGGCTGACATTCGTTTTGTGAGTTAGATCGCAGGGGGAAATGAAAACCTGGCTCTACACTTCTGGCCACTGAAACCTCTTATCTCACCCCATAGGACTACTTCTGATGGATGGATGTTGTACTAAAGAATTTAATTACGTCCTACTAATATTAGCTCTACATTTCATTCAACGGGTTTCAAATTTGCAATAGGCTTGCCCCCTATTACGTGGGGCTAAAAATACTGGCAAATATAGGCGTGATATGTGTGTGTACTATTAGCTCTGGACGATCTGCTGTTCCTGTATCACCCCATTCGTTCCTATAAATACAATGTTACTGATTGAGCCCTTCTAAAATCTGTTTAAAGAATAAACCTCCATTTTAAGTCAGCAAAATAATTAATTTCAACAATTTTCCTGTAGCCTTTCAGAGTAAAAAAGTTACAAACTGTCAATATAATAATTACAATACTAAAATACGTAAATATATAAAGGTGTAATATACTAAACCGGTTTAGTGAGTAGGTTCTATATTGTGTTGGGTAACAGGGCAAATGTAACCGCAAACATGTCACGTGTCGTGGTCATGTCACTTCCCACTCAGCATACCTCGAACCCGTTTCCTGCAACTACCGCAAGTATATCAAAAAAATATAGAATTACAAAATGTTTTATTACTTTTTACATAAACCTACCCATTATTACAACCTTTTATTTACTTTCACCTGTCCCGATGTCCGTGTGTAATCAAATCTTGCAAGTTAAATTAACAACCAATATTTAAAATTAAAAAACTACCAATATTTAAACTATTAAATATATAGTTAATACTATCAGGCGTTACCAACGTAACGTAAACCAGAGCCGACAATCCTCCGCCGCAACGACCCTGCAGTAATAGAATCGGGAGAGGGTCTGTCTGTCTGTGTGTGTAAGGATGTTTTAATATGATGGGATACTAAGTTTTTGATACTATCCTTAGAATCAGACTTACTAAGGATAATAGCAACCTCTGAATCCACGGCCAGTGTTTCCAGTGACCACTCATTGATTTTGCGGGGGATATTATACTTAAAGCCTTTATTTAATAGACTAAGTTCATTGTGTGTGAATTGAGTACTAGTGAGATTTGTAACGCGTGGATGAAATGAAGAGGTCCCTGAATCTTGATTTGTCCTACCCCTAGTTAACTTGTTGAGTTTATCACGTTGACGTAGGTACCTCTTATGTACCTCCATCGACGCGATATCCCTAGCTTTTTCGTCCAGAATGTCAAATTCAACACAGTGCAAGGAGAAAGCTAATTCAGTATGTAAAACTTTTAAATGTAATTTTAAATTATCCCTAACCGAAAACCAATGTCTTGACTCTTCGTTGAGCCAAATTTTTTGAGCCCGGTTTACTGCTATTGACGCGGCAAAGCTTTTACTACGCGACCGTATCTGAATATAATCGGGTATTATATTCAGATGTTTGCACTGTTGGTTGAACCAAACATTCTGAACAGCAATTCGGTGCAGTTTAGTGAGTTTAATATATAGTTTTGCCTGACAAGCTATGCTGGCTGTTTTTATAAAGTTAATACTATCAGGCGTTACTTTTCGGAAGTCCATAGTTAAATTAAATAAATCTAACTACTTTGCAATATTCCGCCACATGCAAATTACCCAACTTTCGTATTTATTCATGCACAAGTCCGCCCTCCAAACCCACTTAGGCCGAAAGAATAGAGAAATAATTTTGAAAATAGAATAAATATGAGAGTTGTGTTATCGTGCAAAAAATAATAAAAACCTCGACACGTGTTTCACCCCCAACCAGGGGCATCATCAGGAGATGTCGATGGCTCGGCGCACGGCGACCGAATGAGCCACAACTCGTCAGGTGTGTAAGTGTGGGGATTGTGAGGGTGTTTATATTGGCCAAACCGGCCGTAGCTTTGCGACGCGGTATAAAGAACATATATCAGCTTTTAGAAACAATCGGCCAGAACGGTCTCATTTCGCAAAACATTTGTTGGATTCCGGTCACTCCCTACCTAATCCTCACACTTATGACGTTCTGCACACCTGCAACAAAGGACTGAGGCTTTCGGTTTTGGAACAATTAGAAATCTACAAACATAGACGCTTGAACCCTAATATTTTAAATGATCAACTTAATTTCGCCTCTTCCCCTTTGCTGCGGGTAGGTATACGTCATTCAAACAACGGTGGTGGGTAGACATAAAATAATTTGGTATTATGGTTGTGGGTAGAAATAAAAAACCTAGGATATAAATAGGTGCGGTTTACGAGTTGTGGCTCATTCGGTCGCCGTGCGCCGAGCCATCGACATCTCCTGATGATGCCCCTGGTTGGGGGCGAAACACGTGTCGAGGTTTTTATTATTTTTTGCACGATAACACAACTCTCATATTTATTCTATTTTCAAAATTATTTCTCTATTCTTTCGGCCTAAGTGGGTTTGGAGGGCGGACTTGTGCATGAATAAATACGAGAGTTGGGTAATTTGCATGTGGCGGAATATTGCAAAGTAGTTAGATTTATTTAATTTTATTAAATATATTACACAATAATTTAAATACGTACCTACATACCCATTTTTGTCTGTAAAATTATATAAAATGATGAATAAGCTTAGTTGACTTGACTCCTTCATTGCAAACGAAGTATAGGCAGCATTAGGGATTACATAGATCTTTTGAACCCAGTACTTTTTTTTTTTTTTTTTTTTTTAATTCCGCGGCCCAAGGCCGCGGCCGCTCTAACGTCCGTTGCCGGGCGTCCCTGGTTACTAGCAGAGGGTATGTCCAGTGGCGCCCGGCGGACTTTGACCACCCCTGTGGTCTCTGCGGGTGTTTGGTCGGGACGAGAATCCCGCGTCATTGGGGTCGGGTTTTATCCCGCGTCAGTGAGTGAATCTGGTTGCGTGCTATGGGGCAAGAGGCCCCGCAGCACGCAACCCTTCTAGCCTGCTTCTGTAAGGACGGTGGGTGGCGATCCCGCCGTCCTCAGGCCCCGATCATGGAGGACGATAGTCTTGGGCGTAGTCGCGTAGTCTGGGGCGGCCTGGCCGCCGACTACGGAACTCGGCGGGGAGGGTACGCTCCCTCTCCCTCCCGGCCGCCTCCTTCGCGAGCATGACTTGCTCGCAGAAGGACACGGCCGCGTTCCACCTACTCCCGCTGGATACCATGGCTTGAAGCATGGTCCCCAGCGAGAGGGTATCCACGCCCAGACCCACTACGAGGTCCCGGCGCTGACTCGCCCACGCTGAGCACTCCACCAACGTGTGGAGTGCGGTGTCGTCGTCGGAAACCTCGCAGTGTTGACACCGGGGTGTGACCTCACGATGCATGCGAAACAGATAGCTACCGAAGCATCCATGCCCGGCAACCACCTGCGTCGCACGGTACGTGAGGTCACCATGCTGCCTCTGCAGCCAATCATCCATGATCGGTCTCACCGCCGCGATGAAGATGGCACCCCCCTTGGGTTGCTCAAGTCGCACCCTCCATGACTCCATGAGATCCTGGCGGAGTTGGGACCGCTGGTCCTCGATTTCTCGAGACGCAGGCCTGTGGTCCCGCTCCAGCGCCTCCTTGCGCCATTGGAACAATGACGCAAGGGCTCTCGCTTCCAGGTCCCATGGAGGGGTCCCGGCTAGGAGACATGCAGCCTCTCCGGAGATCGTGCGGTACCCCCGTACGGTTCTGACGGCCAAGGTTCTAAGTGGTCTGTTTAACAGAGTCACGTTCCCCTTGACCGCCAACCTATCCGCCCATACGGGAGCCCCGTATAGGGCCATACTCCGCACGATCCCCAGGTACAGTCTCCTGCAGGAGGCGTTGGGTCCCTTTAGGTTGGGCATCAGTCGCGAAAGCGCGACCGATGCCTGCGTCACCTTGGGGACCAAACTTCGGAAATGTGGTCCGAAGTTCCATCGGCTATCAAGTACGATCCCTAGGTACTTCATCGAGGGCTTGATGCCGATGCTAACGCCTCCCACATTTATGCTGGAACCTTCGGGTGGACCGTTCCGAGGTCTGTGAAAACACAGAACCTCGGACTTGTGCAAGGCCACCTCCAGTCCCAGCTGCCGTATCCGACCCACGACTCGAGCAACACCCGTCGTGACCTTGAGTGCTGCCTCCTGGTACGTTGCACCCCGCGCCGTGACGAGGGTATCGTCGGCGTAGCACGTTACGCCGACACCCCTAGGCAACGCACCCCGCAGCACCCAGTCGTAGCCGATGTTCCACAGAAGCGGCCCCAGGACCGACCCCTGCGGAACACCGCACGACACATCTCGCCGAGCTGGCCCGAGCCAGCTGGGGAAAGCTATGGCCCTCTCCGAGAGATAGGCCCCGACAATACGACGGAGGTAGAGAGGCGTTTCGTGATACACGAGCGCCTCCCTAACGCAGCTCCATGGCAAGGTGTTGAACGCGTTGGCGATGTCAAGAGACACCGCCACCACCACCTTGCCCTGCGAGACTGCTTCCTCCGTCAGGCTCTTCACGCGCATGATCGCGCTCACGGTGGAGCGTCCCCGACGGAAACCGAACTGGTTATCCGCCAGGTCTGGCCCCACACTCGTGAGATGCTCGACGAGGCGTTCCGCGATAATTCGCTCAAAGAGCTTACACACCTCGTCGAGCAACACGATCGGCCGGTATCCGGACGGTGAGTCCACCGGCCGCCCCGCCTTACGGATCAGGACCAGTTTCCCCGTCCTCCACACCTTGGGAAACTGGCCCCTTTCGAGGCATGCGCTAAAGAGCCCCATCAGTCGAGGCCCGAGTTCTTCGAGGGCCAGGACCCATGCACGGCCAGGAATGCCGTCGGGTCCGGGGGCAGTGATTTTCCGGCGTTTAAGCCGGAGTACTGCCGCACCTAGCTCCCCCACCCTGACTTCGGGTACGTCGTCCTCGCTGGTGCTATCCGCGTCGGGCAGAGACGGAGCCATGCGCGGAGGGACGTGCTCCTCCGCGCTCGTCGGAAACAGGGAGCCCATGACCCGCTCCAGCTGCTGCGGCTGGAGACTCTGGGTCAGTGGGGGCGCCCTAGGTCGGAGTTTCTCCCTGACCTGTAGGTACGGGCGCCCCCATGGGTTCTGCTGCAGGGTCTCCAGGAGCTCCTCGCGGGCCGCCGTCTTGGCCCGCTTTATCGTCTCCTGGAGATTACCTTTAGCCTCCCTGTATGCCTGAAAAAGCTCCGCCTCTCGGGCTGCCGCGTCGTCTGGGCGGCGACGCCTCCGGCGAAACCTGGTGTACCGGCGGCGGGCGGAGATGCATGCTGCGCGCAGCTCTGCAATCTCCGGCGACCACCAGTACACCTGCTTCCTGGCCGGTCTGGGTGTAACCCTAGGCATCGCCGCATCACAGATTTGCGACATGGCTCTCCTGAACCACTCCGCCTCGGCATCCACATCGGCAGGCCGGTCCGGCGCTGGAATCCAGGCCTGCACGATGGATGCCTCCAGGAGAGCCTCCCGATCCAGATGGTGAAGTGCCCAACGCGGATCCGGGGGATTTGCCACCGGCTGTGGGAGGTCAGGTGGGGGGACGACATCGAACCGGATGTACCGATGATCCGAGTGCGTCTCCTCACCCTCCTCCACGCGCCAGCCTGTAATACGGGCGGCGAGGTCAGGGGATGCGAACGTTACGTCCACGATCGATTCCCCCCCCCGCCGCCAAAAGGTGGCGACATTCCCCCGGTTGAGGACCTCCAGACCACGTGTTCTGGTCCAGTCCTCAAGAAGCCTCCCCCTGTCCCTGGTTTCCCGGGAGCCCCACGCCTCACTCCAGGCGTTGAAGTCTCCCAGGAGCAGGACAGGGCGAGGACGGCACGCAGCGAAGACGACGTCGAGCTCAGTGAGCCGTAGCTCAAACTGAGACTCGTCAATGTTCGGCGAGATGTAGGTGGCCACGACTGCCAACCCATCATAGTCCGCCGCAACACACCCGCGGCCCCTTGCAATGATCGCAAGGCGCGAGTTGTCTGCGGCGGACCCCCCAAAGATACAACAGGCCGAGCCGTCCTCGTCCACCGGGCTTCCCGGGTGGACGTAGTACGGCTCGGCGACCACGGCTAAGTTTATGGACCACTGCCGGATGCTCTGGTACAGAAGATCCTGAGCAGCACGGCAGTGGTTCAAATTCACTTGCAGGATACGGATACGGGCGTCAGACATTAATTGACGTCCATAACCGCATCCCGCCGCGAAACAACTGGCCGCGCAAGGGCGGCACCCCCACCGCTCTCAGCGGACGGACGAGGTTTTGGCCTCGAGGCGGCGCAGGTTGTGCTGCCGACCCGGTGATCCGCGGTCTTGCCCTCCGCCTCGCATCTAAAGCAGCGAGGCGGGGCGTCACAGGCACTTGCCTTGTGACCGGGCCGGCTGCAGCGGAAGCACCGATCGCCCACGGTGACTTCCGCTGTACACTGCACTCCTAAGTGCCCCACCACCATGCACCGGAAACATCTGGTTTCCCGGGCACGAAGGAGGTGCACCTGCGCCTTTAGGAAGCCCCCTACGAGGAGGCTTCGTCCGTCCGCCACTTTCAGTGCCGCCGCGACGGGGCACTGGACGACTGTCATCCCGTGACCAGTGGAGCCGAAGGAGATATCTCCAGCCTTCACCTGGTCACGGGGGCAGCCGCCCGCCTCCACGACGGCGGAGACAACTTCCTCCGTCGTGGCCGCGTCATCCAGACCCGTGATGCGCAATGCGGCGCATTTGGTGGGCCTGGTGACGCGGACGGCTTCTTGGTCCAGCGCGTCCCTAAGCTGAGCCGCTAGGGCGTCAGCTTTAGGGCCGCTGGAGGCGCCGGAGACCTCGAGGAGGCGAGCCCCGGTGCGTGTCTTCTTGCACCGGAGCCCCCCCTGTATATCGAGGGCCGAAAGGTTGACTGAGGACTTCACAGTCCTCAGTACGTCGGCGTACCCCACCCCCTTCTCCACACCTACCGTCGTCACCGTCAGGACGACGGCGGTGGAGCGAGGAGGGCGGGGCCTCTTCGGCGCCTTCGCCGCGGCGGCTTTGGCCGCTTTCTTTGCGGCCTTCGTCTTCCTCTTCTTGGCTCCCACTACTTCCCATCCCTCCCGTCTGGAGGGGTGTAAGGAAGCAGCGGGAGCGACGATAGAGGAAGAGGAGGCGGCAGGGGTGCCACTCTTCTTGCCGCGCCCCTTGGCCTTCCGCGCCTGGGCCGCGGTCTCGGCCGGTATCCGGCTCACCGAAGCGGACGGGGGCGGAGCGGGGCGGCGGACAGCGGGTGTGCCGCTTGGACCCGGAGCGGGAGCACCGCCGACAGCCGCCGCGTATGAAAACGCGGGACGCGCTAGCGGAGGGCGGTACGCCCGGTCCTCCAGGACCGCGAGGCGCCTCTCGATCGCCGCCAGGACCTGCACCGTAGTCGGTACAGGCTTCGGCGGCGAGCCGGGCGCCATGGTGGGCGCGGTCCTAGGCGCCGTCTTCGGCGCTGGTCCAGCCGTCAGAGGAGGAGGCGGCATGGGACCTGGAGTCTTGACCGCTTTGGTTAGCTCAGCGACCTCCCGACGGAGATCTTCCATCTCCTTTCGGGAGGCAGTGAGCTCCACCTCCAGGCTCGCAACCTGCTTGCGGAGCTTCGCCTCCTCCTCTGTGACGCTCCGCTCGAGGAGCTTGTCGAGGGAGGATTGGGCTTCATCCACCAGTGAAGCCACAATCTTCTTCCTCCCCGACATGTTTTTACTCCCCCGCATGGCCGCGTTCATGCGGGAGAAAATACTCATTATCTCCCGCGCGGGCGGCACACCGATATCCCTGCGACTGCGCAGGGACGGCACAGATGACGGGGGTGGTGTTGGCGGGCGCTTTCTGTAGGCGTCGAGACGCGTGCGCACCGTCTTCACCGGCACCTCCTCCTCCGAATCGCTGGAGAGGAGGGACCCCCACCCAGAGCAACTAGTGCTCCGGTCGCGCGGCAGCCCCCCCTTCTCGAGGGTCCTCTTCTGCGAAGAAGAAGGGCCCTTACCCCTCACACTACTGGGAGCTGACCCATCGTCAGTCCCAGCAGCAACATTTCCTTGGGGCGTCGACGTCGCGCTGCAACTAGGCGGCGCGACGCGAGCCCCCAAATCTAAAGGCATCGAAGTCCGTTGTTCGCGCAATATGTCGTCGGCTGAGACTGCCCGGGGAAGGGCAGTGTCAGGACCGGGGGTCTCTTCAGGCTTCATAGTAAGCACAATTCCTTCTGTGTTGGCCACTCAAGTTTTGATTTCGACGTTCGGTCACCCAACTTGCCACTGCGTTACCGTGGTCAAGTTGGGGTCCAGGGCGGACGGCGAGGACGTAGTCTAATCTCTTGGGGCCCCGCCCCTGAACCCAGTACTCGGATAAATGTTATTTCATTCGATTTCATTTGCAGGGTGCAACATCTCCGGGGCCCAAATTAAGCTTAAAACACACTAGCCCTTCACATACAAATTGTATAGGCTAGATCCTGTTTAGACGTCATAATGCGTGGTGTACGTCGCATGTGAAGGATGAGTTTGCCCGTCCCTTCATCCTACACACGGAGAACCGCTGGAACTATAATGGCTGACGTAATGTCAGCATGAACAACCGCCTCTGTCTACCCCTACGGGGATAAATACTTTATTATGTGTGTAAGTGTATGTGATTCTACGCAGAGAGTGTGATTCGTTTGAATAGTGTAAAACAAAGTCACCCGTTCCGTATGTATGTTTATATCTTTAATACAACGCAACGGATTTTGAAGCGGTTTTCACTAATGGATAGAGTGGTTCTCGAGGAAGGTTTTTGTATATATAATTTCAACAAACCGGCGAATCCGTGGGCGTCCGCTAGTCAAATATAGTTCAAATTTAATTATACATATTAATTTTTTTGAACACACTGTTTGTGCTTCAGTTAGTTTTAAAAACATTGAAAGTCAATTTTGTGATTGCTACAAATAAAGTCAATTGGTGAGTGGCTAAATTTATTTCTGGAAGCTTTCACCAAAAAATGTGAACGTTCACGAAAGAAAAAGGTTGAATTGAAATTAAGTTAATAGTCAGCAGCACCAAGGAGAACCAAAACCACAGCACTATGAGTACAGGCTATAAAACTAGCGAATATCGTAGCATCTATGTAGCATTGAGTGGTATAGAATATTCTAACAGAAAGTAAAAGTATGAACTATAAAACTTATGTTATGTTATGGCCGAACGTCCATATACCAATGAAAATATCTCTTTTGCTTACTATTTTCTATTGCTCAAAACTTTTAAAGTAAAAAATTAGTCTTCTTGCTCAAGACTGATTTTAATCGTTAAGCCGCTCGCGGCTCCAAGTTGTAGCTTGCTCAATATGTCTTTGACACAATGTTCACATCTATATTTGGAATTAAAGCTAGGCTTGGACGCAAACTTGAATCCAATGTGGAGCCGCGGAATCTCATTGACTAAGATTCAGTTTACCTCCCGAAATAAGGTCATTAATCATTAGACAATTTTTTATCCGATCTCAACGAAACTTGACACAGGTATTCCTTAAATATCAAAACTTGAAAGGCAAAATTGACCAAGCGACATTTTGGGCGATATTGAGTTATATATATCACTGAAATCAGAAAAAATTCTGCGTCGATTGATCCTACTCTCGTACCGCTAAGATGGCTTTTATTGTCGCTTGGTAATTTAAAAAAAGTCACATTTTCACTGATTTCGGCGACTAAGCGACAAAAAATTTACCAATTTATGAATAACTTTCACTTGGTATGGTATTCGAATTTAACTTCTTACACTTAGTAATTTCTACTTTGACTGCAATTAACGTAACATTTAGTAATTTTTACCTTCTACTGTCTCCGGTATGACTATTGCTTAAAAAATTTTACTTGGTTAAATTGTTTTTTTATTCACCATTAAAGCCTTTTTACCTTACCGTAATTATGTACTTATTTTCATTTAGTATTTTTTTCCTAAGCGCAACGCACTAAAAAACCTTATATAGTAGTATTTGTCCTGCCTAAAATGAATATAATTTTGTCGTTTGGTACTATTTTACCTGCCGATTTTTTAATACTTTTGTCATTTGGTTAACTATTTCTGATATGAAATTTGTATAAAAACGTGTTTATTCCTGTTGCATTTATCTTATATTGTCGCTTATATACGCGTTGTAACAAGTGTTTTTATGGCTGTTGGTCAATAAAATGTCGATTAGTGTTCATCAAACTGTCGCATGGTGACTCGTGTGCTCTCGCGTACTGCACATAGTAGGCACTACTTCATCGCGTAGTGACTTATAGCTTGAGATAAGTAATCAAGGGTGCAAAGGGGCCCTTCTTACATCTATCGGGCCCCAGCGACCTCACCTGCTAGTGGCGTACCTGCTGATTAACGGACGAGGTGCGTAGATTACGGTACCCATGTGGTGGCTTCGGCCCCTACGTTGATACCAGGTGGTACAACAGTGTTGGTCCAGGGTGGTTGCGTTAGGGGTCCAGCAGCTGCACTGCCGGGCCCGAGGCGATGTATGGTGTGGTAGGCATGGGTCCAGTGGGGGCGAAACGGAGTCTAGTGTGGGTGGTGTGGGTCGATTCGCCGGCCAGAGAGACTCTTAGCAACGGCGTTGCCGCGACCACCCGCAACATAGTCATGGGGCCCCCCTGGGACCACCCACCCCAGGAGGCTGCCCCACATGTTGCTGATAATCCTGATGTGAGATCGCCGCTCCAGGTGGTAACCGGTGTGGGGTAGCGGCGGCCTTGCATCAAGGGGTTTGGGAGCACTTTCGTTCGGCGGGTCGGCTCCGACCTAACCACACGGTTCTAGACGAAGCTAGCCTCTTCACTTTGTCACTTACTACCGAACCAAATATCGTCCTATCTTCACGCTTCTCCATATCTCACCATGACAGTGCAACAAATTAATAGATGGTACACAGCGGCCCCTAGAAACCCCACAAAGTTGACTTAGTTTGAGGTGGAGTTAGGGAATATCCGCGGACTTCATGTGAACCTTGATATCGTCCACCATCACCTAGAGACGGCACGGCCTTCTGTTATGTTCCTAACGGAGACACAGATACGCCGCCCTGACGACACGTTATACCTCTGTTACCCGGGTTTTGTTATTGAGGAACAATTTCGCGACAAAGCCGGAGTGTGCGTGTTCGTTAGTGCGGACGTTTGCTGCCACCAGTTGCGCTGTCTAGAGAACCCCTCCTAGACTGTCCTTTGGCTGCACGTGGATGATAGTTCTATGAGCCAAATCTCCGTGTGCATCTACCGCTCCCAAACAGGGGACACTGGGACAACAAGGCTTTTCGAATACCGACCAAATGACTCAACGACTATGGCACTACTCGTTGGCACACTGGGACGGTCTCCGTGATTACTTTGCGTCCGTCCCGTGGAGCCAGCGCTGCTTTGTAGGGAAGGCGCCTTCGGATAGCGCTGCTGCCGTTTCTGGCGAGATCAGACTAGGGATAGAATATTATAACCCTTTCACTGATGTCGCCAGCATCCGCAAAGCTCGCGCCTGGTTCGAGCGGGCGTGAATGTGGCGAGGCTGTCCAGAAAAAACTGTGGGCATATCGCGCCAGGGTCAGGGCTCGGGCGGCACGTGACCTGAACGTGGACCGCCTCTAAACAGCTTACAATAGGGCCACTAGGTTCAGCAAGAGGGCCTTCAAGAGAACGGATTCCCAACGCGTCGCGAGGCTTGGTCAGGAGCTCACATCCCATCCCACGGGCAGCCGTGGATACTGCTAACTTGCAAAAGCCATCTAGATCGCCAGTCCAATTTGTCCAGGTCGTAGTCTAATTTTTGCCTACCCTCGCTGCCACCACTGTGTCATCCTGGTGGATCACTGGCTCACAAAGCCCAAGAGAAGGCGGACATGCTCGCAGACCTCTTTGCGGCTAATTCCCGGGTCGATGACCGTGGCCTGCAGGCCCCCGCCATCGCCAACTGTGGCCACACTATGCCTGATATTGCTATCAGACAATGTGAGTTCCGGGCAGTGCTACAGTCACTCGACACGCGGAAAGCCAGTGGCCCTTTTTTTTTGAATTCCCAAGGCCCAAGGCCGCGGGCGCTCCAACGTCCGTTGCCGGGCATCTCTGGTCACAAGCAGGTATTTCCAGTGGCGCCCGGCGGACTTTGACCACCTCTGTGGTCTCTGCGGGGGTTTGGTCAATCCCGCGTCGTTGGGGTAGAGTTTTATCCCGCGTCAGTGAGTGAATCTGGTTGCGTGCTATGGGGCAAAGGCTCCGCAGCACGCAACCCTTCTAGCCTGCTTCTGTAAGGACGGCGGGTGGCGATCCCACCGTCTTCAGACCCCGATCATGGAGGTCGATGGTCTTGAGCGTAGATGAGTCTGCGGCGCCCTCGCCGCTGACTACCGAACGCGGTGGGGAGGGGTACGCTCCCTCTCAGCCGCCTCTTTCGCGAGCATGACTTGCTCGCAGAAGGACACGGCTGCGTTCCACCTACTCGCGCTGGAGATCATGGCTTGGAGCATGGTTTCCAGCGAGAGGATATCCACGCCCAGACCCACTACTAGGCCCCGGCGCTGACTCGCCCACGCTAAGCACTCCACCAACGTGTGGAGTGCGTTGTTGTGTTGTGACGGTAGTTCCCCACTTTGGTTGCTCAAGTCGCAACCTCCAAGTCTCCATGAGATCCTGGCGGAGTTGGGACCGCTGTTCCTCGATTTCACGTCCGTCTCCAGCGCCTCCTTGTGCCATTGAAACAATGACGCAAGGGCTTTCGCTTCCAGGTCCCATGGAGGGGTCCCGGCTAGGAGACATGCAGCCTCTCCGAAGATCGTGCGGTACCCGTATGGTTTTGACGGCCAAGGTTCGCAGTGGTTTGTTTAACAGAGTCGCGTTCACCGTGACCGCCAATCTATACGGGAGCACCGTATAAGGCCATACTCCGCACGATCCCTAGGTACCACACGATCCCTAGGTAAGCCAGTGGCCCTGACGGCATTCCGGCGGTGGTGCTACGAAAATGTGCAGCTGAGTTGTCTCCAGTATTAACGCGTCTGTACCGCCTGTCATACTCTACAGGGCTCGTGCCGGAGGTCTGGAAAGAGGCAACCGTACAACCGATCCCCAAGAAAGGGGATCGATCCGGTCCAGGGAATTTTCGACCCAACAAAATCAAAGATCAGTCTTTGATTTTGTGTACTGAAACCTAAATTCATTGTTACTTGGTCAAAAAAATCCTAAACTAACTGTATTTAATTTGTAATATAACTAAAATTGCCTGGCAGAAAAGTGTTTCTGTTTTCTATTTAAATAATGTTACCTAAATGACAAACGTGCATTACTTCTGTTTGCGTCATTTTACTTTAAACTCAATCATAAAGTTATGGGATTTAGCTAACATTACTTGTTTGATTACGAAATTTCGTTGTCGGTAAGTAACTTTTACCCGTTAGTGATTTTGATAAAATTATTACTAACCGACACTATTTCTTTAACTATTGAAAAAAAAAACATTTTCTTTAAATGCCAGTTCATGAAGCCTTTAAAGTACATTTAAAATTCGTTGGAATAATGTCGTTGTGATTTATAGGCGATTTTTAACGTTTTTTTTTTCATAAAAAAAAAACTTTAAACTGCTCTGGTGTAAAGTTGCCAATATGTCGCTTGGTAAATTTTGCCTTTCAAGCGTCGATATTATTTTTATTTGATTGGGGAGATAAAGCCCAAATAATGTTTTAATGTTCGCGAGGTCTAATGTTTCCCCGTATGCTAGACCAAAGCAAAATTCTACAGGTAACTTGTATTAAGTTTCTATATTATATAGAGGACGAGTATCACCCGTTTTCTTCGTGGCGAATACTAAGCGGCTCTGGTGGCCTACCACCATGTCATAGAGCAGTATTATTTCAATGTTATTTTGACTTTTTGTTCTATGACGTCCATACAAAAAGTCAAAGTAACGCTATAATAATACTGCTTAAAGACGTTGTGGTAGGCCCCTGATATAGGTTGCCCAATATATTATGTTTACGTTCCACTAGGTGCACCACATTACATTAAAACACGTCAAAAACAAGATCTCAGAACAATAACTACAAACAATAATTAGTTCCATTTTTTGCCACGCTACATGCGCACATCTTAAACTGTTCCCAGTTTGCTGTAATTGTAGTGACGTTACGTTATCCTCGATTGTTTGACTGTTCTGACGTGCAGAGTGGTTCAGACCGGTTATCAGCGCTCTATAAATACGTAGTATAAAGATAGTTGCCCTGAGGGTACTTGTATCGAAAATAATATTAACCTCCCACATACAGGTTATCTGATTCACATAACTGTCAAGTATCAAGTATCGCAAGTCTAAAATGTAAATACATTTTACCAACAATAAATCCTAGCAACGCAATTGTTTTTTACAATTTCCCAGTTGAGCTGGCGTGTCGTTCGCCTATTTCATGGCTCATAACAAAGAATTAAATGTAGCGTCAGTCGGATCCGGGATCGCTGAGTTAGAGCTCCGACCGCGGCCGGAAACAGGTGCTACCACCCCACCGGTTTTGCAACTCACTAATTTTATATAACCGTAGGTACGTACTTACAAATGGAGACATGTAGGTATATCGTTCAGAATATATTATTAAAAAATAATAAAAATAGCATTACTTTAGAAGAATATTTTGAGATTTTAAATTACGGTCTGTAAAAAAGGTTTCTTGCCATTACATAAGTAAGGTTTGCCTACTATTTAGGTAATTAAAGGGCACACGACAGGCACTTATATCACCAGAAGTAGGTAGTATCCACGTGCAACGAGGAAAAAGGAAGGAAATACATCTAAAGCTCCAACACACTGTGCGAAAAACGGGATAAGCTTTTTGAAGTCGGTCTCAAGTGAAAGTGTGATAATTACCCCCTCGACCCAGCTTATTGCTGCGAGAAACATTGGTGTATTACCCAGTATTACTGAACATAAGATAACTGAAGATAAGGTACAATCGGAGATATATATTTAGTACAAAAAATACCTACATCAAAGGCAAATGTTGTTATTTCATGTAAATTTTATCGATTTTAGGGTATATTAATATTCATAGAAAAAAAAAAATATTTAAAAATTCAATCGTATTTCAGAAACGATTTATACAAAACACAAGAGCCCACGGGCCACAGACCACAAATCATACGAGATTGCTGCGTCTGACGTATCGTAGCTGTGACAGGTGATAATATACGAGGTTAACAAAGCACTTGGTTCAGTCGTATTATACATAGTAATACGACTGAACCAAGTAGGTACTATTCCCTATTCTGTGGTATTACTATTATATATAACTAGCGGACGCCCACGGCTTCGAGCGCTTGACAAATAATATACTAAAACCTACCTCAAGGATCATTCTATCCATTGGTGAAAGCCGCATCAAATCTGTTGCGTAGTTTTAAAAATCTAACCGAACAGACAGCGAACGCGACTTGCCTTCGGCTGGGTACACCTTGTGTATCCCCGCATCATTGCACCTGTGGAGTAACCGTCGATAATCTGGGACACCATGGCCTTTCTTGTAGCAGAAGCGCAGGTTGTATACCTCGGCACGCTATTCTAAACGACATAATTCGTAGGGCTTTTTCCACCGCAGGTCTTCCGGCCGTACCTGAACCAAATGCTTTAGCACGAAGCGATGGAAAGAGACCGGACGGTATGTCATTACTACCGTGGAAGATGTGAAGGCCTTTGGTGTGGGACGCTACATGCGTTGACACCTTAGCACCTTCACACCTTCCAAGCACATCCGGATGTGCCGGCGCTGCTGCTGCATCGGCTGAAGGCCTTAAACGGCGTAAATATGCTAACCTAGCAGGTGATTACATATTTGAGCCGTTTGGGGTTGAGACACTGGGGTCTGTAAATGTTTTTAGTCTATAATTATGTTTATTTTGTATATTGTAATTCTTATTGTAAATAATTGATTAATTGTTCTATATACATAGGTATATATTTTTTCACGCGACTTTGTTTTATAGTATGTTTGTAAAATTCAAACTTCAAATAAAGTGTCGAGTGACTATTATCATATTCACAACGCAATGAAGACTGGTCACGTTTCAGAAATAGCTTCAGGGGATGAGATTGCTGGCTGCAGTTATTGGGTTGACGCTAGATTTAATTCAGTGAATTTGAGTATTTCAAATCATACAAATTTATCATTAGGTCGTATACTTTTAAAAACTATACAGATTTAACTAGGTCATTTGCTTTGAGACTGGTTCAACCACTAAGAAGTTGGGTGCGGAGATTCTATTCCAAGCTAGTGCTGAGAACGTCCACACCGCAAACATTTGCAACGTTCAATTCGTGTGTATCTTTTTCGTAATCTATTCTCGTTACTTTGTGTGGGATTCTTTACAAAGTTCTCTTTTGCACTGACATTTTTTAAGCCTTGAGTAGGTACTTCATTCAATACAATTCATAGAGTAAGGGAAGTGTTAAACTTATATCATGTAATAAGTGTGACTCTGGGTACTTTCCCTGTCATACTGCTCATCACACGAGTATGGATCAAGTCTATAAGTATTATTTTATACATTGTTTACTATCACACATTTAATATTTTAAAATGATATATTTGACTGCTTCGGTGGCGTGGCCGGTAGTGCATCCGCTTTCGCCGGAGTCTCGGGTTCGATTCTCGGTCGGGACAAACTTTGTGTGAAGACAGATAAGTTTGTGTATAATATTATTATGTTTGTTTTAAAAAAAATATATAAAAGTATTTATATCAGTTTATCTAGTACTCATATCACAAGCTCTGCTTAGATTGAGACTAGATGGCGTTGTGAATAGTCCTAACATATTTATAACATATTTATTTATATGTTGAGCAGAAATTGGCACACATGAAACTATAACGGCAGTCGAAATATTTCTGAAATTTCACGTAAGTACTTTTGTTTGGTAATTACGTGAACGTAATTATTTGTTTATCAAGAGGACCCCAGATATTTAATTACACTATGCTAGCAGCCTAGCCTTAAAATTTTAACAATTTAATAAAGTCGTACGTACCTTTATTTAAAATACAAATTCTATAGCACTCATCATTCACTGAGCTTTTTCCCAACTCAGTTGGGGTCGGCTATCCAGTCTAACTGCGATACGGCAATATTTTCCGTGAAGCGACTGCCATCTGACCTCCACAACCCATGGGCGATATCGAAGTTCTGTAGTTAGACCGGTTGGATTTTTGATTAAGGGCTCCAACCACCCCTAACGACAAATTCTATAGCACTAATGTCACGAATTAAGAACATTGTTCCACGTACGTTAAATGCGAACACGTATTACACTGGCGTGATATTGATTTTTTATTCGTTCGAAGCTGTGGATAATGGACGCTTTTATGCAAATGCAGCATCCGCACTGCATCATACTCGTACAACTATTAGTGAGGTGAGAAAGAAAAACAAACAGGGTGAAACTTTTTATCCTTTGTATTTTTTTAACTAGAAACTGATATTTGAACGAGCGAAATACTTGTATTATAAATGAAGTAAAACAATAGGAATGTGAAGGTACTGTTTTGATTCACTGTATTGTTTTATTTCTTGGCTGAGTAAGCGAAGCGAGCCTTATTGTTTCAGGACAGACCAAAGTTATTCTTTAAACGATATGTTTGTGTTCGGGCCAAAAAATGCTTTTTTTTTTTATTAGGTACCTAGTTGTAAAATCAAAAGGATTGAAAGGACCTGTGCGTACATTTTAGGTTCAAACATTTGCAATGCTCTCTTTCATCAGTTCTAATTTTACACATGAGTCTTGAAATTATGATTCACAAACTACTTGGCAAAAACTTATAATCTCGTATTTAATTTTATTTATTTCATGTAGAGGTATACCTATGTGTACCTACCTAATTACAATAATAGTTATAGATTGCATCGTATACAACGAACTTTGGTCTTCAAATGCTAGTAGGTAGGTATTAAATAAATAATAATTATGGTAGGATAATCACATTGGAAAAGAACACAAATTAAGCCACCAGACCCGAATAATTAAATTAGTCTCAATGTAAGTAGTACCATCTCATTGGTAGAGCTATAACCACGGCAGTTTGGACTCAATGTTTATGTAATTTTGTTAAATTAAGAAATGAAGTAAGTGTCTTTATCTATTCTTCATTTTTTAATTTACAGTTTACTAGCAGACGCCCGCGGCTTTGCCCTCGTGAAACCGTTTTATGGTTCCCATTACCTACGGTAACACATTCCCGGGATAAAACAACAAACAAAATCGCATCAAAATCCGTTGCGTAGTTTTAAAGATAGGTAAGCATAGGCATAATATTCGTTCAAATAAAAAAATACACAGCATTTGGACCAGCAATAGGTAAATAAGACGGCGAAACAGATCAACTGCCAAACCCAGACTTGAGCAACGCGGATATTACCGAGAGACATTTAATTTTCTACGTGAAAGGATAAGGCAAGTAGAATTTCCTGCAGCATCCTAGGCGGTAACTCCAAACGGTGTTATACGACCTCGTACCTCCCCTCAAATACGAAGCTACACGGAAAGCATGACGACGCATTTGTTGTACCCCGATTCTCACCAATTCAATTTAGATGGTTTCTGCCATAGAATATCTACAAAAGTGGATAGTATCGGCTCAACAATATTGAAATATATTTATATTTAGTATTTAGTCATGGGTTTTAATTTTTTCTTGTTAATGGAATAAATAAATATATGTTAAGGCATATATATATATATATATGAGACTAGATCTGGTTAAACTAAATACCCGCGCGTGTATTTATTTATTTCGGTACCTATCTACTCGTTAACATCGTTCCGATTTAGTCCCATCCTGTATGTGTGCTTATTAAGGTAGGTAGGTACTACTTATAATTTCAGATCCTCTAAAAACATATTGCTACAAGCACAGATATAAGAATACTGGTTTCTGAATTGAGAATATCAAGTTGAGCATCCACTGAGTACGCCAAATGTCAAAATTTAGGAACAAATTTTGACATTTGGCGTACTCAGTGGATGCTCAACTTGAAATTCTCAATTCAAAAACCGGCCGTATACCTACTAGCTACATACGACAATTTACAGACACAGTATCTATACTTATTATAATTATAGTTGCTCATAACCGCCCTCTGAATCTATATTATGAGCTAGTATGAAATTTCTTTAACTTTTTTTTTGAGTGTTTCCTGTTTCATACCAGTAAAGTTCGGACCAATGGTATGAATCGCGGTGGACGATTTTTTAAGTCTTTGCAGTCTTTTTTTGGACTTCCGCATTCGAACCACTAGTATGAATGCGGAAGTACTGCTTTTGAGTTCCAGATTCGGACCAATTTTACTTTTTTATTATTTTTTATACTTTGGAAATACTGTCTTGAAGAAAAGGTTTGATGAAACTATGAGTTGTAAAAATCAAATATATAAGTCTAAGTTTCTCTTTTTAACGATTTTAATTATATTATAATGTATTAAAGTGCAAATATAGGTCAATATAAATATTTAAAATAAAATATCAATATTAAACCAACAAATTCACTTACAGCTAATAAAAAATCACAGAATAGTTGCATCTTAACTATTAATAAAATCAAAGACTAAGCATTAATAATACTCTTAAAAAATAACTAAATCATTTGTTTATCCCAGATCAGTCTTAGTCACTTAAATTAAATGTAAATTAAAAATAATGATCACAGATTAGGCTATTTGTTAACTGTGTATTTCGAATGGGGACAAATGCACCTTTAGTATTGCATAACATTTGTAAGAGCCTTTTTAGAGCACCTCCATAAATATCTCAGAACCGTCGATATTTTTACGTTTCCAAATATAATCGTATCCACCTTGACACAAGGTACGTCGACCTCTTTTAAGTATTTCAAATTCTGTGTAGTAGAAGTAGTAGACGGACCACGTAAAGTAGACGGTTCATCAGACATTTTAAAGGCAGAAATCCTTTTTTTTTTTTTAATCCGCGGTTCATCGCCGCGGCTGCACTTACGTCCATTGCCTTTGGTAGACACAGAGAATTCCCAGTGGCGCCCAGCGGAACTTGGCCACCTGTGGCCACTGCGTGGTGGTGGGGTGTTACCCCACGTCTTTGGGGTCGGGTTTTATCCCGCGTCGGTGAGAGAAGGCGTGCGTGGGGTGAAGCCCCACAGCCCGCTGCCCTTCTAGCCTGCTTCTGTAAGGACGGTGGGTTCCTATCCATCGTCCTCAGGTCCCGATCATGGAGGTCGATGGTCCTGGGCGTAGTCACAGTTCGGAACTCAGCGGGGAGGATACACTCCCTCACCCTACCGGCCGCCTCCTTCACGAGCATAACCTGCTCGCAGAACGAAACGGCCGCGTTCCACTGGCTCTAGCTAGAGACCATGGCTCGTAGCATGGTCTCCAGCGAGAGAGTATCTACGCCCGGGCCCACAACGAGGTCCCGGCGCTGACTTGCCCACGCTGAGCATTCCACCAACGTGTGGAATGCCGTGTCTTCGCCGGAAGCCTCGCAGTGTTGACACGCGGGTGTGACCTCACGATGCATACGAAACAGATACTCACCGAAGTGTCGCACGGTACGTGAGGCCACCGTGCTGCCTCTGCAGTCCTCCATGATCGGTCTCACCGCCGCGATGGTGGTGGTTCCCCACTTAGGTCGCTCAAGTCGCACCTTCCATGTCTCCATGACATCCTGGCGGAGTTGGGACCGCTGGGCCTTGATTTCTCGAGACGCAGGCCTGTGGTCCCGCTCCAGCGCCTCCTTGTGCCATTGAAACAATGACGCAAGGGCTCCCTTCCAGGTCCCATGGAGGGGTCGCGGCTAGGAGACATGCAGCCTCTAGTGAGATCGTGTGGCACCCTCTTATTGTCCTGACGGCCAAGGTCCTCAACGATCTGTGCAATATAGCAGCGTTGTTGGCCGTCAGTCTCGCCACCCATACGGGAGACCCGTATACGGCCATACTCTGCACGATCCCCAGGTACAGTCTCCTGCAGGAAGCGTTGGGTCCCTTTAAGTTGGGCATCAGTCGCGAAAGCACGGCTGCTGCCCCCGTCACTTTGGGGACCAAACTTCGGAAATGTGGTCCGAAGTTCCACCGGCCATCAAGTACGAGCCCCAGATACTTCATGGAGGGCTCGATGCCGATGCTAACGCTCCCTACATTTATGCTGGATCCTGGAGGTGGCCCGCGCCGAGGTCCGTGAAAACACAGAACCTTGGACTTATTCAGTCGCCACGTCCAGTCCCAGCCGCCGTATCCGACACACGACTTCAGCAACCCCAGTCGTGACCTTGAGTGTTGCCTCCTGGTGCGTTGCTCCCCGCGCCGTGACGAGGGTATCGTTGGCGTAACAAGTTACGCTGACGCCCTCAGGCAACGCACCACAAGGCAGAAATCCTGTAATACAATTTACTAAGTCTTAAATTTCATAATTATTAATCTACTCGTATTATTCTACTAATGTTATAAAGTTTAAAGTTTGTATGGATGGAAATTTGATGGATCCTTCTTACTCTTTCACGCGAAAATAACTGAAGGGATCTTAGTTAAATTCGAAAACAGTGTAGTTTAATATATTTGATGATTGAATTACATTGTTGTCGAATAACTAAGAGCCGTTCAGTTTCTTTTTCTATCGGACTTTGGTTATTTTATATGTATAATATGTACATATTTATATATATTATATTTATTTCAAATTTAATAAAACAAAAGTATGTAATGGTATGTAATCTTAAAGAAACTAATAAAAATTAAAATCAAAATAAAATATTAAAATCTACTTACCAAAAAAATACAATTCACGCGCACAACTCTCGTCTTGGAACTAAAATTAACTGCATAGAAACGACGAAGTCATTGTATCGTTTACCAATCACACTAGCAAGCACGTCAAAAAACAAGCTATTTGCCTATTGGCTTATTTTAAGAAACGCACCAGCGTTTACCTGAGCGTTTTGGATCGGTTTAAGGGTAACGTGGTTTAAATATTGATTAAAATACCTATACTTCATGTTATAGCGGAACTAAGTTTTAACTCCGGAGTTTTGTAGTTTTTATATAAATTAAACATAGACATTAGATGGCGTGGCTAACATATATATTTATTTATATCTTACTCAATATAATATAGTAACCAATCATAGGTATATACGCCCTACTTAGTGGCAGAATGGATGGAGTTGAGTTTATTACATTATTTATATAATTATGTATTAACTAATAAATAGTACCCACACAATTATTATTTTAATATTGCATCGAAGCAAAAAACATAGTTTGAATCCCCATAGCGATAGCGATAACATAGCACGGTGATCTACTATTAAGCTCTTGCTTACATCTAAGTTAATAAAAATGAATTGATGAAATAACACTTTCGTGTATGACTGTTCAGTAGTGGTAAAATAACACTGGTTCGAATCCGGAACCCAAAAACAGTAATTCCTCATTCATACCAGTGGTTCGAATGCGGAAGTCTAAAAAAAGACTGGGTCTTTCACCACATGGGGTGAAACACCCACTTCAAAAAACGTCCACCGCGATTCATACCAATGGTCCGAACTTTATTGGCATGAACCCGGAAACACTCTTTTGTTTAGCTTCAACGCTCAAACTAATTACTGTGCAAAAATATCTTATCGGATAAGAAATTATTGCGTCAAAAACTCATTACAAACAGTGAATAGATTCAAAACTCAATAGGTAGGTGAAATAGTTACCATGTTTAACTTTCGACTCGTTGGAGCTAAAAAAAGTTAAAAGCCATTTCACTGCAGTTTTTGCTAAAACGTTTGGTAATGCCATTTTGCCACTATCCGAGAGAGTGCTGTGAACTGAAATTATGAAAGTACTATCTTCAGTTATAAAGCGAACTTTTAATGTTGTTGGTCAACCTTAATTTCTTTGTTCCATGTGAGGGTGAAATTTTCACGTATTTGGTATGTTTTTAGTTCAAATTACCTTTGGAAAGCGAATATCATGTTGTATATTCCCACAAATATACCTACGTTATCGGCATACAAATATATTTACTCAAGCAATGTCGATTCAAACAAATCAGTAAAGCCTCCAGCACAGTTCAGTATCAGTGATACGGTTATTCTGTACCTGCCTACTGTCTTTAACAATCTATTGTAACCCATATTTGCAATGAATAAATATTTTTTCATAAATTTTCTAGGAACGCGTCCCCACAGTGTCAGTGTTCGATACGATTCAGTCGCTGTTTGCCCGTGGTCCACCTACATAGTTCACCTGGTTGTCATCACTGAAACTGACTCTGACATGTTCATAGAAAATTTATAAAAGAATATTTTCCACTGATACTGAACTGTGCCGGTACTGTGTCGGACGGATCTGAAGATTGACTGACATGTCTGAAACGACCTATAGACGGTGTTTAGGTGTGATTCGGTCATGTTAATATAACTACTGCTTAGTAGTAAGTTTATTTTGTAACAGCAAATACTCATAAGTAGGTATGAAGCAACACACTTTTCAATAAAAATATCAAAATAGCATTTTCACGAGCAAAAACAAAACTAAACAGCGAGCGGTGACATCGAAGATACATAGAATACAGAGTTTATCAAATGTTCAAGCTCATGTTTTAATAAGTTTTAGTGTAAACGAAATTCAGTGGAATATTCGTGAAGATGAAGGCACAGATTTGAATAGACTTACCCCTAATAAGTACTATTCCCTATTCTGTGCCCATAATAGGTATATACTCAATGTCTCTCAAAAAGTACGTTAATTCAAGCTCAAAAAGGTCAATAGCCACTCGAGTACGCCCTCGCGATGAGAGCTCAACCTTTCTCGTTTATCGATTAAATTTTGTACAAACTTTTTAAGGTTTGACTGAGGTAGATATGTACTACTGCTATCTATATGAAACAGTAGAAATCCTGTCGGTATATTTAAACAAAATTAACAAAATTATGTAACCCTAAACCATCTCAAAACTCATGATCGACTCTTCTCAGGACCAGAAGGCTGGTTACTTTTTAGCTCAAAGAATAAGCATTGCCATGCAACGTGGCAATACTGCCAGCCTTCTGGGAACATTGCCAGTCGGCGAGGAGGCGGAGGAGTTCTTTGACGCCTGTATACCGGGTGTAACATAAGGGTTATATCAACCCGAAGACAGCCCCATCATCTGGTCGACCAGAACCCGTTTCGATATGTGGCGACCGCCAAAGAAGAAAAAAAAAGTTCATCAAAAAAAACATTATTACCGAATAAAATACACACTTGTTTAAACAACACTAGCTAAAATCAGCTGATTCGGTCATCGACATCAAATAGGTAGTACAAATAATGCGCGCCTGTGAAACGATCATCAAATGATGCTGCACGATGCGCTTGGTCGCCCGGTCGATCGCCGTTTAAAGTTTCCTAGAATTTTATTTAAAATTATTTTGCAAGGTCACAGGTCAGTTCAGTTGCATTCAGTGCTTTGTGCAGTGAGGTAGGTAAATAGTTGTTTAGTGTGTTAATTTGTGAGTTGTGTCAAGTTACTACACCATCACTATCACAGTGATGGTGTAGTAATGGCTCTGAGTAACGAAGAGTATTACGAGATGATGCTTTGTATAGGAGCATCAGAAGGCAATTTGAGCGCTGCCCGGAATTTGTACCATGAGCGTTGATGCCTAAAAATACTGTGTACGCAGTCGAGTGCGAAACAGAGCAAGAAAGGAGATTACGGATAGAAGCCGCATTTAGCACTGTTACACAAGAAATGCTACGAGCTGTGCGGAGCAATATGCGCTAGCGAGTATCTTTGTGCATCGGGTGGGAAGGCGGCCATTTTGAACCTTTCCTGTAAACAGGTAAGATTTTTCTAAAATTGGGGTGAATAAAACAGAGATTTTACTATCACTTTCACGTGGTGCACCTGTCGAACCACGGACGAGGATCTGGGGAAACATAACTATGTGTTGGTCAAAATTTTATTTACATAAACAAAAATAATAATTTAAGGACGCCGACAACGCCGCGACGCCCACGCCACCGCCAAGGGCATTGTACATACGTACCACGCGTTCATTGTCTAGTAGTAGCTACGTCAAGCCGTTGGGGCAAGTTTGTTTTGATTTGAAATATCTTTTTAAATTTTTTGATGAACTTTTTTTTTCTTCTTTGGCGGTCGCCACATATCGAAACGGGTTCTGGTCGACCAGCTGATGGGGCTGTCTTCGGATTGATATAACCCTTACGTAACATCCTGTATAGTGTAAATTTTAATGTGTATAGTATAGTTTTTAGAAAGTGTAAATAGTCTTTTCATCTACTATTATGTATATTGTAATTGATAAATAAATTTACTGTAACCCTAATAATTATTTAAATAATCAGTGCGGAAGACGTCGGTATAATGGCAGAATTAAATAACTCCGATTTTGGCCAAATTGACCTTTCACCATTTTCGAAAACCCTAAAATGTGCCGCATCTTTTGGTCTAACAAACATTCCTATATCTCAATCCAATCCAAAAATAAATCCATTTTCGTGTTTCAATTGAAGAAATAGATATGTTTAATTGAACACTAAATATAATTAGAAAAAATGACTAACTCTATAAATAAATGAACAACTGTGACTTCTGATCACTTGAGTATGAAATGAATTAGCTAAATTGAGTTGTTTAGTTCTTCCACGAACGAAAATATTCTAATGAAAGCAGGCATGTTGAAGGAAAACTAAACAATTTGAGTTATTTAATTCAGGTAGTTATGAGCATTCTTTCGTTTTTAAATAATTATTTTTATGTATTTCTCCTTCGAGAAAATATACATTTATAAGAGATTCTAATCAAAAAAATGTCAATAGGTGAAATTATTGAATATTTCTATTTATAGTATTCGCACGTAAGCAAAGTTATCGTACAACTCAGCTGTTGTACAAATTGGCGCGAAATAATGTAAACATCAATGAGAGCTATCGGTAAGGTGGAGTGTGGGGTCCGGCCGTCCGGGAGAGGGTGAACGCGTGCCGACATGATTGAGCACATTTTAGTGCATCCATTAGATAATGTGAAGGAAGTCAACTATTTTATCATGGATTCAAGGGGTAGATTTTTGGTGAAAATGTGTCAGCAAGAAGGTGATTTGTCTGAGGTAGGTAATGTACAATGTTTTTATAATTATTTTAGTACTTACATGTATTGTCCTTTGAATAATATTACTTGATTATTATTTGTCTGAGGTAGGTAATGCACAATCTTTTTATAATTATTTTAGTATTTACTTAGGTGTTGTCCTTTTAATAATGGCTTGATTATTAATATTAACATGCCAAAGTATCAACAATTTACTGTCGGAGTCTTCAAGTGTATCTATTCGTAGGTTCGTAGGTAACTAATACCTATACCTACTGACAATAAGTCGAGCCATACAACCATTATTGCTTATTTTTGTTATTTTAATTACGTTTTAGTTTCTTGTTATGATAAATTGAAATCTAATAATAGAATGGAATAGATTTTATTGACGTTTTCCACAACTAAGCGAATTGCGTTGTTAAACATTTTGAGTTACGGAAGAACTCTATAAATGTTGACATTATAATTCAATTACATAGATAACCTCCTAATAGATTCCGCATTACTGTAATTTTGTTCCTAACCGAGTTCACCTGTTTTGGCGGAATGCGAGGGGCGCGCAGAAACATGTAAGTGCGCTATGATTGGCTGTTTGCCGGAGTAGGTGGAACGCGGCCGTGTCCTTCTGCGAGCAAGTCATGCTCGCGAAGGAGGCGGCCGGGAGGCAGAGGGAGCGTACCCTCCCCGCCGAGTTCCGTAGTCGGCGGCCAGGGCGCCCCAGACTCCGCGACTACGCCCAAGACTATCGACCTCCATGATCGGGGCCTGAGGACGGCGGGATCGCCATCCGCCGTCCTTACAGAAGCAGGCTAGAAGGGTTGCGTGCTGCAGGGCCTTTGCCCCATAGCACGCAACCAGATTCACTCACTGACGCGGGATAAAACCCTTCCCCCAACGACGCGGGATTCTCGTCCCGACCCAACACCCGAAGAGACCACAGAGGTGGTCAAAGTCCGCCGGGCGCCACTGGACATACCCTCTTCTAGTAACCAGAGACGCCCGGCAACGGACGTTAGAGCGGCCGCGGCCTCAGGCCGCGGAATTAAAAAAAAAAAAAAAAAAAAAAATGATTGGCTGTTTCAAGGTCAATCTTCGAATACACCGAATACTAGAGATGGGATAGGGATGAAAATGTGTCGTTAAAATTTTGATACTCGCAGGTATATTATAGTTATATTTTTATAATTTTATTATATCGTTTATTCCTTAATATTCTTATTATATACATTTTTAAATACATTTATAAAAAACACAAATACATTTAAAAATATAAAAAATATTATTTATTATTATAATTTTTATAGGAATAGGTATCAGGACTTAATCAAGAGGGACAGGTATTATCAACTCTCAGTTCCTACTTACTACCTACCACTAAGCCACGAGCCCCCCATCTCTGATGATGATACATTATAATTTTATATTTTTATTCAATAGATGTAAAGTAATATAATTTTTGAATTAAGAAAGAAAAATTGATGTCATCGGCGGGACTATAATTTCTTTCTTAATATTTTACGTTGTTATTGGTGGGAAACCAACTCTCCCCACGAGATGTTGCATCTACCCATTACTTTTTCCTCTCGGGGCATCCAGGAAACCTACAAAATAATATACATCTCAGTTACATTGCTAATACTAAATCACATTAGCTGCGAAAAAAAATTATAATAATGCCAACACACAAATTGGTCGCAAATAATTCGCAGCTTACCGAAATTCAACCGGGCGCAGTCGCGGGCGACAACATGTTGCTTATTTATAGGTACTACTTTTAAAGCACCTACGGCAATAATACTGCAAAATATCGATGACGTACTATATCATACCGATATCCCATCACTATCGATTCAAGTGCTATTGTAATGTATTGTTAGAAAAGGATAGCTATTATAATTTGGCTAATGAGTGAAAGAGTAATTTCAAAAAGACATCAACGGGTTCTAAATGGTTTGTGTTTATGTTCTATTACCAACCAGAATAAATTGAACTCCGGTGCCTAGTCAATTTTATATTTACATTTATGTCTAATTTACTTACCGGTGAAATGTAATGCCATCTTTTTGGTAATTTGATGTCTTCGCCGACTTGCCATACCATTTCACGGAACAGGAAGCCATTTAAAATGTAAAATGCTCGCAAAAACTATTTTTTTAAATTATAAAATCGCACGTGGTCATAGGTCGCGAAGTTGGTTGTCACTGACGTCGTGATTTTAGGCATAGCTTTACATGCTTGCGAAATCAAGTATGAGTGGCGCGCGTTTGTTGCCCTGCATGCGGAATCTATTCAATTATGAATCTTATTGCAAGGAAATAAGGTGGCTTTTACTTTCTTCTATTAGAATGTTTAATGGACAGCCTCGGTGGCGTAGCGGTAGTGAACGCGGCCGCTACGCAGGAGGCGCGGGTTTGATTCCCGCTCAGTGCAAATATTTGTATGCCGGAATATAGGCACTGGTCTGGTCGTGCGTCGGTCCCGGTTGCCAAACGAACATCTATGGCAGTCGTTACGGGTAGTTGGAGCCATAAAAAGTCCAACAACAACGGTCTAGCTGCAATGCTTCTATAGCGCCAAATGTTACCATTGGGTCGTGGAGGTCAGATGGCAGTCGCTTCACGGAAAATATCGAGGTCCAGCCAAATCCGCAGTTAAGACAGGTAAAGTGGACCCCAGACTCCGAAGTGAAGGCTTCGGGTGCGACTGGGAATTAACGCTAGGCAGAAGAAGATTAGAATATTTATAGGAGAAGTATAAAGGTAGTTGAATGAAATTTTGAAGCATTTATTATGCTAACTGTTCAAATCGATTAAGAAAGGGAAAAATAATCGACCTCAGACTCGGGACTCGAACCCGCGATCTTTCCCTTCCAGGAGGAACGCTAAAACTATAATTATATCCTACTAATATCATAAATGCGAAAGTTTGTGAGGATATAGGTATGTTTGTTACTCTCTCACGCAAAACTAGTGAAGGGATTTGGATGAAACTTTACAGTAATATGGGTTATACATTTTAATAACACATAAATTTTTTTTGACACGATACGAATTACCACGTGGCCGGAGCCACTCGCGTAACCTAGTTAATTTATATGACTTAAATTCTTTTATTTTTAAACTGAGCTCAAATTAATGTCTGTCACTAGGGCAATTAGCATCTTTCTTCATAATATACATTTATTCACAGAGTGCCAAATTGATCTCAGTAACAAGACGTATTAAGTTATTTCTATATTTTTTCCTATAAGTATTTTATTTATTCGTCATCATCATCATCTGTGCGCCAGTCCCAATCGCATTCGAGGCTCTCCCCTCGGAATCCGGGGTCCATTATTTTAATGTATTCTTATACCTAAAACACGCTAATCCGGCTTTTTTTTCTATGACATTACTAGGCAATGAGAAAGTATTTTTTATTGTTTTAGGTAAAAAATAAGAAAATACTAGATCAGAGCTCAAATACTGCCATTAAAAAGGTAAATAATAATGAAACAGATCACCATTCTTCATCTATAAATAATAGTAATATTGTTTATATTGACACCAATTTTGCTGTTGATGTCATAATAGAAAAAATACCTGAAGCATTGGTTTCCGGTGAAATCTGTAAGCTAGCTCCTCAAGAGGAATTTAAGATTTTAACATGTGAATCGGCTCCAGCATCAGTCATTACGGAAACAATTATTAATAATATTAAACCACCGCAATCAGCACCCATGCCAATTAATGTTAGTCCTTTATCATTGTGCAGCAACAAAATAAATATAAACGACACCAATAATATATCATCGTACGAGTATAATAACATGGATAGCTCTCCGATCAGAGGCTCTAGTCCCATTTCTGGAATTGATTTATTACTGTCGCAGACTGATGAAGAACCATTTTCTGATTCTGGATCATCATGGATTCCAGACACAGATGAAGAAAACAAAATAAGAAGGAGAACTGCGTCTTTATCAATTTTACTTCCTTCAACGTCTTCAGACCTCTTTTTGGAAAGCGAATGTAAGAAGAATCCCAGAAAAAAAAGAAAAGTTAAGGAAATAAACACACCCATTTTTTCCAGCGACTCTGAGGCAGAAATAACAAATACAAAGAAAAAACCAGCTGTGATTGACAAATCTTCCTACCAAGCCCTAACGACACCTGTTAAAGAGGTACAGGAAAAACCTGCCACCATCATAGCTGAAATTACTGATTATGAAACAGAAAGTACAGAGGAAAAAAAAGAAAATAAAAAGTGCAGATAGAAGGTTGCCGATCCTTCAAATTGGAAAGTCAACCAAGAACTGCGGAAAAAAAGAAACTGTTTGCCGTACAGAAGTAAAGATGGAAAGATGCGTGCACCTAAAATGCCTAAAAGTCCAAGATGTAGTTACAATTGTCGCCGTAAATGCAAGGAAATCTTTACTGAAGAAGAACGTATAAAAATATGCAAAACCTATTGGTATATTGAAGATTTTAGGCAACAAAAAGAGTTTTTACTAAAACGAATAATTATAAAACCAGTACAGACTACAAAACGGTCTGTACCTATAGAGAAACAAAGAAATTCTAGCATAGAATACGGATTTTTTAAACATCAAACTACTTATCAGCGTGTCTGTAAAAACTTCTTTATGGCGACATTATGTATATCTTCGGGACCAATAGAAACGGCAGTTAAACATATTGATGAAAATGGCGCTTTTTTACACATGGACCGTCGTGGCAAACGAAGGCCTATAAATAAAACTTTGGATGAACAAATGAATGATATTAAAAACCACATTGAGAGTTTCCCTACCGTTGATTCACATTATTGCAGAAAACAATCATCTCGAAAATATTTAAATCCCACTTTATCGATACCCAAAATGTGTGAATTGTATGTGGAGAAAATGAAAGAAGACAACAAGATACCTGTCAAATTACCTGTTTACAGGAAAGTGTTCGGTACACAATACAATTTATCGTTTTTTCCACCCGAAAAAAGATCAGTGCACCACGTGTAACACATACGAAAAAATAAAAAACAAATAGTACTATTCAAAATGAGTACAGTCAACATATAGAGCGAAAAGAAGCATCATACAGGGCTAAAGAAGTTGATAAAAAAAGTCAGAAGAGGACGAGTCACTTATGTGTGTCACGATGGATTTACAAAGTCTTCTACAGATTCCATCTACTGCAGATAGTTTAATGTACTATTCCAGAAAGTTAAACTTGTATAATTTGTCTATATATGAGTTTAAACCGCCACAAAATAACGCTCACTGCATGATATGGACTGAAATTAACGGCAAAAGAGGCAGCATCAAAATAGCTTCTGCTATTTACTTATGGATTATGACACTCCCTGAGGCTATAACACACGTAATTATATATTCCGATACATGTTCAGGGCAAAATCGTAACCAGTACATTGCAGCCTTTTATTACATTTAGTGCACAACCACAGAACAATCAAAATTGTCGAGCAAAAGTACTTAGAAAGGGGCCACAGTTTTATGGAGGTAGACTCGATGCATAGTGCCATCGAAAAAGAAAAGAGACACAGAGAAGTATACTCTGTAATTGAATGGAAGGATATCATGCAGAAAGCACGATCCAAAAGACAAAACAAGAAAACTACACCATATAAAGTGACAGAATTATCATATAAAGATATGCTAGATGTAAAACTCTTAGCTGCAAACATCATAAAAAATAAGAATGTCACCTATTACAGCTTTCTAAAAAAAATATAATACCCAAGGAGCTCCATGGTTGGTAGGAAAATTTACCATCATTAAATGATAATCCGAATAGACGGACGTATTCATCAGATGATGACGATTAATTTTTTTACACCCTGTTATACGAATTGTTGATTTGATAAAGCATGTTCGTTATTTGTTTTAAAAATTTATAATAATTATGTTTTAATGTAAAGAAAAGTTATTTTGCGTTTAGTTGATTTTAGAAGATTTATAATAGTTTATTACCTACAAAAAGTTGATTTGATAAACCATGGTCGTTTTTTGTGTTTAAAATTATAATTATGTTTTAATGTAAAGCAAAGTATTTTTTGTTCTAGTTGATTTTACGAGTAGAAGATTTATAATAAGTAATTTATTTGATATTATTAGATTACCATACCTAATTATGTTGATTTTGATTTTTGTACTTTTACGTTTATTTTTTTTAAATAAACGATGTTTCTTCTTCCAACCCAGGTTTTTTATTTCATATGAGATCAATAATCAGGTGATAAAATTAAACAAATTAACTTTCACTAAGAATGTCTAACTTTCATGTTTAAATATTTCATTAGGTTCAGAACTCGACAAGTGAACTTGTTGACCCAATTTCATGTATTCACATCCATCTTATGTGTGAGAAAACTGAATAACTACCATAAAGAATTAGCTAACTACGGTATGTTTGCAACATCTTGGTGTGGCAAAATTGGATAACTTGGTTTTTGATTTTTATTATTTTTTTGGTTCATGAAAGAAATTAGTTTGATTAAGCATTGAATCGACAACAAACATGCTTATAACATATAAAATTGCCGACATTAAAATTGTTCTCCATTTGTTAATGATGTCAAAAAAAGTGCCAAAAAAACAGTAAATCGCGATTATCTCGAAACTTGAAATATTGAGTTATTTAGTTCTGCCATTATATCTTCTATGAGGTAGTAACTAACTTTAGTTACTTAAGGTAACTTTAGTTAACTTATATTATTATGTATGAAGTTCACTCATTTATTGTGTGTATTTGGTGGTTATTTGTAGGTGCAGGTAGGTTTACCGAACTTCAACCAACTGGCAGAATTCTACTTCCGTTCGACAAGGGTCAGATGAAGATTTTCGGTTATACAAAATGAAATAAAATTATTCGGTTGTAAAGCAATCTGAACCTATAAATCAAAACCACCCAGGCCTTTTTTGAGCTTTTAACAAGACAAAAGAGTAGATAGTAGTTTAAAAAACCGGCCAAGTGCGAGTCGAACTCGTGCACAAAGGGTTCCGTACTAAAACGGCAAAAAATCAAGTTTGTTGTCATCCAGTATTAATAGTACATTCTGATTTTGTACTGTACATTCGATTTAGTATTCGTTGTTATACTGGCAACAGAAATACATCATCTGTGAAAAAATCAACTTTCTAACTATCACGGTTCGTGAGATACAGCCTGGTGACAGACGGATGGACGGACTGACGGACAGCGGCGTCTTAGTAATAGGGTTCCCGTTTTACCCTTTGGGTACAGAACCCTAAAAAGTATTAGATTATCGTAAAAGCAGATAAGATACATGCAGTAAAATTTCAACAATGTTAAATTAAGATAGAAAATGTTGAATGATATCGATGAAAGTGTCGATTCAGGCAATATCTTTGAAAATCGAATTATATGATAGCTTACTGAGTACATTTTACTCAAAATGGTTTTCTTAATGTGAATAGGATCTTTATAGCGGTCAGCTAAACCCGACTTAATCAGGTGAAAGTTTTCGAGGGTAAATCGCTGACTAGCTGTCCTAATTTATTCGTTCTCGTTGTCCGTGGGAACTAATTCTAAAGAGTAAAACGTATCTGCTCTGGGTCTATAACTCTACCTACAACTGATTCAGAGGTTTTTACATGATGACGAAAATATCAAAACCACTATTTAGTAACCATACCGATATTTTTTTTTTTAGATTTTATGATGTGTCAAGCTAGTTACATTCTATTCAATAATTGCAACCAATCCAATTCAAAATTAAACCTATCTTAAACAGTTCAGACACACCTACCAGGTGTATGATAATACGTTCAAACACACTCGTTTCAATTTTCAGTTATTCAATATGGTTAATGATTACAGTGTATAATACGTATTTCAAGCAAACGTAATGAAATATATCAAATTTCTTTTATTTACTTAGATTCTATTATTTGCTTAGGGGTACCTGATAATAATTATGTATTGTCCGGAGTATTATAAATTGTCCAGAGGTAAAAGGAAGCCTTGGGCCGCTAGCCCAGCGCCGAACAATTGCTTCCATGGCCGCATTCTACCGTATTTACTTACGTAGAGCTCTTCAACCTGATCCCACCTGATCACCTGATCCACCCTTCTGATCCCGAACAACGCGTGCCTGGCAGAGATGTCACTCTCACACTGTAGAAACCATTTTCGCGAGAACCGAGCGTTTTAAACGTTCGTTTCTCTGCCGAACGATCGTGCGCGTCTGCGCACGTGTTTCCTTCCATATATAACCTTGTGTTCTTTAATCGAAGCGTGAAGAGGTACATTACTAGGTCGTCAAGTTGAGGGCCACTCACTATAGTATTTCTGTGTACTATGCCAGACGTTGCCACAGCTTTCCATCAGGCGGGCGACGTCCATTTGTCGACCTAAATATTAAAAAAAAATGTTGTATACCTTTGATTACGTTTTGGTATGATTTACCCTTAGGACTTAATTTATTGGTATTCATAAGGATTAGATACTAATCTTATAGCTAGTATTAAATGCATTAGCCCTGTTTTAATTACACGATGGACTTAGCAATTTAACTGAGGGCGCTAAGGGGATTAACTTCTCCGGGACCGAAGTTAGCCTTGACGCTGTGCACTTGTTGAGAGTTGGTTTTCGGGCATCTTGCATACATAGTGCTGCTCTTTATAACGTGGAACCAACAAAACAAAAGAACTGCTGAAATATTATGAAATATATGCGTAACAAATTCCTCGTTCTGCCCCTAAATTATAAGGATTTTAGGTGTGTGTTTTTGTTAGTTTGAGTAATATAGTATTCTTACATCTGTTGTCTGAGTAAGTTTACCTATGTCATTGTATGGTTTGTTAAATTTCTTGTCACTTAACTTAAGTTATTCAACTTATTTGTGTAAATGAACTCTTCGTTTGTCCACACTGACGTCATTAGGTTAACGTTGTAAAAAATACTTAAGGATCGCATACCTACTACTTTTTCACAAGCAACTTAGAACTAAAAAGAATATATATATTTTTTTTTAATAAGATACTTAAGAATATTGTTTCCTTATGACAATATTGGACAAAAAAAATACCAAGACATTCGGCTCAGTATGTGAATCTAATAATGTATGTAATTAATGAATGAGGTAAATTCATGATTCCAAGTAGGTATCGTAATACCTACTTAGCACACTAAACCACACTACTATTATGTTACTGTCACTCTTGAAGCTACGTACTAGATATTTTTCTTTCCATATAATTTACTGGTTTACCTTCTTAATATTCATTGAACTAATTTTTTTTGTGAACTTCATAATACCATGAAAAATTTCTCATGCTGTTATGTATCATAATGTTTACTGCTTATGCGTCATGTTTTAATATGGAGTGTCAGTTTCGGTTGTCAAGAGTTGTATATAAGTTTAAGAGGAGTCATTTTTGGTACAGTTCCAAAGATGGCATTCGTGTGTAGAGAGTTGTCCGTTTTGCTGGCTTTTCTATTGGTGTTTGCACAGATTTTATTGATTGTCGAGGCACAAAATGCAACAGTGGCTGTAGTTGTTCCAACCACTCCTACAGCACCCACCATGCCTCCAGCTATGTCTACAATAGCTCCAATTGTAAGTGCTCAAACAATGCAAGTTGTAGATTACCGTCCACACTTTACATAAATTTCTGTCTGCCGTTTAGAAACTGTTTATTTATTTTTGTGTAGTGTCCCTTCTCATTTTCGAAAACTCATGCAAGCCAAAAGAATATTTTTGTCAAAACGGTCATCTGACATGCATTATCATCATATGTGAATTAAATATTAAGTTGATGGAGTTCTTTGTGGTAATAGGCACTTCAAGCCCCTTTTTGCGCAGTCCCTTGACGATGTTTCAAATTTTAACCTTACGGAATATTTGGGTGAATATTATTCTCAATAGTTCTATGGCGTTGGTTTAGATAGTGTTTTAAGTAGACATTCGAACGGAGACGGAAGTAATGAGTCCTATAAGTAGATTGTAGTTAGAGGAGGAATTTGTTACTTCCATGGTACTTAGGTAATAACATAAAACGTCATTATCACTGTTAAAATACTTTATTCTGATTACAGAAAACAGATCTCGCTACCTTTATATTGGGATTACCATTCAGTTTATGGAACCTCTGCCAATATGTAAGTATGATTCTTGTATTATAAAACTGACGTGCGAGTCAGACTTGCGCACGAATGGTTCCATACCATTATCTATAAAAATGGCAAAACAAACCCCCTAAATATTGATTTTATTCTATATTTTAGTAGTTGTTGTTATAGCGGCAACAGAAATACCTACATCATTTGTGAAAATTTTAACTGTCTAACTATTACGGTTCATGAGATACAGCCTGGACTTATATAGGTTTTTGCGGCGCATGGCTGGTAGGTAGCCTTTTAGGTTACCTCTGGCGCTGGGAAAAAATCCAGGCCCAAACGCTCAATTGCAATACCGAACAACGTTTCCTTATCCCGCACCACGAACTAGTTTAGAGTAACTAAATTTTCTGTGCGGGAAAAATCAAGCATTACCTTGACATTTGTGAGACCATCAATGAATATCGATAGAGCCACGTTTTTAAAAAACAAGAAGAAGAGATACAGCCTGGTGACTGGCGAGGTGGACAGACGGACGGACGGAAAGCGGATCCTTAGTAATAGGGTCTCGTTGAACGCCTTGTGCCTTTAAGTATTTTCATTGATGGATTCCAATCGATAACTAATAATGGGTATGATACCACCAGCTAATTACAAAAAGGTTAGTCCTAATTAACCTTTTTGTAATTAGCTGTCTAGGGTCTAGTCTTTTTCGATTACCGTTTTATTTAAAAGCAGCCTACATTCAAGTTTTTTTTGTAAGTAATTGTCTGATATGAAACCTGTTTGGACAAAGTCAGTTCTAACATGCGTCGGCCTAAAACGAAAAAGTGGGCTCAAGATTTTGACTTCTTGAGCTGTGGTCTATATTTTACAATTACATATTTTATTCATTTCAGGGTGCAACTACGGTGAAAGATATCGCAACTTCAGTTATACCTAAAGCATAGTGGATTTTAAAAAGATACTTTACAATTTGGACACGTTCCCACTTCAGAGTAGGTACTTACATGTATTTACTATGAAGTAAAGAACTATATATTAGACAGTTATTGAGTTTTTATATCTAATCGCATTAAATCAACAATTTTACATTTTAATGTCAGATTCGCAAGGCAACAGGTAGAGCCTGTGAGAAAAGAACCTGGCAGTGAAAACATAAAATATTACAATTGTCCCCGGTCTCCACTTTTATATGTAAGATAAACTGACACCGTTTAGACCTAGGTATGTAATAAAATAATATGTACTACTATATACCAAATAAAAATGAAATTATGATGGAAAAGTAGACCTATATGCTGACTTAGACATGTACTTATCTAGAACCAATATTTTTCATGTAAAATAAACCGAAATTTGAAGTAAAAATGTAATTTATTTGAAATCCTTTCGAATAGAATGAAGCTGTCATAACATAAAGGGTTAAATATTGGATAGAATCAGGCGTTACCTGGCGAAAATCCATGACAAAGTAATGGTAAGTATGATGTTCAAACTTTTTAAAATAATTGCATTATTTTCACAAACATAGAAGACATTAGGCATTCTTAAGACTGTCTCAGAGAGAACAGCTGTTCTCTCTGAGACAGTCTTGAGAATGCCTCGTTTAGAGGTGAAACATTTGTCGACGTTTTAATGTCTTCTATTTTTGTGAAAATAATGCAATTATTTTAAAAAGTTTGAACATCATACTTACCAGTATAAAGGGTTAAGTACATATTTTATTTAACTTACTTAAGCATAAAATATTATTTGACTTTTTATTAACAAACGAACTTTTTGGCAAATCATATTGATAAAGAATAAATAAATTACATAAAACTGAGCTGGCTAACTCATTATATTCCTCCATCTATGACACGTGTAAACTAGGGTCCTTGCGTCATTATTTCAATGGCACAAGAAGGCGCTAGATCGGGACCATAGGCCTGCGTTTCGAGAAATCAAGGCTCAGCGGCTCAAACTCCACCAGACATGGAGATATAAAAAGTGCGACTGGAGCCGTCGCGGATGTTAGACCGGTCAATGCAAGCAGAAATTCAAAATAAAACTAAATTAATCGGGGTATAACAGTTAAACTGTTATTGACTGAGGGAGCGAAGCGACCAAAGTCTCCGTTTCAACTTGCAGACTGGGGAGAATTTCTTTCGTCTGTACCTCTACATCTCTACAGCTACGGGTTCTGTCAGATCATGTTTGCGGCCGTATTTATCAACCGATTTTCATGAAACTTTACACACACACTCCTTGCTTACAATGAATAACATGTGAATGATATTTTTTGGATTGGATGAAAAATAAATAAATAAATATGTTAGGACAATTTACACAACGCCATCTAGTCTCAAACTAAGCAGAGCTTGTGATATGAGTACTAGATAAACTGATATAAATACTTATATACATTTTTTTTTGTAAATACATACATATTATATAGGAAACACCCAGACTTCGGCACAAACGTATCTATCTTCACACAAAGTTTGTCCCGACCGGGAATCGAACCCGAGACTCCGGCGTCGAAAGCAGATGCACTACCGACTACGCCACCGAATGAAAGAGTAATAAAGAAAATTTAAAAAAAAATTCTAAACAAAGCTCCCGAAGTCTACTAGTCTAGTCTAGTCCGAGATGATCTTAGAATAATTTACAGTTAAAGACAATGAAACAACACCAAAAGAGAAACCCTGGCACCCACTATAAGAGTTAACTTGTGTTGTGGGATACCAGGCCCCACAGATTTGCTATATAATACAGCCACAAGTGTTAATAGGTACGTAGAATCACTCATACAGCATATTTCAACAAAATATAACAATTAAACGAAATTAACAAACCTATATGGTATAAATAAAATATTTAAATTAGTTTGTGTGTGTATGTGTGTGTGTATGTGTGTGTGTATGTGTGTGCCTGTGTGTGTGTGTGTGTGTGGTGTGTGTGAGTGTGTGTGTGGTGTGTGTGTGTGTGTGTGTGTGTGTGTGTGTGTGTGTGTGTGTGTGTGTGTGTGTTCACGTGAGTTAGTTACATCAGTTACAATATTGATATGGTGAGAAGGTCTTCAACCTCCGTATAGCCTTGACCCATCAACCATTTTGATACTTCTTTTCTACACTGAAATCGGAGTAGGCCGTACACGTTGTAGTTCTTATGAGCCAATTTATATAATTTATTACTTTTAAGACCACCCTCTGCGCTCGCTCCAAGGCGAGCATATATGTTTTAGCTGCACCTCCCCATACAACAATACAGTATCCCAAGATAGACTGACCCAGAGCAAGATAAACTGTCCTCATAGTATTATGATCAGCAGAATGACGCAACTTTTTAAATATATAAATTAATTTGCGCACTCTGGCAGTTAGTTGCGTTATTTGACGGGACCACTTCAGATGATTATCTATGTAAATTCCCAAATACTTCACTTCCCTACCTATTAAGAGTGGAGAATGCCATCCGTAACCATAGCAATCCATATAAATAAAATCAAAAGTCATGCAAATAAATACAATTTAAGAATAAACAAAGCCGCTCCCGAAGTCTACGGTTCACAGAACCACTAGTCGTAATAGGAATAAAGAATGAGTGATTCACTTATTCTCTAGAATTTCTTTAATCATTAACTTTCTATTCCCCGCGTTTATAAAACTGGAGCAGGTCACAGAAATCCGACACTTGGAGTTCATTTCGACGGTACCCTGACGTTCCGAGAACGTCTGTAAAACGGCATAAGTACCTATCAAGGACTAGGTTCTGTTCACAAACATTCCATGAAGGTTATATTTGAGGCTCTATAATAAGTTATTCGCAGGGAAATGCGGTAAAAGATTCACCAAAATAGTAAAGTAACATGTTAAAACAGAACAAAATTTGTGAGATTTTACCAATGAAGGACAACTTTGACATCCTTGGCATAGACGTTCGTCGAGAGCTCAATAATAAAAACTACATCGAAAGATGTATGTAGCTTCGCAAAAACTATGAATATTGAATAAGGTAAAGCGATTCTTTACACCGCACCAGAGGTGTCTGCTGTACAAGACGCAGATTAGACCCTGCGTCGAATACTGCTCTCACCTCTGGGACGGCTCCGCGAAGTATTTGCTGGACGCTATCGACGCTATGCAGCGACGGGCTATCCGTATTATAGATTGTCCGGAGGTAACGGGAAGCATTGAGCCGCTAGCTCAGCGCCGAACAATAGCTTCCTTGGCCGCATTCTATACCGTATTTACCACGGCGAGTGTTCTGAAGAGCTCTTCAATCTGATCCCACCCTCTTCCTTCCGATCCCGAATAACGCGTGCCGGGCAGAGATGCCACTCCCACACAGTGGATAGCATGTTCGCGAGAACCGAACGTTTTAAACGTTCGTTTCTCTGCCGAACGATAATAGCCTGGAACACCCTGCCTGTGCACGTGTTTCCTCCCACATATAACCCTGGGTTGTTTAAGCGGAGCGTGAAGAGGCACATCAGTAGGTCGTCAAGTTGAGGGCCACTCTCTATAGTATTGTGCGCTGTGAGAGTGGCCCACAATCGCAAGACGTCGTCACGACTTACCACCAGGCGGGCGGTGTCAATTTGGCGAACCCAATATAAAAAAAAAGAGATTCCTATTGATAAACGTTTATGGAGTGGGTATATCCAGGATTCCAGCTGTTTATTACTGGCATTATTAGTTTGTTTCTGGGTATGCTCGAATATAAAAAGCTTGCAGTACAAAGAGCAGTACATACCTAGTAGGTACTTGTCCACATGTTGAAATATATATAAATATTGTTACAAAATCAATTTCAGCCGCAGAGGAGGATTAGTGATGAATGATAATATATACTTACTGTTCTAAAGAATAATAACTTGGTAGGTACTACATAATAGGGCTGTTTTGTATAAATACTTGTGGATAATGCATCTGCCAGCTAAAGACCTGCTGGGGTTGGTTTAAGAGTACAGGCGGACAGGCAGACGGACGGACACAATTTAGCTAATGTAGTATAATATTGTATTTATTGTTAATGAAATTTTAGTAATTACTTTTTTTACTACTATTTAGAATTGTATTATTTTTTTGTAACAACACGTTCCCACAGACAAACTGTGAAAACAGTTTTGTGGGACATAGTATTAAATTATAAGGACTAATATGAACTTATTAAATAAATAAATAATAAATCTCAAAATCAGCACTGAATAAATATGTGCAGTTTTTGTTACTGTAGTATGACGGAATTCGTAGCATTTCGTCAGACACCCGATAGGTCATAAACACAAATGAATGTTCTGCATAGATGAGCAAATAATAAAAGCATCCCCTGCCAAAATACTTCTATGTGGCGAGGTTGATTCCAAATGGGATGCATAATATATCAGCCGATAGTGTTAGCAAGTATAAAGGCAAGTATAAAGGATGGTGCATGAACAACGGTAAAATCTTAGTCTCACGTCATGATGGAAGTAAGAGATTATAGCCAGTCATCGCCCACAAGTTTGGGTACATAAACCACTTAACCTCCAGATGCTTATTTTAGTTTTTTGAAATCCAAGAAATTATAAAACCATAGTAGGTAGGTAGTTAGGCAGTCCTACTGTGTACCACTTCAAGGCATGAAATTCAAAGATTCAACAATCAAAGTATTCATTTAGTTTCTCCAAACAAACGTTAAAATACAACAAGACACGAGACGTTTCAAAGAGACTTTATTTTCATATTCTAACGAAGTATTTTCATGGCCTTGTGCTTATTAGATATTACGCGCTCTACTGGTTCGAACACAAACAATACGTGGCCTTTAATGTCTGACTAGTATTACCATCTCATTAGCAGCTTATTGAATGAAACGTCGAATTTCAGTCGGAAAGACAACAATAGGACTTTTTTTTCAAAACAGTATTCATAACAATATTATTATAGTAACTTTGTCTTGTCAGTCGTGGGGTTAAAACTGGTTAACACCTTGTCAAGGTTATTACTACAGAAACTATTGTAGTTGGTACTTTTTGAATGAAGGCACTTGGTGTGATTCCGTTGTGAAATACCTACCCAGTGGACGCCTACATTTAAAAAAATATCAATACGATAAGAAAAATATGTGTGAATATTCTCATTTCATGTTTTTGCTATAAGACAAACAAAGTGTTAAACAGTGTCAATAAATTTAGAGATAATTGCCTTCGCAGTTGATTGTTTTGCCGATTCTGTGTATTTTGAAGTAGAATGTTCTCAATTCTTAATTATGCCATTTTTATAGGGAACAATAGTTTCTGCCACCGAAGTTAAGATCTGTGACTAATCTGTAACACCCTAATTATTATATCTGTCTCCAAGAAATATATTGGTTATCAAAATAATCAAAACGGTATTTAAATATAAATCACCGAAATAATATAAGCATACTTTAAATAATAGATTTGTTCCTAAAATACTAGGTCTGTCACCTAATAAATCTAATCTGGACCTTTTTTTTAATCCGCGGCCCAGGGACACGCCCTCTCTCTCGTCCCGCGGCCGCTCACACATCCTAATCAGCACCTAGAAAAAGTGTCAGGGCAATCCGACTTGGTTAAATAGGTATAGGTTAGAAGACTTTAGTCTTCGTGGCTTTTTTGTTGGAAAATGCATTTATTAAGTGAACGACAAAATCAAACCCTTTTATGTGTTCGAACATAGTTCCGACATTGTTGTTTTGGCATGTCCCATACAGAAAATATAGCAGACTCCATATACCTTGTAACTACCTACAGTTTGTATTGAAACTTTCAACTAAAACCGTTAGCAACAGCAAATGTCTAGGTTACAATGCCAGGACCTCACCAAAATCTCTGAGAGCCATATCATTCTCACAGACAGACGTACAGAAGGTAACTAACCCTATGACTCAAAAACTGATGCCTGCCGTTTCGCCCGCTTAGAATACTGGACAGTATTCTAAGCGGGCGAAACGGCAGGCAAACGACGAATCGACAGAAACACGAAGAAATAATGCTTCAGTGCCACTAGTCCCATTAACAGTTCCATTGGTTCCATGGTAGTAGTGAGGACTTTTGTAATCATTATCTGTGAGCCAATTTTGTCCAAACCTGTTTACGCTTAAATCAATATCAAACATAACCACAAACGTTAGTAGGGTAGGTACACAAATAAAATTATAAATCATAGTAATATCACATTGATATATTATTTTGTTTTCATCGAGTTTACGAAATATATGACATCTACATTTATTTATTATGTACAACAAAAATATACTTTGATCAAGAACAACAAAACTATGCTTGTTATTAGTAAGCATCGTTATTGGATTGCGTAGGTATACATACTTGTACATATCGGCCAAACTTTTTGTAGCCATAAACTATGTAGAAATAAATTAATATTATTTCATTTCTTTTATAATGTAAATAATATCCTAATACATCATATCAATATATTTACGCAATAACGTTCAATTCAGTTTTGGTCTTTGTTAATTAGAAATCAATTTACCTAACGGGCAGACTAGATTTATTACAATTATTTAGTGCAGTATTAAACAATTGGAAATATTCAAGATTATCTTATATTCTTACAAAATTATTATTTTTACCTTATCAATTACAAGCAAACTTGAATTGAACTGAAACTTGAACTGTAAGGGTATTCAGAGAGAAAATAATGGACAATTTTCAACATGCTTAAACACAGTTATTACGGCATAGATTTTTAAGAAATCAATTTCTTCGATCAACTTAGATATTACCATAAAAACACAATTACATAGTCTATAGGAATGTTGCCATAAATAAATGTGTTAGTCGATTATTATGATACTGGTGGGCTGAATAGTAATACAACATTTACATATTATATATTTAAAATACTCGAGCAAACTAAATAGTTAGAACTATATTTTTCTTTTACACATCTCTACCTAACAAATGGTAATGAACGAAATGGCAAACAAGCTTAATTACAAGCAACAGACGTTCGGTAACTTATACACTTCAAGGTTCAAAGGAAAATTAGATAGGCAGGTATTAATTTATACATTAAGTTCATAGATTTAATCTATAAATTCTAAATGGACCAAAAGCCCAGAAGCATGCATACTTTATTTTCTAAAATGTGGGGCATCAGGTGGTGTTCATACAAATTTTGACTGCCTACATATTTGCTAAGTTGGCAGAAATAAAGTATATCATGCGGGCCTTAGCCCTTACTTTAAAAGTCCTACGTTATAATTATTAGAAGCGTGAAATTATTACTTGCCTTAAGTTATCGTTAGGTGTTTGATAGAGAATATTGGAGTAGTTTTAACCGTTTATACAGAATATGCATTTGCAGGATTTTGCAAAATTTTGGCGCTTTGCCCCTACAGGTAATTTGATGTTATAGCCTTTGGATTAACTTTCAAATAAACACACAAACTATGCAGCTTTATAATTATTATAACAAGCTACAAATAGTAGCTACCGCAAGCTTCAGGCGTCTAGTATTTTATAAATTTGAGAATATACTGTTAAAAGCTTACAATACTCCAAAATGCATTAGTATCAATATAGCATTTTGTTATTATTATGCATTATGCGTTTCATGTATTTCTGCATTACAATACCCCTATAAATATGCATTACTGAAATGGTAATCTGGCTACAATAGTTTTAAATACTGAGGTATCAACATTAGCGTACTTTAATACCAGCAACGTTTTTGGCTATCCTGTTCTGCATTCTATTCATTAAAATAATTCCAAATGTACAATAAATAAAACCAGGGATACATTTAAATGAACAGCAAAAACCTTTTTATATTAAAGGGATTTTTTTAGTCGTAATGAAGGTTTTTGATTACCAGTTAAAAACTACCCAAAGATTAATAGTGATACGTTATATAGGGGAGCAGATATAAAGCGAATAAAAGCCTAGGTAATTTGAATAGAAAAAATAGCTTAACATAAATGAGACAGATTTATGGAACTAAAAACATTCATAACGGGACAAATTCAGGGCAAGATAAAGAAATAGAGGAACTGATGGTATTAAAACAGAGATAGATAAGATCAGGTAGGATTTTGTAAAGAAAAAGTAAGAGTAAGTAAGAGTACGTAGAAATTTAGAAGCAAGAATACAGAGATCAATTAGAATAACATTGAAATACGACATCTATAACAGATACTATACAATTATATTTAATTATAATGTAGATTCTACAGTAAATGAGATTAGCTTAATCTATAATTTTATTTGACTAGACCGTTGGGTACGTTTATGTAATTGTTAATAATATCTTTCGGTTTTTTTCCTAAGTCGACATCCAATGTAATATAAGTTGGATTGCTAACCGCTGTGTTGATAATTGCATTTTTGGCATTCATGTTTTTGTTTTCAAAAACTTCGTCGGTCTCTTCATCTATAGTTGGACACATCATGATGTTAGGTGATGCGCTGCCTTCGTGGTCTGATTCCGAGCCACCTCTAGTTGGCAAATTGTTCAAAGTTAACATGGGCGTCAACTCTGACCCACAGCTGCTTGCTTCCGATACCTTCGGATGGAATATCTGAACATCAAAATCGAATTTATTATCTTCTGGTCGTGGACTGTATATATTTTGCCTTGTGTTCATTTTCAGATATCCCTCTTCATCTGAAATTTCAAATGGAAAATTATAATGTAAAGTTTTTAAGTCACTATTAAGTATCAGGACTATTAGTTCAAAAAATCGGCAAAGCCTTTAACTACTTGCAAACCAAAAAAAATAAGTCTAAATACGTTTTCATTGTTAGTAATGTCATCGATACCATTTTTTTTCAAAGTAAGAGCAATTATGCATTGTACTCGTATATAAAACATGAGTGAGGCCAACCACACACAAATTAATGTTGTTAATAAAAACAAGACACTAACACCCAGTTACGATTTACCGTATTGTATTGTGTGTTGTGTTGCGCGTGATCAAAACGTTGTGTCAACCGTCTCGTCTGACGAAAAGAAATAAAACCTCTAAATTGTAACAGTATAACAGTCAGACAAGGAAAATGCAAAATATTTATAAGGTACATGATGACTGTGTTTTATTCTTTTCATATTTTATACGACAATGAAGAGCTACTTTTTCACTTAAATAAAAGGTCAGGCTTAAATATGTTTGCGAGACGAGAGGGGAGTAGCGCTTATGAATAATTTGAGATACACTAGCTGGTGCTCACGGCTCCACTTGATGCTATTACGGACAATAGCTTTATAATTTATGAGGATTACTTATTATGTTCCTCCAGGCTGTAGTTATATAACTGTGTTTTTGGCTCCTTATCATTTTCAGTTACATAGTCAAAAATGAACAATGAGTGGATAATTATATCCATGGGCAATCAATGAACAAATTACTAGCCTGAGTATGATTACGAATAAAATTCGGTAAATATCTGATGATTAATCTTTGCAATGTACCTATTCTTTGGTAGTATAAAAAGACACAGTTTTCATCATTCTGAGTAGGTTGGTGAAGTTTGACTCCTCATTACACAAATAGGATTATGTAGATTCAACTAAATTCTTACCAACTTCTGTAGGAGTTTTAGGGAAGAAATTTCCAACATCGTTAACGTAATGATGTGGACTTGGTGTCACCATGTTATTGTAATCAGGTGCAGTCATCATTATCAAATAATCTTCATGGCCTGCTGGTGCAGGATTTACAGCTAGGTATGCAGAATTCAAATCTACATAATGCTGAAATTTAAAAACATACACTTGAAAAAAATAATAATATATCTAATGATCAGAAGCCTTTTAGTCCTACTATTTTCAAATTATTAAGCGTACTTTAATCTTTTGTAAAACGCCAGTTTTTTGAAATTAAACTTTTTTTAACTTAATTTAGGTTAGATGATTTATTTACAATAAGAATTGCAATATACATAATTATGTACTAAAAATATTTACATTACAAAATATCGTTTAAAAAATCCTCCGCGTCATCGCCAACGGAGAAGGTTCCCAGAATGCTGGCTGTGTTGCCACGTTGGATGGCGATACTTGATATTAAACTATGTTGGATACCCTAATATAATATCTTTTGTTAAAAGGCGAGATAAATTAAAACCACCTCTATAGCCTTTCTAGATATATTTTGTAGTCACAATATTTTTACGTCACACCAGCTTTGTGCTGCCATCTTTTGATATTAAGAAGAATCGCCACGCTAGTGGTTTGATTGCTCCAAATATAATAGAAACCACTTTCGACGACAAAGAGTGTCTGAGGGCGCCATCTGTCGCGAGAAGTTTTAAAGGCCGAGGCCATTGGGACAATATGTAGTTCTAAATTATACTCACATTCCGTACGTTATCCTCTAGAAAACCGCCAATTAACTCCTGGAGTTGAGAAAATGAAGGTCTTGTTGTTGGTTTGTGTTCCCAACACCTCAGCATCACGTCATATATTCTGTCATCAGCATAAGCAGGTTTGGCTAGACGATTTCTGAAAAATTTAGTTTTAATGTTTATATTATCATCATTATCAGTAGATTTGCTACATAAATTATCCTATTAGGGTGACAGTTCAAGGACAATTGTCCTAAAAAAATGATGGTCCCACGTCATGAAGGACAAGGTATTTCCGAGCATTTTGGCTAAAAAAAGATGTTAGTAGGGGAATTCCTTAGCACCTACGAATCTATATTTAAACTATATTAAGACTTTATCTTTAACTGTGACTTCTAAAGTTGCCTCAAACGCAGCACCAAAGCTTGGTTTTAGGGCATACCGCGTTTGTAACTAACAAGAACTAAAATTAACGGCGCACTTGTTGAGCAAAACTCTGCTTAAATCCCTGAGGTGTGATACATAATGTAGGCGTATCCAATTTCGTTAGTAACTTTGAATGCCTTACTAGGTACGAGGAAATAGTTTAGAAATGGTGCTTGTTTTTTCAGTTGAGTGTGACATACCCTTCAGAAAGCCACCGCAACAAATGTGCTGGCTCCATATTGGGATATGGAGTCTTTGCTAAGGAGAAAAGCTCCCATAGAACAATGCCGAAGGACCACACATCTGACTGCGTTGAGAATATCCTGTCTGTCATACATTCAATTGCCAACCATTTTACTGGGAGTAGGCTCTGAAATATAAAAGAAATTTTCTTAGTGAATGATTATGTTATCATAACCACTCTGACGGGTGCGCATTGTCTTACATAACTTTTCAACTCCTATAATCGGAGGTCCGAAAATGTTTCTCATACCATTTAAAATTATAATGATCGTTATTCATAAAAAAATTACAACTAAATATCAAAAACATAATCATTTAAATTCATAATATCACAAATTATACACTTAGTTTTCACTAATATTTGTTTTAATATATTTGTTTATAAAACAATGGTAAGTAAAAATTTTTTAAGAAAAAACTTTTTAGCATTAATTAATAGCATTAATTTTTCGCAGAATCAGAAGGACAACAAAACGTCGACAATTGTTTCGCCTCTAAACGAGGCATTATCAAGACTGTCTCAGAGAGAACAGCAAAATTCGTGGTTGGAACGTGTTTGCTTATAAGTAAACGCGTGCAAATTTCATTATCGCGATGTAGGATTCTTTACAATAACCAATGTGGGTAGAAACCTCAGATCATGCTAACTAAGTTCCAAAAATAGGTATTCACCAATACTTGACCTTATCTGTTTGATTTAATTACTGTCTCTTGATAAGTTGCATAGAAAACCCAAATAACACACACAAACCAACAACAGTTAATGTGTCTGTCTGTTCGCAAACAGATTAAGTAAGGGAGATGTGTGAAAATCTATTTGTTCGTTGAGTAAGGTGTCCGCATCTCTTCTAACTATTTCTAGCCTTTCTTTAGTTATTATCATTAACTGTTGTTGGTTTGTGTGTGTTATTTGGGTTTTCTATGCAACTTATCAAGAGACAGTAATTAAATCAAACAGATAAGGTCAAGTATTGGTGAATACCTATTTTTGGAACTTAGTTAGCATGATCTGAGGTTTCTACCCACATTGGTTATTGTAAAGAATCCTACATCGCGATAATGAAATTTGCACGCGTTTACTTAAAAGCAAACACGTTCCAACCACGAATTTTGCTGTTCTCTCTGAGACAGTCTTGATAATGCCTCGTTTAGAGGCGAAACAATTGTCGACGTTTTGTTGTCCTTTTGATTCTGCGAAAAATTAATGCTATTAATTAATGCTAAAAAGTTTTTTCTTAAAAAATTTTTACTTACCATTGTTTTGTCATGGATTTTCGCCAAGTAACGCCTGTTTCTATCCAATATTTGTTTATATTAATGATCGAAACTTATAATCATTCTTTTGACTGCTTCGGTGGCGTGGTCGGTAGTGCATCCGCTCTCGACGCTGAAGTCTCGGGTTCGATTCCCGGTCGGCACAAACTTTGTGTGATGACACATACGTTTGTACCGAAGTCTGGGTGTTTCCTATGTATAATATGTATGTATTTAATAAAAAAAAGAAAGTATAATAAGTATTTATATCAGTTTATCTAGTACTCATATCACAAGCTCTGCTTAGTTTGAGACTAGATGGCGTTGTGTGAATTGTCCTAACATATTTATTTATTTATTTATTCGAATAAATAAATATAGATGCTACCAGACAAGTAGGTTAGGTTAGGATAGAACTGTGACCACAACAACGCGCGAGCCGAGCGAGCGAAGCGAGCGTGCCGCGGCAGCGGCCGGCGAAGCGCCAAAAACTAATATAGATGCTACCAATATAGATGCTACTAGACAAATAGGTTAGGTTAGGTTAGAACTGTGACCACAACAACGCGCGAGCCGAGCGTGCCGCGGCAGCGGCCGGCGAAGCGCCAGAAACTAATATAGATGCTACCAATATACTCGTAGATGCTATCAGACAAATAGGTTAGGTTAGGTTAGAACTGTGACCACAACAACGCGCGAGCCGAGCGAACGAAGCGAGAGTGCCGCGGCAGCGGCCGGCGAAGTGCCAGAAACTATTTTTTGTTAGAAAAGTAGACAGAATTTATGCTATATATATGCCATATGATAATAGAATATATAATATAAATGCTATATGATAATAGAATGTTATGAAGAAAAAAGATCTGAAAAAAAGATATGGATTTAAACTGGTGCTTGGTAGTAACAGTATTAATAAAAAAATTATAATCACTATAGATGATAGTAATAAAAAAGTATAAAAAATAAAATTATGACGAGTGATGATTATGAACACAAATCGGTAGTAAGAAAAAGAATAGGATTAAAAATTTTATGTGAGCCAATATGGCCACTCTGACATAAGGAAAGTTTTAATGAATTAGTAGGCATTGAGGTATAATGTACTACGTACTAGAGAAGACGCCTCAACTAAATTGATTGTAACACGAATTAGAGTCCGCGCGCTCTAACTCACTTAGTCTGTCCCGAGTGCTTTCCGGAACGTGACACATTTGAGTATTTTGAGTGCGAAGTTTTTCTTTTAAATATGCCTACGTGTGCATTGAGATACTATTCTAACAACTCTAGAAACATAAGTAAAAATTAAGGAGTGACCTTTCACCAGTAAGTACAATTAACATTGTCTTTAATGCATGCTTTATTTAATTATATTTTAAATTGTTACTTGTGACGACGCGTCACAGATCGGCGACGACCATTTTTAGCAAAATGTCAAAGAGTAAAACATTTTGTGCGCGCAGAGATGACACTATCGACGTATATTTTTTTTACTAAGATTTATTCGTTGCATCACTAATAATATTTTTAATAATGTTAATATTTTTTATTATTATTTGGATTTAAAGGTGTTATAAATATAGGTGATAGTAAATAAATATTTTATTTGATTTGATTTCTTTTAATTATCTCTATATATTTAATACGACAATTTGTCTGTCCGTCTGTCGCGTTTTTCAATTATAATTAATAATACATACATTTGCTTGAAATATTAAAATATTCTTTTTTTTTCTTTTTTTTAATATTTGAGGCGATACAAAGTTCGCCGTGATAACTAGTATAAATAAATGCCACTCGACGATATCAACATTGTATAATGCTACACCTAATAATAAAATTTCATTAATCATTTAGGTATAATACTTAATATCTGTTCTGAGTTCGGCAGATTACTTATTCTATGTAAGCGTATTAATAGAACTTTGAACAACGAATAGACGCTCGGGAAAACTGTCGCAAAAAGCAATGCAGCGCTGCGTTGTGGCTGCGTGCACGCTGCGTGTTTATTATTTTATTAGTTTGTCAAAGTTAATCAGACGGTCAAATTATTGCTGCAGCGCTGCAGCGCTGTTTAGTTTTAACTTTTAACAAAACGGAGCACAGATTTTGTTCACGATGTCTTCTCTAGTACGTAGTACAGTATACCTCAATGTTAGTAGGGTTATTTCTCGACCTTTAGTTGCACAATATTGTTGTTTGAAATGTCGTTTTAAGTATTTTTCCTATACATATCAAAGATCGAAGACCAATCATTTAAAAATCTTGCAATCTTTGTCTCTAAGATTAGTACGATAACGTCCGAACACTAGTATTTATATTGTATTATGGGCCCTGACTTTTAAAAAATAACTTTACATTAACATCAACTTAAGAACTAAACCTAAAGCAATACAGTAATCAACAATCGCATCTACGATACAAAATTATTAAAAGCAACCTGTTTATTTTTTTTAAGTAAGTATTGTCACGCTAGCGTCAGCCTTGGCGGTTTCATGGTAAAGTTGTACCTTTTTTGCTACGAAATTATATTTTTTTATGAAATCTGATTGTTTAATAAGTAGTTATGGTATTTTAAGCCGCAATTGCGTCATTGCTGGATACTCAAGGACATTTGATTTCAGTTTTGACATAATCGATCACTGGATGGATTGACTGCTCCTGGACGATCGAGACAAAAGAGAGCAACAGTATTCACTTACATTTTCTTTCTTCTGATATTCGTCATTTTTATAAATACTTCTGGCTAGACCAAAGTCGCAGATTTTGACAATGTTATCCTCAGCAAGCAAAATATTTCTTGCTGCTAAGTCACCATGGAGCACCTGCAATTGAGGATATTTAATGTAGATTCCAGTTTTTGTTGCAACACCATTGAGGTTGAATTGAATAAAGAGTTACTTAAACCGGTATAGAAAAACCTGCATACACTGTGTACACGTCAATCCACATGATCAATCTGTGATATTTTAGAAAACTTCGGTCCCGTAGATACGTAATTTTCTGCCACATGGCTGAAATATTGTCGATAGACTATCAATATAATCAACGTGTGCTATTGAAGCAGATCATTAATTAAAAAGAATTACCAACCTTTCTGCTAGCAAGGTATTCCATACCCCGAGCAATCTGAAACGCCCAGGCCAGCAAGTCGCGAGATGTCAGCGGTCGAGGATTACGACCGTCAAAACTATAGTCACTTTCGTAATTGGATCGCCATTCAGGCTGCACGTATCCTTCTGATACTGAAATATTAAAATGGAAATTAACCAGTTTTAATACTGTAGCATCTCTGTTTTAATACTGTAGTAGCTCTGGAAAGTTATTGTAGATTACATCACTATCTCAGCCTATTTGATACCTACAGCTGGGCACAGGTCTCCGCCGAAGAGAGGAGGGAATTCAGTCCAAATATGTACCTATATAACACTGAACGGACGAGTTGGTATTTGTGTCAGTTTTCCTTCTCTAAACATACTTATAAATTTCTAAGACCTTAGGACGGCTGTCGTATACCAATACCGCTGCGCCACTAATAGCAGTTAGACTACATAGGGCTTTCAAATTGTTGTTGTAATTGACAGCTACAGTTTTAATAAATTTAATAATTTAGTAGCGACAATACATTAACAGAAATAAGGTGATAACCACTAAATAAATAAAACAACTATCACTGTACACAGTAGAAATAATATCAAAGCAGCTCAGAATATCTCATCACATTTTGAAAGCAGAACATTACTTTTAGGTATATATGAATTACTAGTGTGGACGCAAGGTATGAATATTACATAGCATTGTACGCAACTAAACTACTAATACTAGGTAACCTACGAAAAATATGTGACGGTCCCAAAAAACAAGTAATATCCACAATACCTACTTAATTACTGGACACCATTTGTCTACGATTTTCAACTACTATTATGTGCAAATTAAATGTAAAATGAAAAAAGTACTGTCTGGTGGTGAGAGTCAAGATGGTGGGTGTGCCATAGCGAATTAATATATACCAATACCATAAAATATTGCTGAAAAATCGTACCTAAAATGTACTATTTTGTACCTAGACCAAAATAATTCGTACCTCATTAAGAACTAAGTTATTTTGGGGTTTAGGTGCACCCGCCATTTTGACTCTCACTGTCTGGTGCTATTAAGCTAAAGAAGAAAAACTAGGTACGTAACAAGGACACTGGACTTCAGTGTCATTAAATAGTGTTGGTTATGAGTGAGCCTATTAAAACATCACATAAGTTCAGCCTGCGGAAAATGACACTAGAATCTTAAACATTTACCATCATTGTGTGTCTCACGTGAGACGAGCAGATGCTCATTAAAAATAGAACCAAGATTCGCTCAAAGCAAATACATTAAGTGAAAACTGTTTAGTGCTTTGATAAGAACTTTTTTATAATAATTATGATACTCTTTTGTAGCTGTTTAAATAAAGTAATACACATAAAAACAGAATGACAAGCAAAATTTCATATCCTGTGCTAATTAGTGAAGTGCCTTGAGTTTATTAATTTGTTTATTTACCTCTCACAAACTCCACTTGCGCATTATGTTTGTCTGTCAAAAGTTAATACAAAATATACTTACGTGTGTATGCAAATAGAATTGTGTCTGACTAAATTACATAGGTAACAATATAACATTTCTTTAATGGTACCCATTGTAGTTACGTACTGTAGAAACAAAAACCATTCGGAATAATTTTATTTGCCATTGGATGTTTCCTTATCTAGCTGATACTTTTCTAAGGAATAAAACCTCAATTTCTCATGTCTAACTATGTCTATGTCTGTTATTATGTTACTTGATTACACAACAATACCATTCGTATATTATACTTCTTATAATAATTCTCACTTTCGATCTCCAAGACTCAGATGATCTTGATCAGCACGAGATCGGACGAAACAGGTTCTGGCAAATATACCCAAAGTTCTCCAAACTGGCATTAGGCTCGTTTTTTATTACGTAGGACCAAGAAAATAGTGTGTCACTTCTATCAAGTATTTGTTATTTTAGACACAAAAGCAGATTAGTTCGGGTACCGAATAATACAATGCTTGTTTATATTTGGTCCAATACATAGTTGAACGTCTAGCTAATTTACGAGTATATTCCAAACGACTCATTTTTATAGTCTTCCGTAAAATACGACGAATTTTGCTAATCGATTAAGAATGATGACTTTAAAAGTTATTTAGACTTACTTTTTCTAGCAGATCTATTGGTGTTAGCTGTGTTAACGAATGTGTGGTCAGTTTCTTGCGTATTACATGTACTAAAATAGTCGGAATTACCACTGAAAACAGAAAAATTAAGTACGATATTAATATATTTAAACAATAGACATGGTCACCAGTTATTTATTTTAAATAACCTTAATAAACCTGCCTTGAAGGAATAAGTTTTTCGTTGTCAATCCCTAAGGAAAACATTACAAGGATAAAAATGTTATCCAGGAGATGGTCTTATCGAATCTGTTCATGGGTTTACGTGTGTGTTTGAGCAACAACATCTACAAAAACTTTAATATTTTACATTAGTGGCTTTACAGCCAGTTTCTGAATTGAGAACCCGTTAAGTTCGTAAAATGTCAAAATTCAGAAGCAAATTTTGACCTCGAGCTCAACAGACACTCAACTTGAAAATCTTAATTCAGACCCGGCCGTTAATCTATAAACGAATAAGTTATAGTGTAAATGCTGCCTGAAAGAGGTAATGATACCACTCTTACCCAGTACTGCCACTGCTGCAGGAAAACCCTCTGTTGACTCTACCGAATTTCTTCTCTTTATTGTCAGTAAGTTGGTCAATGAACACTTCTCGATGTCTCTGCATATAATTGTGAATATTGCCGAACTTGCAGTATTCAACGATAACGTTTAATTCACCTGCATATTCAAAACCGTTATTATTAAAAAGTTACCGCTACCAAACTACTACTACACACGAAAGACTTGGATTTTTGGGTTCATTCCATACTTGTGTAAATGAGACAAACAATAGTCACGAAATGATTATGTAGTAAATCTATAAAAAACGTATCTACTTGGCATTATAAAAACCATTATAAACTTATTTGAAGGATTGCCCTTCAAAATAGTTTTTATTAATAAATAACATTTATTTATTATTTATAAATATAAATAATTATGCAAAAAAGTATTCATAATTCATTCAAGCAACTAATTGTTCAACCAAATATTTCCGATTCGAACATGAAATCTCACTCATTCATCATTACAAAAAGGTTTTACCTACAATTTTTATTTCTACTTACAATATGAAATATTTCGCTTATAAACAAAGCACGTAATGTACAATTAAAACAGTAATTCCCTAGGCCAGGTAGGTATTAATCATATTATCTTCAACCGAGGAAATAAAAAATGTGGGTAATTTAGGTGCCAGTGTCTTACGTTTTCCAACATTTTTAGTACACGCTCCAAGCAAGTTTACGATGTTTATATGTTTGCCCAAGTGCACCATTATTTTTAATTCCGACGCCAGTGCTTTTATGTACATATTGTCAGCAGTCTTCTTCACCATTTTGACAGCCACCTCCGTTGTTTCTTCAGCATTGATGATGCCACGTGCTTCTGCTTTGTATACAACACCAAAAGCACCTGCACCAAGCTGCTTCCCTAAAGGAATTAAAAACGATGTGGTTTATGCGGTAAAATCAATGGATGACAAAATCAGTGTCAATCAAAAGGACATGTTATTTAATCCCACAATTCGTTAAGCTTACCTAGAATTAATTTATCAGGAGAAAACTCAAATCTTTCATCATATGGCAATAGTTCAGCTTGTTCATCGATACCCAAATCTGGATTGAGAGATTTTGTAACGCCTTCTTTAAAGTATAAAAGACCAGCAGCTGCCAATTCTCGCCTGAACTGCTTCTCTTTTCTTACTTTTATTGTAAGATAAATCACTACTACTATTAACGCAAATATTATAACGATGATCACACATAAATAAGTGACGTATGTGCCTTGACCTGTAATAAATAATATCGTTAAAACTTATTTCTTAATTACAGAAATTAGCTTTCGTCGAAATCATAAAAAACTAAGCTGCAATCAACATACCTGAAACCAACGTGTATAGTCGTTTTGAAATACCACCACCTTCACTGTTTGCTAAACATTCGTATGTGCCAGTATAATTGTCATCCACTCTAAACTTAATTGTTGAATTGACTAGTGTGTGATTGATAATCCTTGTTAAAATTTCCACATGACTGTCATTTTTAAGTAGTTCAGCATCCTTTGAAATAAAATAATTATCTTTAAAGCAATCTTTTTAAAGACTAACATATGGTACCTTTGTTAGAATTGTATAAATATACCTTGTACCACTCTATTTTTGGTGCCGGTACACCCTCTGCCAGACATACTAGGTGTACAGGTTCTTTTCGATATACTTCTTCAGTTACATCCGCAGAGGGCTGTATTATAGCTGGTGGTCGAATTGCTACAATCAAATACAAAAAGATAATAGATGACCTAGTTAAAAAAATAGAATTCATTTACAAGACAACCAGTCGATTCGACGATGGTCGATGTTGACCAAAAAATAATATTCTTCTTTAAGTATGAAGTACGTTAGATTGAAGTATACAAACCCTCAACAGTTATGTTAATAGGTTCATCCTCTTCATCGCCATCAAATTTAACTCCTCGACAGGTATATTCACCGCTTTGGGACAAAGAAATTCGTGGTAGCTTCAATTTAGCAACAAGTGATAATGGATTCTCTGTGTATTCCACTGCAAATTGAGAAAAGTCAGTATGTATGGAGTGTTGAAGTAGAATGTAAACTGTGAAGTCATTTAAAACACAGTTTGGTCTAAAATTACTAACCCATCTCTGTCAAATTTTCTTCTCTGCTGCCATACCAGTTAACGTTGTTGAAATCAAATTTTGAAGCAACACATGTTTTGATAACATCTTCATTCTGCGCAAACCAGGTGTTTTTGCTATTTTTGATACCAAAACCATCATCCATTTCATAAACAATAAGACTTCTTGTCACTTCTGTTGTATTCCTATTATTGGAAGCTCGACATGTTATATTACCAGAAGTGTGAATTTGATGAAAAACTAATGTTGCTGAGACATTATATACGGATATCGATTCCAGTGTTGCACTAGGCTGTAAATGGTAATTGGTACACGCATTACATACCTAAATAATATTACAGTACAGTACAGTAACTACAAACAGAATAAACACACAAAGAGTTCTTCGAAATGAATGTTGAACGATTGACGCGGAACAAAAATATTAGTAATATCAGAGATCTATACATTTATATTTATCTGCCTCGGTAGCGTGGTCGGTAGTGCATCCGCTTTCGACGCCGGAGTCTCGGATTCGATTCCCGGATGCATAACTTTATGAACAGTCAGAAGATTTCTCGGAGGGCTAGGCTGGCTGCTCATAGAGGAGTGCTGGTCCCTACACTTATGTATGGAAGTGAATGTTGTGTTTGGCAGAAGAAACATGAAAGCAAAATAAATGCCGTGGAAATGAGAAGTTTGAGAAGTATGACTGGGGTGACATTGGTTGATAAAGTGAGGAACAGCGTGATACGAGAACGTTGCGGTGTATCAGAAGATATAGTCAGTAAGATAGAAAAAGGGATGCTTAGATGGTTTGGGCACGTAGAAAGGATGGATGAAAGAAGATTGACGAAACAGATACATAAGGCGGGCGTGAATGGACAGGCAGGTAATGGTCGAATTAGGCGAACGTACTTTGACCAAATCGGAGATGTTTTGACCAAAGGCCAGGTCAAGAGTACCCAGAACCGGAGAGCGTGCATGAAGATAGTTATGAAAGTGGAAGAAGCGAAAAAAGTATGCCAGGATCGTAGCAAGTGGAATTCCATAGTCTCTGCCTACCACCATGGGAAAGAGGCGTGACCATATGTATGTATGTATTTACAAAAAAAAATGTGTATAAGTATTTAAAGCAATGGTAAGTAAAATGTTTTAAGAAAAAACTTTTTAAAATTTATAATAGCATTAATTTTTCGCAGAATTAAAAAGACAACAAAACGTCGACAATTGTTTCGCCTCTAAACGAGGCATTATCAAGACTGTCTCAGAGAGAACAGCCTGCTGTTCTCTCTGAGACAGTCTTGACACAACACTTGAACAATTGTCGACGTTTTGTTGTCTTTTTAATTCTGCGAAAAATTAATGCTATTATAAATTTTAAAAAGTTTTTTCTTAAAACATTTTACTTACCATTGCGTTGTCATGGATTTTCGCCAAGTAACGCCTGTTTCTATCCAATATTTAAGTATTTAAGTATAGAACACACACACACACACACATATCAAGCCTATATCCCCGAAGGGGTAGGCAGAAGTGCATTACACACCCACAATTTGCCAGTATTTTAGTCCCACGTAATAGGGGGCAAGCCTATTGCCGTCACCGGGCAAATTTATAATGGGTTATGTCCAAAATGGCCGAATTAATTTAATAAAAAGTAGCAGATTGTAATTTTGGAAAAAAAATTAAACCCGTTGCCTTGCGATGAAATGTTGATTAAAGGCAACAAAATCTTACGTGCCAGCCGCTATGGCACAGCCAATTAAAGTCCTGGGCGTCTCGCACAGTATAGAACAACAGTACCTAGTATACTATATACCCACAAAGTTAACAACTTTACCGTTAAAGTTGCGTTAATTAGCTTTTCACCGCATTGTATAACACACACATACAATATTCATTAAAATTTCCCAACCTTTCACTGTTTCAGTTAGTTAAGAAGTAAGTAATGTAATACCTACTAGAAGACGCCCGCGGCTTCGCCCGCTTGATAAATTATGTTTGTACATAAATACCATCCTCGAGAACCACTACATCCCTTGGTGAAAACCGCATCAAAATCTTTCAATGTTTAAAGATGTAAGCATACATAGGGAGCGGAAGCGACTTTGTTTTAAACTATGTTATGATTTGACGTGATGAGAGAACCCAGTCATATGCTGGTCATGGAATTTTTTATAATGAAGTATATACTTAAACTCGAAAATTTGTAATTTATTTCAGTTTTTTCTGATAAACCTCTATAGGTTTTTAAAATATTAAGAAAAAAATTATAAATAGATCACAAAAACTTATGTCATCGGCAAGACTCGAACCCACGGCCTTTTCCTAACAGGGGGAATGCTCTGACCACTGAGCTACGATCGATGCTCGATCGATGCTCGATCGATGATCGATGATGACAACATCGAATTTTTGCTTCATATCATATTCGTCGGTACGAGTCCTGCCGTGACATCAGTTTTTGTGATCTATTTATAATTTCTTTCTTAATATTTTAAGAATAGTTTAAGCAAACTCATTGCTTTAAAATACTCTATAGGTTTATCAGAAAAAACTGAAATACATTACAAATTTCCTAGTTTCAGGTAAGAATAAAATCAGTATTAATAATACAGTCACTCTGGTTATAGTTCCAAAACTTTGAATCTTAATGAAGTAAAACGTCAAACACTTACCAAAATCTGTTCTTTCTCATCTTCGTTAGAAAATATCCAATCAATTTTTGGTAAAGGCCATCCAGATACATCACATTTGAAAGTCACTTCCGTATTCTCCACATATTTCTTAGGAGTGTTAGAACCAAAGAAAACTTTTGGTGCAGCTATGATAATGAAAAATGGAATGAGTTAAAACTAGGTAAAGTATAAAATTAGACTATTCCATATAATCACGCTTGTTCCCTTGAAGGGGTTTATGTTTTTGCCTATTTTTCGCCGGTAACTTTAGTTAGTTAGGCAAGTGTATTGCCATTAACCGGAATCTTTTATGTTTGGCAAAGTCTTGTCCACTTTGCCTGGCGCACCGTTAGGTAAGGTTGGCTTGGCTTTAAAAACAGGAAAGCTGAATTTACTAGCAAACACGAACATTAATCAATACATAAACATGAAAAATCATACCAGCAAACCTGATATCAACTGTGATATTGTTCGTCAAATATGTATTGTTTGCCACCAATGTGTAGTTCGCGCTATCTGTTACATCTGTGTTGTTTATAACTAAGATGGGATCGTGTGTTTTCCGATGTCGGAATACAGTGTATTTTAAATCATTGATGGGTAACGGCCGACCATTCTTTAAACTGCAAAATATCAATTACACATTTTACTAAGGTAAGTAGCACGTCATCATTTTTAATATTATAATAGCCGCTACTTATGTTTAGCCTCCGAAAAAGGTGTTCAGAGCTTTGAATGTGTACAAAATCTGGATAATATTGTAAAGTTGTCGGTATGTTAAAAAATGTACCTAAATAAAATTTACTTAAAAGTCAAGACGACCAAATAAGTGTTAATGATTATAAATTTAAAAAACTTAAGAAAAAAAAGTGTTAATGAGAACCATTACTTTCTTCGTCTGTTTGTTCGTGCATAGCGAAAAAACGACAGAAACCATTTTAATGAAATTAGGTACGGAGATAATTTGAGACCCAGGGCATACATTACCCCGAAGAGGCCACACAGGTGGCCAAAGTCCGCCGGGCGCCACTGGAAATACCTTCGGATGCCACCAGAGACGCTCGCAGCAATGGACATGGGAGCGCCCGCGTTCTCGCGCAAAACAAAAAAAAGGGCATACATTGCACTTCAAAAATTGTCTTAAATTTTAATGATAACTTTCGTATCGCAAGATAATATCTTAGCATCAGCTGACATTTTATCAAGAAACAACCAAATAACAAGTTATTGGACATATTACATCGTTAAATCCTCTTTATTTTATATCAATATGAATACGTATACGTACACATATTAAAATAAAGAGGATTTAACTACTAAACAACTTATATTGTAATAAATTAAATTAAAATGTGTATTAAAAGCAAAAGTCTGACTTTACTAATTTTTATAAATAGTCCAAGTGCGTGTGCACCCTTCAACTAGCGACTACGGTCAACCTAAACTTTGGGTAACTATAAGATATGATGATACCTTTCGTTCTATTTACATACTCATTACAGTTCGCCAAACCATGGTGTACTTTATTTTGATACTTACAAACGGAAACTGGCCTCAGGATATGCGTTCATATCAATGTTTAGCTTATACATCGGCTGAGTGCTCGTTACTGGCTCCTTTTTGTCAGTAGACAAATCAAGTACAGGATGTTCTAGAAGATACACAACATAATGATTTCATATGCTTCTTTCTATATCGATAATGGATATAACTATTGTATATTCCTTGCTGTATCCGTTCAAATAAAACCTAGTTTCCTAAAATTTAATAAAAACCTCTGGTACACTTACCTTTAAATTTTTTAGTAATTGATGCTCTTTTCTTGTCACAATTGTTTGACGCTATGCAAAAGTATTTACCGCTATGATTCTTGTTAGCATTGTAAATTGTTATATTTTTATACAGCGTATCTCCACTGCTTATCTTTATATATTCATTGGAGTTTGTTAAAATTGACTCCTAAAAACAATTAGGGTTGTGTTTTTCAATCAATGGAACGGTATATTATTAAAGTCTCCGGATATTTTTATCTTCAGTCTTTAACCAAAAATGAAGGCCACATAAATGCACTTAAGTGGCTTCAGAAACGATTTTTGTACCATCTAACCTTCCACCATCATACCGCTAGGACTCAGAATTAATACATAAAACGATTGAAGTATTTCAGGCTGCGTAGTCTTAAGGTGCCTTAAAGCCTAGTTTACACAGTGCGAGCTATCGTACGAATACAGCCTGCCGAGTAGCTGCACTGCAGTAACTCGTACTGTTTGGACGTCACTTACGAGTAACTCGCATGTGCGAGTTGGACAGTAGCTCGCATCCGAGTTACTTCAACATTTTTTGTTTTCACTCGCATGCTCGCCCGCCAGCAACTCGTATAACAGCAGCTCGGCCGTCCCTCGCATCGTATAGACGCGTTCGGCAGTGTAGCTCGTCAGTGCGAGCGCGACAGTCGTCGTGAGCGGAACCAACTCCACATCGCGGCAACTCACAAGACTGGACAGCAGCTACTAGTGTCATGTAGACAGCAAAGGCGAGCCGAGCTGCTGGCGTACGAGTAGACAAGCCGAGTAGCTGTCTACTGTCTGGTCAGCAACTGGCACTGTGTAAACTAGGCTTAACATGAAAGGAGCATTTCATCAGTGTGGACGTAACCGGTTCCAACGCGCGCACGAACCGAACATGAACCTACTCGTATCTGTTCCCTGCATTGGGTGCTTTCACACTGCCACGATATCGTGCATTTTATCGTGACGATATAGGGGAGGTAAGGGTGCATTGGGCATGTGTTGTTAAGCAATTTAAGAAATGTTTAAATTGTCATTATGCAGATGTGGAAAGTGGGATGAGAATTGGGAAGAACAATTTTGTGGGAAGATGTAGTTCAAATACTTACTTAGGGTACTATGGAATCAGAAAAATGAGGGTGAAATTGACCTGGGATGCTTAGTTTTCGAGATCTGGGGTACTGGGAATCTTGGGTATTTTTGCGTGATGAGAATTCCCGGGATTTTTTTTGCAGTTGAATGGAACCTATTGTTGGGGGGGGTGCAGGGGGGAGAAAAATATGCCCATAATTAAGGCGCGTTGCTTGTGGGTTTAGCAGACTACCGATTTTTTGACCAATTACAGTTGCAACGTAGTAGTATAGCAGTAGCATGGCGTTTTACGTTCATTTACGCGACTTAGGTCCCTGACCTGATGAGGTAGGTACTGCAGTACCCATCTGCATTATGGCAATTTAAACATTTCTTAAATTGCTTAACAACACATGTCCTGCACCCTTATCTCCCCTATATCGTGCAATGTGAAAACGCCCATCGCGTAGTAGCTATACAATAAAACCACAATAGCGGGTTATAAATCATGTGATTTCTCACATGAATCACACCTAGTACTCAATTAGTACGCTAACTTTTAAAAAATAGCATTTTAAATATTTTATAGTTACTGACTGCTAAGTAAGTACTTTGTGAGCGGGCAACAAAAGTGACTATGCAAGCTACTTGTCACCGGTAACTAACAGAGACAAATCATATGCTGTGATTAATCAAATCACTGATGATATTTACGTTCGGGAGCGTTCTGCAGTCCACAGTGGCAATGCGTGCACTCTGCGCGCCCCTGACTAATGGCGTTCGGCGGTATTGTAATTGCCTATTAAAATAAGGTAAAAACAGGCAACTGATTGATCTTTGATCGGGAACTACTTAAATCATGTTTGAGGTTGTAGGTACCGAAAATGTAAATCTGTGATACTCTGACTGGCAATTAAGAGAAAGCAATTAAATTATTACTTACATTGTTAGCATGTGGGGGATATTCCCATTCCAAACTGACCAATACTCTGTTCACATATTCTACAGAGCAGTTTATTGAAAATGATTCGCCCTCTAAGAAGTATGGCGACTCCGTTGATATTTTAGGTACCGGTGGTGGACTAACATCTGGAAAAGATTTTCACATGAATTTTGTATAACTGTTTGGTAAAAAATATAATGCATGCATCGGACTGAGAATTTCATGTCGACTTTTCTATCTGACATTATTTGTTTAAAAGAAATACGTTATGATATATACTTTTTTATGAGGTTTTCTTTTTCATATAATTCAGTAGATAGGTATAAAGAATCTACAGAAAACTACTAAGGAATACTTTATTTTAATATAGATTTTATATTCTATCACTTTTTATTAATTTGTAACTGAATACAACAGGATCAATCAAAACGTTACGGTGCCTTTATTTATTTTAAATGTATCTCTATTCTTTCATTTAGATAGATGATAAAACTTTAATATATATCTCACAGAACGTACGTGTTTCTCCTAAACCAATAATGGGAATAGCAAATCAAAAATTATAAAATTGCCAACATTTAAATGCCTATAATACAAGTACACATTTGAGACTTGCCACGTTTCAAAAGGAAAAAACCAAAATTGTACGTGCCCAATTCATAAATAACGAGAACTTTGTTTTTACTATGGAAGAGATCTCATTGTAGGAAATGCAAGCCGAAACTGCAATCTATATTTTTTTCAATGTACAATACTACTTTTTTACTTCAGATTCAAAAATAACTAAAAATTATAGTGTATTTTTCGTTTTGATGTATTATTATTTAGTTACTCTAGTTATGATTTAGTTCAATTAATATTTCATATCATACGTGCCGATGACTCAATTTTTTTAGGCATTATGTTAAAGTTCTAAATATTGAACTCATACAATGAAAATAAAAAAAGAACCACAATGGAAAGTTAAATCAACCCACCGTGACAATATTATACTCACATACCTTTGTCATGTTTCAGTTAATAAATTAAAACAATACATAGTTAGTAGTTAAGTACATAAAAGTGAACATGCAGATTGAAGTATCGCAGAGCAACACACCAAAAATAAAAAAAAATAAAAAATGAAAAGGAAGAAAAGCCACAAGCTCAGAATACATAACATCGATATAAACTAAACGTAAGTAGTCTACCAAAACATTGAGTGTTAAAAAATCATCCAGTGAATGAAACCATTACACCACACTACCTTATTATGTGACATCAACTGCAGTACTACTTACTAATAATACGTATCATTTGATGTCTGTCTCCTTTCCTTCCAAAACATTTGTAAGCAGACCTACTACAAGCTTTCTTTAAGAACCCAATCTTTGGAGAGTACGGTACTGAATCTGGTGGCTTGTTACTCTGCGGCTATTATAATTTTTGCCAAATAAATTTTTGGTTAGTAGTGATATTGTTTAAGTTCATTGTAATGTTTTTCAATTCTAGTACAAAGAAACCTTGTTTGGTATGTAGTCCAAAATATAATTGAAAAACACAACAATCCACATTCACGAAAACAGAACTTTTACGGAAGTCTTGTTTTTACTGGAGTCTTATCCTGGCTTGAAGTTAGCATTACAGTTAACAAATTGAATAATGCTTCACCAGTATTCTCGTGAATGTGTTTTTTTTATAATAAAAATATTAAAACATACTAGTATCTTCACCTACGTTTTTGGACTAATATTTGAGTTTTTGTTGTATATTTTCCTTTCTTAAACACACATTTGTAAAAACTGTACGATGAGAGATTATCGATACTGAAGGCGAACCCAACTTTGGGGCTATAATACAGATCTGGAATATTCTAAATATTAAGAAGGTTAATATGAAACCATTCAAATTAGCTTTATTATATTCATGCTTTAGTAACAGCATTGTCCTCAGCAACAAGCGTTAGTTAGTCACAAGCTTTTAATGAGACAATGTTCACGTTCTATTGTCATATATTTTTAAAATTACTAATCGCAAATAGCACCGAAGTAAAAACTAACTTTGCCTCATTAGGCATCATAAACAAGGCATAGGTTTTAGATTTTGTAAATTAACTCCATGCAGCTGCGTAAAGCATTTCAGTTTATCTAACAGAAACAATAAATACTTCAACTATTGCAATTAAATTACACCTGAGTGATTGTTTTTATTAAATTTCAGTGAAGACTATCATAAAATAACTTATTCCGATGTTCAATCAGCCATAGTACGTACCGTCGGTGGGTCGAGGGTAACATTCACGTCTGGTGTAGTCGGTCTACATTCAATAACAACCTGATAGCGATTTCTTGGACTCACAACTTCTTTCATGGGTGCTAACAAGAATTCCGTGCCTAAAAGTTTTATACGAACATGTATAATATGATCGAAAATGTAAAATTATCCAGAAATTAAATATAAATTAAATCTCACCATTAACGTAAATATAAACGAATGAGATTTTTGCTGTATTTTCAGGTTCTACGGTCATTTTGTTCAGTATAGTATTGATGTTAATTTGGTTGTCGTAACAAGCATAATAGCCGACCGTGTTCTGGTCCACATTGAATAAATCTAACACCATTTGGTACTTGTACTCCCCATCTGTTATTGATTCGTTTCTTAGTTTCACGCTAACTGTTGTGATTTCTTCAGGTAGCTCTTGTTGTTTTAACCCTACAGGGAACTTCGATTTACATTTGAGTGTAAAGTTTTCTCCCTTTTGTAACATGATTTCTTTTTGACATGGATCAATAATCGGGCCTTGTATTCGTTGAGAATCTGAAAGTGACAATCAAATCACGATTCCAATTAAATTTAACATGACTAGTTGATTTTATTTTAAAACTATCGCTGCTCCGCTTAAGCAGGTGTACATTTCCAAAATTAAAGAAATATATACACCTAAATCAACCTTTCTATATATTCATGAAAATCGCATGATGATTTGAAAGTAAATTTTGAGATTAACGCAAAATGCATACCTATGTTTTATAAAATTAGGTGAATTATTTTATTAGAATTATCTTATATTTTATTTATTTTCTACTTTTAAGTAAGCTGTTTTTACAGTTCTCAAACATTGCAAATAGTGTGCAAGAGACTACGTTTAATCTACAAATACATGTAATATGTTTATCCCATAGTAATAAAATGTTTAAAGGTCTAAAATTACATGACAATGATAAACTTATATGGAAAACAAATTGAGTTGTTAATATCGATGCGTAAGCATAATATTGACGTTAAAAAAAGATAGGTCTATATTCCTGAACTCGTTACATAAGGGCTGATTTTCCAATTCATAGGTTAGAACAGTGTCAAAGACAAGACAGTAACTTGATTGGTTTATCATCACGGTAATGGTATTGGTAACCTGAGTCTTGTAGGCGCGTGACAGTTCTGTTAACCTATCGAAAACACTATTAATTAGCGAGTTTCGCAACTTGGGTGGGGCACAGGTGTGGTCAACATTCGGCAAATTAATCCTATCAGCAGCAACATATGAACTGACAAGTCATGTCACTGGCTGATAACAATTGATCGTATTAAACCTTGGCAACGACCACCAATTAAGTGATTAGTACCCCGTGGATCTACTTATCAAAAAAATTAATGGCCGTCTCATCACGTTAAGTGCAATTGGTCAGTTTCGTGTTTATGGTACATAGGTGCCTACATGTTGTTTTTCAGAAAAGTAACCCACATTCCTATAAACTAGCCTTATACGTGGGAGTTAGTAGAAATCATGTTTTGACTGTCGTCATGTTAAATCTTCTGCCTACAGGCGATTCGCACAAATTGGTACGTCATTACTTGAAATTAAGGCTCTTTGTTATATTTTTATTGTATGTGGGCCGTTTAATAAACTATGTCAACTGTCCTATCTTTCTTATGACTGCTCATTACTAGAGCGAAAGTAAACAATATAGAATAGAGTATAATATGCCCGTTATCTACCATTTGTAATTTAAATTCTTGGGAGTCTTAGTTGATTTCTCAAATAAAACAAGTGTTTACCTTTACATGATAAAGGTGATTAAAGTTCAATATTACTTAAATGTGACTCGAATATTTTGCCTTCCTCGAGAACCACTCTATCAATTGTTGAAAACGGCATCAAAATCCGTTGAGTAGTTTTAAAGATCTAAGCATACGTACGGAACGGGCGACTTTGTTTTATACTATGTTATGATTATGATATATGTCTATGGGATCATTTAGTTTTCAGATTATTTTCCACATGAAGATCACATTAAAGTTACCTAAAACCAAAAGTTGGTCACTGCATAGGTTTGATGGAACATAGTACGTCAAAACTTTAAATTTTCTCGAAGGGAACTCTTGCAAGTAAAGACGGCTGTAGACCTAATTAAACTAATCATTTAATTAATGTGAAATTTGTATTCAGTTGCAAAAACATAATATTATTTATACCAACAGAGCCGTTCATGGTCTTCAAAATTATGTACATGAATGCTTGGTGGACTAACATATTAGATTATACATCCTGTTTTAATAACAAGCTGCTTCCTTCTAGTTTAGTACACACTCTGTATGTACCTATATAACTATATCCAATGCATAGGTAAATTAAATATAGGCAATCGATTCTAGATTGCATATTTTTGCCTGGAGGGGGCTCGTGGTCTAGTGGTAACCGACATTGTTAACACATTGCAAAGGTTAAACAACATCTAATCAGGCCGGTCTTAGGACGGGTGACCATTTCTTAAGACACTGAGATCCCTTCGTGCCTCGGAGAGCACGTTAAGTCGGTCCTGGTTGTCATACGAATATCTATGGCAGTTGTTAGGGGTAGTTAGAGCCCTAAATTCAAAAATCCGACCTGTCTAACTACAGAATTTCGATATCGCCCATGGGTTGTGGAGGCAGTCGCTTCATGGAAAATATAGAAGTTCAGCCGAATCGCAGTTGAGACTGGAAAGCCGACCCCAACTGAGTTGGGAAAACGGCTCGGTGAATGATTTTGTTTTTTTTTTTATATTGGGTTCGCCAAATTGACGCCGCCCGCTTGGTGGTAAGTCGTGACGACGTCTAGCGATTGTGGGCCATTCTCACAGCATACAATACTATAGAGAGTGGCCCTCAACTTGACGACCTACTGATTTGCCTCTTCACGCTCCGCTTAAAGAACCAAGGATTATATGTGGGAGGAAACACGTGTACAGGCAAGGCGTTCCAGGCCACTATCGTTCGGCAGAGAAACGAACGTTTAAAACGCTCGGTTCTCGCGAACATTCTATCCCCTGTGTGGGAGTGGCATCTCTGCCCGGCACGCGTTGTTCGGGATC